>OW971678.1:97975684-98178184 GCA_921997135.2 Mus spretus | reverse complement strand
AGCATACACACACATGCACACACACACTCACACACAAGCATACACACACATGCACACACACACACTCACACGCAAGCATACACACACAAACACACACAGAGACACATAAAACTGATATAAAGCAGTACAACAAAAGGCAAACATGTACTTTTTACATAAATGGGCAGGCTTGAGATAATGATGTTTTCCAGCCATGTCAGGGGGGAGGGGGAAGAGTTAAACTTTCTGGTTTTCAGCGCATTCTGTAATGGCTGTATTCTTGTGCTACTTTTGAAATATTTTTTTTTCAAATTCATGAATGTATAAACCTACACCTCATTATAAGCATCATCCATGTTACAGAGATACAGTAGGAATATAAAAGTATAATCTTGTACACTAAAATTTAACCTCTTCTCTCTTGCAACTGTTGGATTCTAACCAGACATAGTATTCAGCTTCTCTCTGAGAGTTTTTAAAACTATGATTTTGTAGAATAGAAATGTTTTTCAAGAAAAAAATCTATATACTATATTATTCTGGAAAAATTATGTCCATAGTTCTTCTTAAATGCTAGGAAGGAGGAATGCCTTACTCAAAGCATGTTTCTTCTAGCTAGTTGAGCTGTTCTGAGAGTGCCTTTTAACAGTCATTATTCATTATAGATGCATGAGGGTATGAGGAGACTCATGAGTCTTGTCAGTTTCAGGGATATCTGAGGCTTTCAGGTTGTTTATTTCCTGAACTTAAGACATTCCTTGTAATATGGAAGGTATTACTTTAGTGAAAATGATGACAGAATATCCTCTAGCCACCCATCTCTGCCTTTGAAAACTTAGAAGCAAATACAGAATATGAGAGTTTATCCTAAGCAACTGTTAACTTCTGTCAATCCTAAGGGAGTGATGGAGCCTGATAAGTTCTCCTCCTGCTATGATGGAATGTTGAAGGTTGAAATCTCATGCTGACATTGTGTACAGGTAAACAACTACAGAATAACCTGAAGTGCTATGATTATGTACACATTTAGGGTTTAAGAAGATAAGTAGAGAACTATTTCTCATGTTCACTGATCAAAAGATAATATCAAAGTATTATTTCACCCCACAGGAATTACTAAGTAAATAAGTAACAAATAGCTGGTTTTAAAATGAATACAAGAATCAGATCATTCTTCTCTTGAAGTGGTCAGCTCAGGACCTTTGGAAATTCCTCCCCTCCTGAAGAGAGAGGACATGGAGCATGTAGGCACTCGTACCCTCCAGGAAGGGAGATGCTGATTGCTCAGAAAGACCACAATGGGGACTGACCATTGGCAACCATAGATAAGGGAAGCCCTTGCTACCTCATTCCCTAAGGACCAATCAGTTTTGAAGTCACACTGTTCTGTCAATCACATTGTGCCTAGTGGCTGTTGCTCTATTCAACCCTTGAAAACTGTATAAAATTGTATCTTGGGTATTCTGAGCTTCTTGGCTAATATCCACTTATTAGTGAGTACATATCATGTGTGTTCTCTTGTGATTGGATTACCTCACTCAAGGTGATACCCTTCAGATCCATCCATTTGTCTAAGAATTTCATAAATTCATTGTTTTTAATAGCTGTGTAGTGCTCCATTGTATAAATATACCGCATTTTCTCTATCCATTCCTCTGTTGAGGGACATCTGGGTTCTTTACAGCTTCTGGCTATTATAAATAAGGCTGCTATGAACATAGTGGAACATATGTCCTAATTACATGTTGAAGCATCTTCTCAGTATATGCCCAGATGCTCACAGTCAACCATTGGATGGAGAATATGGTCCCCAATGAAGGAGCTAGAGAAAGTACCCAAGGAGTTTAAGGGGTTTGCAGCCCCATAGGAGAAACAACAATATGAACTAACCAGTATCTCCAGAGGTCACTGAGACTAAACCACCAACCAAAGTAAACATGTTGTGGGTCTCTTGACTCTAGCTGCACATGTAGCAGAGGATGGCCTTGTTGGTAATCAATGGGAGGAGAGGTCCTTGGTTCTGTGAAGATTCTATGCCCCAGTATAGGGGACTGCCAGGGCCAGGAAGCAGGAGTGGGTGGGTTGCTGAGCAAGGGTGGGTGGAGGGATAGTGGATTTTCAGAGGGGAAGCCAGGAAAGGGAATAATATTTGAAATGTAAATAAAGAAAATATCTAATAAAAAAAGAAAACTACAAAAACTGGCCGAACAGGCCAGTTGTCTCTCTTTTGGGTGAAGGACAGCCCCAGCATGCTAGAAAAATAAAATCCTCTTGCTTTTGCATCAATCTCTGTCTTTGAGTGGTTCACTCAGAAGGTCCTGATGGCTAAGGCTTGTCAGAGTCTTACATTCTAAGCTCTTTATAAGAGCTGCTGGATGCCAAAGCAAGAAAGGAAGCAAAAGTAGACTTTGTAAACACAGCATCATAGTATGCCACCACACACCAGGCAAATGTGAGCCTAAGTACCGAGAAATGTTTCCAAGTAGATGTGAAGATGTCTATAGAGAAACTAGGGGAAATCTTTCAAGTTCTCAGGAACACCATGAAATTCAGAAGTGTTACATTGCTGACAGTGTTGACAATTAGAAGAAATCATGCAAATGCTTTAAAATGGGAGCAAATACTTAGGTTTTCTTTATCATTCAATCTATGGTACACAGTCAAAAATCAAGTTGAGCAAACATTACAGCAGTAAATTAGGCTGTTTTCAAGTAATAAAAGACAATATTTCTAAAAGAGGAATTTATATTCAAGAGGACAACAGAAGAAGCCTTTTATACTAAAGCATGAGAAAAAACTTGCTGTAAATAAGAGAAGACCTTTGTAAAGGTACAACTCTGTTGTCTTGCCAAGGACCTGTCTTAATTTGAAGAGGGGTTCTGAGAGAAGGGGTGTCTGGGAACCTAGGGAAAAAACAAACAAACAAACAAAAAACCCCAAATGACTGAAAGTCAAATCAGTCCAAGCTGAGATGTTCAGACTGCTTTCTATCTTGTATTCTGCTCTGAGCTAGATAGCTTTTTTTTTTTTTTTTTTTTTCTATTCTAAAAGCTCTTTGGTTGAGACAGCTCTTCCTGCTAGTAAAAATTCTAATAGCTATTTCAATAGGTCTTGTGTTTTCTGACCAATATCAGAAAAGCTGCTATAAAATTTTACCTGGATCCTCCAAACAAGGCAGAATCTTGTTAGAAAAAAATCTTGAATTCTTACGTTTTCCACTAAAAATCAGAAAGCTAAAAAAATTCTACAAGAACTGTGTTGGTTCTCTATATAATTCTTAGGATTTCTGATCATCCAGAAAAAATCTTGAAGAGCTGTTTTAGTTCTCCAGAGATCTCCAGATGGCTCAGTCCTCCCTAGAGAAAAACTGTAAAGAACTGCTATCAGTCTGCTACCTCATCTCATGAAGAATAAAACCCCCCTTTTTTTTTATGTGCATATCAATTCAGTTCTTTATACCAGATTCCCTTTTGACTATCCTGTGAACCAGCATCTTCTGATTCCAGTCCCTTAATTTTTGGAAGACAGCAAGCATACATTTCTTTTTTTTTTTTTTTTTTCATTTTTTATTAGGTATTTAGCTCATTTACATTTCCAATGCTATACCAAAAGTCCCCCATACCCACCCACCCCCACTCCCCTAACCACCCACTCCCCCTTTTTGGCCCTGGCGTTCCCCCGTACTGGGGCACATAAAGTTTGCATGTCCAATGGGCCTCTCTTTCCAGTGATGGCCAACTAGGCCATCTTTTGATACATGTGCAGCTAGAGTCAAGAGCTCCGGGGTACTGGTTAGTTCATAATGTTGTTCCACCTATAGGGTTGCAGATCCCTTTAGCTCCTTGGGTACTTTCTCTAGCTCCTCCATTGGGAGCCCTGTGATCCATCCATTAGCTGACTGTGAGCATCCACTTCTGTGTTTGCTAGGCCCCGGCATAGTCTCACAAGAGACAGCTACATCTGGGTCCTTTCGATAAAACCTTGCTAGTGTATGCAATGGTGTCAGCGTTTGGATGCTGATTATGGGGTGGATCCCTGGATATGGCAGTCTCTACATGGTCCATCCTTTCATCTCAGCTCCAAACATTGTCTCTGTAACTCCTTCCATGGGTGTTTTGTTCCCATTTCTAAGGAGGGGCATAGTGTCCACACTTCAGTCTTCATTTTTCTTGAGTTTCATGTGTTTAGGAAAATAAGCATACATTTCTTAACACTGGAAAAAAATTCTAAGATCTGTCTGCCTTTGTAAAATATACACAATAAACTAGTTGGGAGGAAGCCTGCCATGAAATTAGCAATTGCCTGATCCTAACCTTTCTCTATCCTAAGCTGATCTAGAACTGAGGAATCTATCTGCCTTTGAACAGAAAAAAATTTAGCTAGGTGTTAGTGAGTTGGGAACTAAAAAGGGGGTCCAAGGGAAGGGGGCCCAAGGGAAGGGGGGGAGAACCCACACCCTGCCAGAGTTTTTACCTATTCTCTGGTCTGTCAGGAGTGGGAGGGCTGCAATATACTTTCCACTCAGCTGCAGGTGGGCATTCTTCTGACCCACTCTTCAGGGGGTGTCAAGGGGCAGTCCTACCAGGAATCCCCAGAACTACTTTTCTAAAGCCACCAGGGTTATAGGAGAGAGGGATGGGGGAAGAGAGTTTCCCAACACCTGCGAAAGTGAGTGCAGAGGATCTTGATGAGCAGAGACTCTCTATGGTTTTAGAGCTTTATTATAGAAAGACAGGAGGAAAGAGAGAGAGAGAAAGCTAGAGTAAGAGGGAGAGAGGAGAGGAGAGAGGAGGAGAAGACAGAGAGGAGAGAAGACAATGAGAGGGGAGAGAGGGGTGAGAGTGAGGTGTAAGTGGTAAGAAAGAAAAGTAAGAGAGCAAGCAAAGGCTGAACAGCCCTTTTTATGGTCTTTACTGTTGCTAGGTAACTGGGGAGGAGTTTAGCCTGAAGGTCAGAAGCTTGGGCCATTGTCTACATGACTTCTAGCCATGCTTCTCTTGTGGGGACTGTGGGGGGCAGTAACTTAGGCAGAGGCCAGAGTTCCAGCAGCATAAGGGAATGCCTACCGTGTCATGTCATGTAGGTGAATTATCACCACCGGGGTTTAGACCTCAGCTCAACTGGAGATCTTCCTGCATAGCCCAATTCCTCACATTGGTGTAGCAAAATGTTCCTGAACTCTAAAAGAGTAGGAGATAAACCTAAACAGAATGTAATCACACCAAGGTCATTATTCAAGCTAGTTCTAGCTTAACTCACTGCCTACCTCAGGATGTTCCAGTGGAGATAAAGGAAGTTGCAAATGAGGGGTGAGTGTTCCTAGCCTGGCAAGCAGATAATTGGGGTACTATCATGGTCTTTAGTATAATTGGTTTGTGCTGGGAGCCAAACTACAAAATTAATTGTTGTCTTTCTCTTAACTGGTGGTTGTCAGACAGAGAGTGGGTTTGTAAACTGGGCGTGAAGATTTTGGGGGATTTAACCTGGAAATTGATGTTAAACACTTGATTTTTTGGAGGAGAATGACTTTGAGTGCAGGTCTTGATGGGGGTAGCCTAGAAACTGGTGGTAGGCTCAGGTTTTGTTGTGGGATAGCTCGGAAACTGAACTTAGTTTACTTGAGTTTAAACTTAGTTCAGGTTTTCTAGAATGGAGTCTGAGGCCAAAACATTTTGTATCTCAGTGGGATCTCCTGTGATCACCACTCCCTAAATCTCTTTATCTCCTTTTCCTTGTGTGTGGAAGAATGAGATGTTCATATAATAAATAGATCTTTCCTGAATTTAAAGTTAGAATTCTGCACAATAAGCCTAGAACTGTAAGATATGTGACTTTGAGGATTCCCCAAAAGAAAATAAATGATTAAAAGCAAAATAAACAAACAAACAAAAATAAACAGAAACAAAAAGTAATCTTATCATTTAAACTGCTGTGTGTGACTGTGTGTCCTCTATAATAATTTTAAGTATAATAAAGAAAATTTAGATGCCTAAAATCCATGACTGATAGAGTGGCTGTTTGAAAGAAAATAAAACTTGAGACCTGTGATTCATGTAATTTATGTCAAATAGCCCAAAGAGTTGTTTGTGAGCTTTGAATTCTGGGGCTGAGAACATAGCAGAACAGGCCAGGACATGCCCAGGCAGGCCAGTCATTAAGACATTCCTGAGGCTGCTTGGCCATAAAGATAAAGAGAGACAAAGAGAATGACATGCCAGCCTGGCCTGGTGCCTCCCTATCTCCCGCCCTTCTGACCTAAGTTAAATGTTATCTGCATATACAGTCTACTGATGTTTAAATGAACCAATCATGTGAAACTGTGCCAATTCCTCCCCCAGCCCCAGCCCCTTTTCTTTAAAAACCCCTAGCTTCCAAGCCTCTTGGCTGAATCCACTGTCTCCTGCGTGAGATACTTTTCGACCTGAGCTCCGCCATTAAACTACCTCGTGTTTTTACATCAAGGCGTTCTGTTCGTAATTCTTCAGTGGACACCGAATCGGGAGTTGAGTGGGGGTTTCCCCACTAGGTTCTTTCATGTTCATACATAGAATAGTGATATTAGTAAAAGCTCTAAAACACTACATATTATAGTGATAAGTCTAGGCTAATTCCATGGCAGGCTTTAAACTGGCAGTTGAGAAGACTATGCCTAAAAACTGGGCAAGTCAGTTGCTAGAATACCCAAACCCAAACCCAAACAAAAACAAAAATGAAAACAACAACAACAACAACAACAAAACAACCTACGATTCAGGCAGCTAGTCAGAAAGTTCCCTGCCACCAGAAGCTGCCACGCCACATGGCATGAGGCAAGGACAATGGGTCAGTAGCAGTTTTTAGGTTTCCTCAGCAACAGTTTCCAGACATCCCCACTAACAGTTTTCAGTCCTGCCCACCTTCTTAGGCCCCAGTAATGGTTCTGGATTGTCATTAGAGATATTAGAGATAGAGCCAAGATTAAGATAAAAGTCACCTGTCCCTCTCAGGAATTCCCCTAATTTTCTTTAAATTCAGCCTTCAAGCTCACTTCCAGGTCTCTCTGTTTTGGTAATGGAGGACACCAGCATGCTGAACTTCTGCAGAATAAAACACTCTTTGTTTACTTGAGTCTGGGATATCATTCTTTGGAGAATCATGGATCCTTACAATAGCAACAACTATCTAGTATTAGACACAAATTCTAAAACGAGTACAGCTGAATGGTGCTTATTGTCATTTGAACATATCAACTGCAAAAGTCATTGCAAGCCAGATAGCAGTAGTTTTTTGTTTGTTTTTGTTTGTTTGTTTGCTTTTTAATTTTCTTCTCTAAAATTTTATCAATTTTAAGGATTTGCTTAAACTGGATAAAAGATAAGTACCAGTGGGACTTGAACACATTTTAATATGGGCAAAGGTGATGTACATATCATTTAACAAATGCAGAAGTATAATTAAATCAAGAATTCTTAACTTTGAGTTTATTCTTATCTACTAAAGCTAATGAATAGAGAGAGGTGAATAGTTAAGTAAAGGATCCCATTGTAATTCTATTTCACAATGCCCTGTTTGTGTGAAATAAGCAATGGCTTCCACTCCAGTACCACTCTCATTTGAGCAGAAAAGTAAATGACCATATAGGTAGAAATTGCCATTGATATGTTAATGTCAGGTGTATTAGTAATTAATTGACTGTTTTTCCCAAATAAATTCACCCATTATTTTGCTTTGTTTAAATTCATCTTAGTCGTGGAAATGTTGCTCCTTGCTAACAACACACTAACAAGCCTGTGTTTGACAGAACATTGGGGGGAAATCCTTTTCTTGTGATCTATATTATCTTCTAAGATGATACAAGACTTTCCTTGCTTATATTGCATATTCTGTAGTTCTTTGTCCCTATAAACCAATTCTTTAGTTTTTGAAATTTGTGCGTATTTTCAGATCTTTAAGGAGAGAAGATGATGATAGTCAAGAGATATACCCAGTGCGGGTGCTAGATCTTGAGATATCAGTTCCTTATTCTTTCAGTCAAGAAGAAAATAATGAGTATGAAGTTGAGAGGCCAAGAAAAATAAAGAGGAATATGTTCTTCCAATATAATTTGGAAAGTAACTCATATTTCAGGTATTATGCTATAATTATGACATTTTATAATAGTTAATACTGCTTGTATAATTGACAGGATCTAGAGTAACTTTGGGAAAATATTTCTTAGCATGTCTGTGAGAAAGTTTTTAGTAATGAATGGAAGTGGGAAGATTCACCCTAGATTTGACCAGTTTATTTTACAGGCAAGGATGCTAGGCTGTACAAAATGAAGAAAATGAATTGAGCAGCAGCATTCATCACTCTTTGCTTCCTGAATGGAGATGAATGTAGTCAGCTGCTTCTGGTTTTGCTGCCATGCCCTCCCCACTGTGATGAACTTCCTCACTGTTATGGAATTCACCACTGTGATGAACTTCCCTACTCTGATAGAATTCCCCACTGTGATAGACTTTCCAATCATTGACCCACTATAATGGAGACATCACCACTGCAAGGGACTGTTGAACTGTAAAGTGAAATAAACCATTTCTTAAGCTGATTTTTACCAAGTACATTATCACAGACACTGGGAAAAATACCCAAGGAATAGTTACTTAAGTAATCTTGCTGTGACCCTGAATTGGTTAAGATGCATGGGCCAAGATACAAGGTAATTTAAGAATTTGGTTAAATCTACATTTTATACTTCAGTGTGGCCACTGGGTCATAGAGAAATTGCCAATGGAAAATCAAAAACAAAACAAAAATAAACCCTCTGTTCCTCAGAATATATATCGTCAGAGCGAATAATGTGCCCTCTGAAAAAATTCTGTGATGAAATATAAAGAAATCTATTTATTCATAGTTGTCCATGGTACTTTCTCTAGAACAGATCACATATTAGGATGAAATTCAAATATAAACAAATTTAGAAAAGCTGAAAATTATCAGAACAAAATGAAATAAAGTTAGATACCAACAACAACAAAAATGATAGAAAGTACACAAAAGGCAGCTAGACAATAGACTAGTGAATGAGAACAGGATCAAGGGAACATGAAGAAGTAAATTTAAAAATGCTTATAATTGAATAAATATGAAACCACGACATACTTCATTAAATGAGGCACAGCGAAGGCAGTTATAAGAGGAAATATAAAATTGTATTCTATGAAACATTATAGAATATAAAATAGTATCAGAAAAGTGAAGTGATTTCCTATTAAAATGTTACTGTTGTACCCAAAGGCATTGAAAAAATATGAATAGGCAATATACAAAGACTATATAAGAAGAAACAATAGAAGTCAAGTCTAAAAATAAAGAAACAGAAGCCCACACCCACAGACACAGATAAAAAAATACAAATAATGAATAAAAGAATTACTTGTTTGAAGATAATAAGATAATATCTCTTTAACCAAACTACCCAAATCCAAGGAGGACTCAGTGACACAACATAAAACGAGAGACATTACAAAGGACAGTGAAAAAATTAAGAGAATCATAAGGACATACTTTAAATATCTATACTATACTGAATTAAAAAATCTAAAGAAAATAGATAAATTTCTAGCTGTATTTCATGACCAAAATCACATCAAAATGAGCACATATCAAGCAATGTGATATAATCAGTAATTAAGATGTAGCAAAAGCCTAGTTCCAGATGGATGCACCATAGAAATCTCTCAGACCTTGAAAGAACACTAAAAACTCTCAAAATATTATGTAAAATGAAAAGAAATGAAAATTTGCAACTTCTTTTATCAAGCCAGAATTATCCCATTCTGTAACAGTATATAGCCCCAACAAGCAAATAAAGCCATTCATTTAATTTAATGAACACAGATTCTCACAGGTTTCTCAATAAAACATCTGCAATAAATTCAAGAAAAAAAAAATATATATAATCTATCATGTGTGGGACTGTGATAGGCGGCCTATTTTCGTTGAATGGGGCTTGCTCCGGTGACCCAATAGAGAAAACTACAAGGGACAGAAAGGTGAGACACATTCCCAGAATCAGGTGTCTGTCCTTAATTCCGTGATTATGAGTCACACAATGTCCCAAGCTTCTGTCATTCTGGCTAGACTCCACCTCCACAGTTTTCTGACTTTAGCCAGGTATGCTCCTCTCCACAGTTACCTGGTAACAATAAGATAGCCCAGCCTACTATAAGAGGGGCTACTTGGCCCCTCCTCACTCTCTTTAAGTTTCTACCTTTCTTACTCTTCTAGCGCTCCTTCTCTCTTTCCCTTTCCCCCTTTCTATGTGGCCATGGCAGGCCTCTTTCTTTCTACCTTCTCTCCTTTTTCTCTGCCTTTCTACAATAAAGCTCTAAAACCATAGACTGCCTCTGATCACCAAGGCCCGCAGTGCTTGAATGATGGGATGAGCTTTCTCCTAACAAGCCATACCTAACCTCCCATCAGAAGGCCATTCTGTGCTCCAGCCACAGACCTGACCAAGGACTCTTGCCTCCTGTGTGGAAACCATCCAGTGCCCCCTCTCCCCCTCCCCCCTCTTTGTCTTCATCCCCAGGCCGAGTGCTACCCTGGGGCCCCTATTCTATTCTTAGCTCCTCTGCAGTATCCAGCATGGGATGCCAGAGGCTGAGAACCTGGTATCTAGGGCTGCCCCTTGTCTATCACCCTCCAGGTGGGGTCAGTGGCTTAACACAGCCAGACGCCCACCGGTGGTCTCCTGGAAAAGATGCACAGTCGTCCTGTGTCTGCCTGCCCAGAGCACCAGAACTCTGGAGGTCTGCAGGTTCTCTCCCACTCCTTTCTTTTCCCCACACCCATGGCCCCACACATCATGTTCAAGTAATTTTCATTCTAGAAATGCATGGCTAGTTCAATATATGTAATTAAATATATGCAGCCCACCACAGAAAGAACCGAAGGACAGAAATCACATGAACATCTCATTAGATGCAAAAAATGGTTTTGATTTATCACATATCACTTCATTATAAATCTCCTAGAAAATCTAAGGGTCCAAGGGTTATATTTCAACATAATTGCTGCCATATACAATAAGCTCACAGCCAGCATCATGCTAACTGGAAAAAAAACCCAAAAGATTTTCACTACAATTCTACAAGGTGAGGATACTATTGATTTCATTTATGTTTAAAGTTGTCTCAGCTTGAGCAGTAAGACAAGTGAAGGAGATGTAGTTGATACAAATAGGCAAGGAAGAAGTCAAATTATCTTCATTTACAATTGACATAATCATATACCTCAAATATCCTAAAGACTCCACAATAAATCTACTATGGCAAAATAGGACTTTCTGAATAGACCCTCAAATAACACATTGTTAGATGACAATGTTAATTGACAAATGGGACCATATGAAAGTATAATCTTTTGTACAAAAGAAGACATAAGCATATGTTTTAGGAAAATATACTTACCAGCTGTACATCTGACAGAATGGTACTATCTAGAATACACAAAGAACTCAAAGAAAATTAAAATTAAAACAAAACAAACAAACAAAAAAAACCAAACAAACAAGAAGGAACAACCTAACTAAAACATAGGTATGGATTTTTTTTATGAAAATGTTCAACAAGTTTAGCCTTTAGTAAATGCAAATTAAATCTCTTTTGAGACATTATTGTAGTTATTATAGTCAGATTGGTTAAGATCAAAGAAAAAAGTGAAAATAGAGGCTACTTGAATATGGGGAAAGAAGAATAGCTATTTGTTGTTAGAGAAAGTAAAACCTGCTACAATTACTATGGAGATCAGTGTGTAGCATTTTAAAAATATTGAAAATAACTCTACTACATGATCCAACTATATATGTCTTCATATATACACAAAGAGCTCTACATATTGCAACAGAGATACTTGTTCATCTATGTTTACAAGTGTTCTATTCAAATTAGCCAGGAAATGAACATCGCCTAACTATCCATTGATTGATAAACAGCAAAAATATGTTATATTTACACAGTAGAATGTTAATTAGCTATTAGTAAAAATGTGCCATCTTTTATTTATGGGTGCTAGATGTGAATTTTCAACTATGTATGGTGTATTAGGGATGCCTATAGAAGTCATAAATTTAACAAAACATCATAACAGAGAGGGGCTTTCAATGGAAGAAAGCTATAAGACAGTGGTAAAAGGAGTTGCAGGGAGGTAATAGAACAGGGAGGATTAGTTTGAGATGGAGGATGTATCAGACACAATTTGTGGAGAGATAATTAACAACAAAGGTTTATTTAGAAAGCTATATGAAAACCTACTACTATAGTAGCTTCCTAAACAAATACATATATAAAAAGATATTTAATTGAGTTACTCTTCAATGAAAGGAAAATATCCCTACTAGACACCTTATACTAGTAAATTAAAACAAAAAAAAAGAAATAGTACCAAAAAATAGTAGAAATTAGGTAATTATAAATTTGTGATTTATTTATTTTATGTATATGAGGACAGTGTAGTTGTCTTCAGATCTACCAAAAGAGGGTATCAGATTGTTGTGAGCCACCATGTGGTTGCTTGTCAGGACCTGTGAAAGAGAGGTCAATGCTCTTAACCACTAAGCACAATTAATTACACAACAAAATATAGAATTTACAAAATGAATAAATTACCTGTTTTTGTGTTGTTGGCATAGGGATTCACACAGACCCCTAAGTCTTACTGGCTATTAACAATACTTTCAACTATCCTCCAAAATTGTAAGACTTTATTTTTGAGTCATAATCCAGAGAAATCAAGCTGCTAAATTTCTAGCAGCGAGTTTACATGACACTTAAAGATTAAAGTAATCAATATCATCCAGCTGTGAAGTATGCAACTGATAACAAATAGTAGCATGACAAGATATGCCCACTGGAACAGTGGTATGAAAACTATTGAAGGAATTAATCACTTGCTGATTACATATAAGGCTGTTCTTTGAAGGAACACATAACACTGTTAAAGGGACCAAGACCATGTGGCTTGAACATTGTAGGCCCTAAAAGAAACCCCAATATTATTATTCTGATAAATGACCATAGTATAAAAGGACTCCAAGTAACAAAACTATACCCATACACCAGAGCATCTTCTTAGTCCTCATCAGAGAAGCTTTTCCTTATTGTAGATAGAAGTTAAAACAGAGGTCTTCTCTTGTCAATATTCAGAGAATAAGAGGCTTGTGAGTGTTCAGCCTTAAATGGGATAGTCATATCTCACCTATCAATTTAGGTTCAGTGATCTTTGAGAAAGAGGGGGCAGGAACATGATAAGAGACATACACAGGTAACATCAAGGAAACAGTGCTTTCTGGATATAATAGTGAATAGGAGTATATAAAATATTAGCAATTATGAGACGCATAAGACTCCTGCAATATTGAGCCATACATTCCATTCAAAGCATAACAAAACAACAAGAACAAGAAGCATTGGAGGAAAGTGGGTACACAATTACATTTCCAGGTGATGAAGTATTGGTGTTTCATAGTTGGTGGGGGAGAGACCATCAGTTTTTCTGCAGTGATTTGACTCTTAGTAGGTTTACTCATGCCATGGTAGGCCTCACTCCCAAGAGTACCAGACAACACAAACTGGACACAATGTAGGAAAATGAAAGGTCAATGGATAAAAAAGTTGGTAATGGTGGAGAAGCAATTGTGAAAGAATCCTGACATTGATCTCTGGTCTTTATATTAATGTACTCACACCTGATACACACAATAGACTATATCAAATAACATGATTTCATATAATAAAGACTCTAAGGAATCAGTTTTAGTAAACACAGAGTATAAAACTCATTTTAATCTATTTTATATTTTTTAATGAAGACAGTAGATCAGAGTAAATATATGATGTTTGCATTTCCTTCATTCCTTAAAGATCATGATGAATATCCTCCAGGCATTTTCTGAATTTCCTTCAAGAGAAAGGAAAACATCAACAGAAAGAATTTGGTGATGTACATTTTTAGTGCCTCTTTCATTTCTTGGTGGATACTATTGAATTTAAAAGGTTTTGAACTTGACCTTAATAAAGTCCAATCTTAGACACATGGCAAGATTTTAAATGAAAGATAAATATTGAACACATGCCTTGGCTGCATCACTAATCTTGTACTTTTAAATAAATTTAACACTCACATCACACACCTGTCATCACATCAAAGTCTCAGAACATGATTGAATTTTGAAATTTGGGTTTCACTTTTTGATCAAAAATTCATTCTCATCTTTCACCACTCTAATACCATTCACTGATTTTTTTTTTTGCTCTGAATTACAGACAATTTTCTTTAATGAGCATGGTGACATTTTGGTCAGGGGTCATATACCTTCACAAACCCAGATCATCTCAACAGCAGCTGCTTTAAGAACTCCGTTCTTCACACATGAAAAGTGAAAGTCAAAGGGAAGAGGGAGAGGAGGATGCAAAAACATCCTCTGAGCAAAAGTAACAATTTTTTACTTTTTTCTGTTTTTTGGCAATTTCATACATTTATACAATTAATCATAGTCATTTACACCCAATTTTTCTCTCTCATGTTTTTCTGTATATTATTTGAAAGGTTCTTTTTAATGAACCTATTCCCACTTACATGACTTATTTTTGTAAAGATTAGTTGGAAAGTTTCTCAGTGGAGAAAGGGCAGCTCACACACAGCCATGACATTGATTGTTACAGTGCTCTTTAAGCAGTCATGTTTATATTGATACATTAATGCTGTCTCTAGCCTATTTCTGTTTCTAGAGAAACTCCTGACTGCAGTAAGTGGGAGTAAATGTAGAAACTCATAATTGGACATGAGAATACATGACAGTGATGTGCTCAGCCCCAAATGCCTTGGTTACTTTTACAAAGAATCACTTTTCCTTAATATTCCAAAAGTTCTTTTTTTCTCTCTAAAATTCTGTAAGTATACAAGTATATTTGTCCACTAATATGTGCTAGTCCATTCAATAATTTCTATAGGGTACATAGACTAGTTGCTGAAACTCTGAGTTTGGCTTCATATTTCTGAGCCAACATAGAATTAAAAAGTGTATGTATATTAAAAAAAATATTTGCTTTCTTTCTTTATTCCTTCCTTGACCAAGGTATCATTGAGAAGAGTGTTGTTCAGTTTCCACGTGAATGTTGGCTTTCTGTTATTTATTTTGTTATTGAAGATCAGCCTTAGTGCAGAAAAAGCATTTGACAAGATCCAACACCCATTCATGATAAAAGTTCTGGAAAGATCAGGAATTCAAGGCCAATACCTAAACATGATAAAAGCAATCTACAGCAAACCAGTAGCCAACATCAAAGTAAATGGAGAGAAGCTGGAAGCAATCCCACTAAAATCAGGGACTAGACAAGGCTGCCCACTTTCTCCCTACCTTTTCAACATAGTACTTGAAGTATTAGCCAGAGCAATTCGACAACAAAAGGAGATCAAGGGGATACAAATTGGAAAAGAGGAAGTCAAAATATCACTTTTTGCAGATGATATGATAGTATATATAAGTGACCCTAAAAATTCCACCAGAGAACTCCTAAACCTGATAAACAGCTTCGGTGAAGTAGCTGGATATAAAATTAACTCAAACAAGTCAATGGCCTTTCTCTACACAAAGAATAAACACGCTGAGAAAGAAATTAGGGAAACAACACCCTTCTCAATAGCCACAAATAATATAAAATATCTTGGCGTGACTCTAACGAAGGAAGTGAAAGATCTGTATGATAAAAACTTCAAGTCCCTGAAGAAAGAAATTAAAGAAGATCTCAGAAGATGGAAAGATCTCCCATGCTCATGGATTGGCAGGATCAACATTGTAAAAATGGCTATCTTGCCAAAAGCAATCTACAGATTCAATGCAATCCCAATCAAAATTCCAACTCAATTCTTCAACGAATTAGAAGGAGCAATTTGCAAATTCATCTGGAATAACAAAAAACCGAGGATAGCAAAAACTCTTCTCAAGGATAAAAGAACATCTGGTGGAATCACCATGCCTGACCTAAAGCTTTACTACAGAGCAATTGTGATAAAAACTGCATGGTACTGGTATAGAGACAGACAAGTGGACCAATGGAATAGAATTGAAGACCCAGAAATGAACCCACACACCTATGGTCACTTGATCTTCGACAAGGGAGCCAAAACCATCCAGTGGAAGAAAGACAGCATTTTCAACAATTGGTGCTGGCACAACTGGTTGTTATCATGTAGAAGAATGCGAATCGATCCATACTTATCTCCTTGTACTAAGGTCAAATCTAAGTGGATCAAGGAACTCCACATAAAACCAGAGACACTGAAACTTATAGAGGAGAAAGTGGGGAAAAGCCTTGAAGATATGGGCACAGGGGAAAAATTCCTGAACAGAACAGCAATGGCTTGTGCTGTAAGATCGAGAATTGACAAATGGGACCTAATAAAACTCCAAAGTTTCTGCAAGGCAAAAGACACTGTCAATAAGACAAAAAGACCACCAACGGAATGGGAAAGGATCTTTACCTATCCTAAATCAGATAGGGGACTAATATCCAACATATATAAAGAACTCAAGAAGGTGGACCTCAGAAAATCAAATAACCCCCTTAAAAAATGGGGCTCAGAACTGAACAAAGAATTCTCACCTGAGGAATACCGAATGGCAGAGAAGCACCTGAAAAAATGTTCAACATCTTTAATCATCAGGGAAATGCAAATCAAAACAACCCTGAGATTCCACCTCACACCAGTGAGAATGGCTAAGATCAAAAATTCAGGTGACAGCAGATGCTGGCGTGGATGTGGAGAAAGAGGAACACTCCTCCATTGTTGGTGGGATTGCAGGCTTGTACAACCACTCTGGAAATCAGTCTGGCGGTTCCTCAGAAAATTGGACATAGTACTACCGGAGGATCCAGCAATACCTCTCCTGGGCATATATCCAGAAGAAGCCCCAACTGGTAAGAAGGACACATGCTCCACTATGTTCATAGCAGCCTTATTTATAATAGCCAGAAACTGGAAAGAACCCAGATGCCCCTCAACAGAGGAATGGATACAGAAAATGTGGTACATCTACACAATGGAGTACTACTCAGCTATTAAAAAGAATGAATTTATGAAATTCCTAGCCAAATGGATGGACCTGGAGAGCATCATCCTGAGTGAGGTAACACATTCACAAAGGAACTCACACAATATGTACTCACTGATAAGTGGATATTAGCCCAAAACCTAGGATACCCACGATATAAGATACAATTTCCTAAACACATGAAACCCAAGAAAAATGAAGACTGAAGTGTGGACACTATGCCCCCTCCTTAGAAGTGGGAAAAAAAACACCCATGGAAGGAGTTACAGAAACAAAGTTTGGAGCCGACATGAAAGGATGGACCATATAGAGACTGCCATATACAGGGATCCACCCCATAATCAGCATCCAAATGCTGACACCATTGCACACACTAGCAAGATTTTACTGAAAGGACCCAGATGTAGCTGTCTCATGTGAGACTATGCCGGGGCCTAGCAAACACAGAAGTGGATGCTCACAGTCAGCTAATGGATGGATCACAGGGCTCCCAATGGAGGAGCTAGAGAAAGTACCCAAGGAGCTAAAGGGATCTTCAACCCTATAGGTGGAACAACATTATGAACTAACCAGTACCCCTGAGCTCTTGACTCTAGCTGCATATGTATCAAAAGATGGCCTAGTCGGCCATCAATGGAAAGAGAGGCCCATTGGACACGCAAACTTTATATGCCCCAGTACAGGGGAACGCCAGGGCCGAAAAGGGGGAGTGGGTGGGTAGGGGAGTGGGGGTGGGTGGGTATGGGGGACTTTTGGTATAGCATTGGAAATGTAAATGAGCTAAATACCTAATAAAAAATGGGAAAAAAAAAAAAAAAAAAAAAAAAAAAATATTTGCTATATACTGTTGGAGTTATTTCTTTTTATTTTCTGCTAAAAGTTAACAATTTCAAGTCTGAGAATGAACTCTGAACATACATACATACTAACATACATATATACATATATGCATATATATTTAATTTATATACATTTAATTTATTGATATTTTAAATTTGCTCTTCAGATATTTTATTTTTGCACTATTTTGTTCATATCCATTGAATATTGTCTTTTTACTTGCTCCGAGCTCCTGTGTCCCTCAGTTTGCCACCTTCATGTCCTCTTTGTTGATGTTAATAGTAATACCTAGGTCTAATTTAGCCTCAAGTACATGAGAATAAAGCCATCTACTAGAATATGAATATTAAGTAGATGTTAAGACAGGGGCCATGTGTCAAAAGTAGAGAATGACTCTCCCTTCCTCAGTAACCATCAACTGCTAATAGCTGCTTCCAAGAATGTGAGTTCTCTCCCTATTCATGCTTGAACTTTGACAGTCTTACTTTTGTTTTGGTGACAGCAGCTGCTATGAGTTGTGTGGAACAGCCATGTCAGAACCAGAATTCCGTGTTTAGCATCTTTATTTCTCTTCCAATAGGTTATGATTTGAACAGCATAATTGGAGATTTTTCTTCATTGTACATTTTGGTTCTGGGTCTCTTAGGTAGTATATCTGGGTCCCTTTGGGAGGTCTAATTCTCTTCTCTCTGTCTATTATACTGCCACAGATGAACCTCCCTTGGGTCTCCAATCCATGGGCAAAACTAAGGTTCTGGTTACAGGTGGGCAAGGAGTTGGCAAGAAGGGGGTGACAAACAGACACGACACAAGGGAGTGTGAATCTGAATGTAATTTGTCTCAAAGCAAGCACCAGTCTTATAAGTGACTTTTACACAAAACAGAGGAATGCCTACAAACTACTGGCAGGAACCAACTGGGTTAAAATTCAATGTTAACAACTGGGATCAAAAGCTGCCCCACCTCAGGTCAGCTTAATCTTAGCAGTCTGGGATAAGGGCTTCGTGTCCTTGCAATAGTTCCTATTCTAGTCTATTGTATAGTCCACCTTCCCCCTAGGCCATTTTAAATTCTTGTGTATGGGTGTAACTCAGCTATTTATAGTTCTAAGCAATTACTCTGGTTCCTCCTAAGACCACAACCTTCCTTCTTCCTAGATAATGGTAAATTCCTGCATATGGGAGTAGCATGCCCTGAATTTTCTAACTCTATGTAGTAGATAGTAAGGCCTATTTCTTTCATTATCTCTCTTATAATACTAGAGGCAAATCTCAATGTCCCTGAATAGGCAGCATTCTTATCCAAATTCAAAGCCCATGGTTGGCTCAAGGACTGCCTAGAACTGGTGAGGAATCTAACTTAGCTATATGTTAAATCGAGGCCCTTATAATAAAGCAATATTAAGGGAAAGCACACAGATCCGTTTACCAACCAAAGCAAGGATATTGGAGCATTATACAGGTTGCCACAGTTCCAGGAGGCTAAGTTTCTGTGAACTTTCTGCCTCGGGACTGCATTCAGGCTTTTCAGCCCGTCACAGGGGTCACTACTGGAGTGGATGTAGCAATCTGCCCATGTTCCTCAAAACTGACTGCTTTATGTTAAGACCGTGTTTTCATTTTGTTGTTTGATTGATTGTTTGTTGTTCTGTGTTTCATGTTTAAAAGAAAAAAAATGAAATTTTATCTGCTGTTTGTTCAGCCCTTGATTTAGTTATCACTCATTTTAAATTGAAAGGAAATAAAACTTGAGACCTGTGATTCATGTAATGTATGTCAAATAGCCCAAAGAGTTGTTTGTGAGCTTTAAAACCTGGGGCTGAGAACATAGCAGAACAGGCCAGGACATGCCCGGGCAGGCCTGTCGTTACATGTCCTGACTGGCCTGGTGCATCCCTATCTCCCGCCCTTCTGACAGTCTGATGATGTTTAAATGGGCCAATCATGTAAAACCGTGCCAATTCCTCCCCAGCCCCACCCCTTTTCTATAAAAGTCCCTAGCTTCCAAGTCTCGGGGTCGAAACTACTGTCTCCTGCGTGAGATACGTTTCGAACCGGAGCTCCATCATTATGGCTCCACCATGTGGTCGACACCTCTGTCTCCTGCGGGAGATAAGTGTAGGTCCAGAGCTCCATCATTAAACTACCTCATGCTTTTGCATCAAGATGGTTGTCTGTTCGTGATTCTTGGGTTCACACCAAACCGGAATTGAGTGGGGGTTTCCCCACTAGGTTCTTTTATTTGGAGGTCCCACCGAGATCTGCGTGACACCCAGGAACCCCGAAAAACCCCTTGGAGGTATGTTTGTTTGTGTGCGTCTTACATGTTGTCTGTTGTCTAAGTGTGGCACCACTAAATTTGTGTCTTGGTTTGTGAATTTGTGTCTTGGTTTGTAAATTTGTGTCTTGGTTTTGGGGTTACGAGATTGTGGGTTCGAGTCCCACCTCATGCCTTGGTTTTCCGGTTACAAGATCATGGGTTCGAGTCCCACCTCGTGCCTTGGTTTTAGGGTTCCAAGATCGTGGGTTCGAGTCCCACCTCGTGCCTTGGTTTTAGGGTTACGAGATCGTGAGTTCCAGTCCCACCTCATGCCCTGGTTTTGGGGTTACGAGATCGTGGGTTCGAGTCCCACTTCATGCCCTGGTTTTTGGGTTATGAGATCGTGGGTTCGAGTCCCACCTCGTGCCTTGGTTTTCCGCTTACAAAATCGTGGGTTCGAGTCCCACCTGGTGCCTTGGTTTTCTGGTTCCAAGATCGTGGGTTTGAGTCCCACCTCCTGCCTTGGTTTTAGGGTTCCGAGATCGTGGGTTCGAGTCCCACCTCATGTCCTGGTTTTTGGGTTACGAGATCGTGGATTCGAGTCCCACCTGGTGCCTTGGTTTTCTGGTTACGAGATCGTGGGATCGAGTCCCACCTCGTGCCTTGGTTTTAGGTTTACAAGATCGTGGGTTCGAGTCCCACCTTATGCCCTGGTTTTTGGGTTATGAGATCGTGGGATCGAGTCCCACCTCCTGCCTTGGTTTTAGGGTTCCGAGATCGTGGGTTCGAGTCCCACCTCATGTCCTGGTTTTTGGGTTACGAGATCGTGGATTCGAGTCCCACCTGGTGCCTTGGTTTTCTGGTTACGAGATCGTGGGATCGAGTCCCACCTCGTGCCTTGGTTTTAGGTTTACAAGATCGTGGGTTCGAGTCCCACCTTATGCCCTGGTTTTTGGGTTATGAGATTGTGGGTTCGAGTCCCACCTCCTGCCTTGGTTTTAGGGTTCCGAGATGGTGGGTTCGAGTCCTACCTTGTGCCTTAGTTTTAGGGTTCCGAGATGGTGGGTTCGAGTCCTACCTTGTGCCTTAGTTTTAGGGTTCTGAGATCGTGGGTTCGAGTCCCACCTCGTGCCTTGGTTTTAGGGTTCTGAGATCGTGGGTTTGAGTCCCACCTTGTGCCTTGGGTTTACATCTGGCAGAGTGAAAAACGAGTGTACATAGATACTGGTTTCTTTTATTTTCTGTTGCTGTCTTGTTTTTGTGTTGCTGTCTTGTTTTTGTTTGTGGTTTTCGTCATAGGACAGACTGTGTGTGTAGTGCCAACTGTAGACTTGGACTGACGTTCGGACAGAATTTGTCAGTGATAGTTAAAAAAACTGGGTGCATGCAGCTGCTGGCCGGACTGAGAACTTTCGGCTTTTGGCGGCAGCAGAGCGCACTGGCCACGTGAGAAACCGTGGCCTAGGGGGAACACTGATGCAGAGGTTTCCCCCGGGATGCCCACCCCACCACCAACACCACGGATTCACCGCCTGTGGGACAGGCAAAAAAAAAAAAAAAAAGAGAGAGAGGTGAGGCCCACAGGGCCCGAGCCGGCCCCTTCTGGCTTCCTAGGGCCAACTAGAGTCCGCCGCCTTCCCCTGCTCCCTGAGTAGGCCCCGTGAAGCCAGCTGTGAGAGCTGCCTTCCCTTCCCTGCCCCATGTGTTTTCTCTTCTAGGGCGGCCCCACCCTAAGCTGCTAACCATCGAAAGAGACATCTGCCCACTTAAAACTTCTGTCCCAGGTAAGGAGCACCTACGAGTCTAATCACCAGGCTCTGACAAATGGGTATAGAGGTCTAGAAAAAGGTGAGCTTAGACTGTAAGAAAGAGCAAAGCTCCAACAGACTCAGGAGAGATAGATAGTAGTGAAAAAAAGATAAAAAAGATTAGAGAGGTCCAAAATAAGAGAGATACCCCAAATGAGAAATATTTAGAGTAGAACCAGTAAGTAAGAGGCAGAGAAGGCATATGACAAGAGGAGAGAGAGAGAGACGAGAGAGAGACGAAAGGCAGAAGAGAAGACAAGAGGGATCATAGACAAGAGAGAAATTAATCCAGTCTCAGACCTGTGATTCATGTAATGTATGTCAAATAGCCCAAAGAGTTGTTTGTGAGCTTTAAAACCTGGGGCTGAGAACATAGCAGAACAGGCCAGGACATGCCCGGGCAGGCCTGTCGTTACATGTCCTGACTGCCCTGGTGCCTCCCTATTTCCCGCCCTTCTGACAGTCTGTTGATGTTTAAATGGACCAATCATGTAAAACCGCGCCAATTCCCCCCCCCCCAGCCCCACCCCTTTTCTATAAAAGTCCCTAGCTTCCAAGCCTCAGGGTCGAAACCACTGCCTCCTGTGGGAGATATGTGTCGGCCCGGAGCTCCATCATTAAACTTCCTCATGCTTTTACATCAAGATGGTTGTCTGTTCATGATTCTTGTGTGCTTACCGAATGGGAATTGAGTGGGGGTTTCCCCACTAGGTTCTTTCAAAATATAGAGAAAAAGAAAAACAAAAAAAAAACCAAAAAACAGTCTCAATTGACCTTTGGAGCCCTGTACCTGTAGTTAGGAGTCTAGCACAGCTGGAAAAGCCCTATCAGAAGCTTTTCTGATAAGCTGTTCTTAAAGGGACTGCAGCTTCTCAGGTTCTATGAAAAGGGAACTGATAGTTATTTTGTTTTCCTAGAAAGATCTCTGTGACTGTGATTATTGGATTCAGTGGGTGATAATGTGCTCCTCTCTTGAAATTACAGCTAGAAAAAATAATTTTTGTCTGGTTTAAACAAGTAAATGTCTGCAGTCCTTTCACTTTTGTTTCTGACTTGTTTTAAAAGTATAAATGTTATTTGGTATGATTAAAAATTTGTGACATTGGTAACAGAAAGTTGGCTTAAAACTGAGTTAGAGTAATTCAGAACTAAAACATGTAGCATGAGCCAAGCCAAGGAAACAGGTCTCTAAAGATACCTTTAAATTGGGTAATGTTCTATGTAATTTTTATCCTAGAAACCAGACTCATAAAACTTAGGATTTAGGGCAGTGTATCTTTCAGGTATTAGTGTACCATCTTTTGTTCCTCTGAAGGAATGGGCAGCCAAACTTTGTAACATCTGGGTGATTCACTTGGTGTTTTTGAGACTGGATTAATGGAGGTTGAGTTTTGCTTTCCAGGGTTGTGGTTGTGTTCTGGTGTTACAAGAAAAACTTTAAAATTATAGTTGAACTGCCAATGTTCCATTGGCTATAGTTTGCAGTTCAATCACAGATTCATAATTTTTGGGTTGAAAAGGTCAGCTCAGGAACTTTGGGAGGGTCAAACAAGAAAACACTTGTCCCTCCGTATGGGAGAGGCTAATTAACATTCCTCATACCACAACTCAGGATCCCACTTGCAAGTGGGGACACATTCTGCAGAATGGACCATTACCCACCTTCAGACAAGGGGATTTCTTGTCACCTTATTCCCTAAAGACCAATTAGTTTAAAGGGTGCACTGTTCCACCAATCATATTGTGCCTAGTTGTTGATGCTCTATTCTGCCCCTGGAAACCACATAAAAACTCTGCAAATGGGTGTCAGGCATCACTGCCTCTCCTTCAGGTCTGGGACAACCCCACTGCACTGGAACAATAAATTAATCTCGCTTTCTGCATTGATCCCAGCTCCACATGGTTCACTTGGGGTTCCTGGTAAGCTAAAGCTCCCCAGAGTCTTACAAGCTCACCCATATTTATAATTAAGATGATTGCTAGAGTAATAAAAGTTAAAAACATTTGTGGCCAGTATGGGCCTGCTGCCCCTTTTTATACAAGCTTTATTGGATATAGTGGTAGAAGCAAATTTAACAAGCCCAAGTTTGGAAAGGAGATTTCAGTGGGTATTTATCTGATATCAAACAAGTTCCTGATGAACTGTTTCAGGAATTTGTGGATATGCTGCTAAAAGCAGCTAGTAGAATTTTGGACACCCTCAAGCAGGAATTCCTTTTGTTGCACAATTGTCTTAATAAGAATGCTAATCTGCCATCTGGCTATATGAAGCAAAGACAGAATTATCTGAATACACTCATTTTTGTGCAGAAATTGAACCCTCATAGAATCAGGGTCTGGCTATGGCTGCTGCCTCACAGGGGACTACAGTACAAACAACGCTTTCACAGCACTGAGGCGATAAAGAATGTTTTAAGTATGGGGGCATAAATCTTTTTAGGAAAGACTGTGAAAAAATGTGAGACATAAACAGACAATAGAATCACTCCCATGGAATCCATCCTCACTGCGGGAAGGGTGGTCATTGGGCTAAGCCTCAATCAACAAGCTCAGATTAAGAAATACTTACATTTGAGTTAATGCTAAACTCAGAATAGCCTCAGTTAGGTTTGGGTAGCACTGCTTTTGCTTTGCAAACCCTGCCTAGTGAAGTTTTTTGGGTCCTCTCCTCCAGGAACCTGAGAATTACTCTTAGGCCAAAACAGCATTATTAAAGATCTATCAAGGTGTTGTTCAAAAAAAAATTTTTTTCAAACGTAAGATTTATGAAAGGTTAATGAGGCTATGGAACTTGTAGAGGCATTACAATCTGGCCTCTGTACTCCATGTAGAATTATTATGCATTTGGAGGATTATTCTATATTCCTTTGCATCCTGATGATTGTAAAGGGTTTGCTTTTAGTGTGTTTGCTTGTCATTTTAAATAACCCAGGAAGCAGTATTATTGGAAAGTTTTGCCTCAAGGAATGGCTAAGAGCTTTACATTGTGTGTGTGTGTGTGTGTGTGTGTGTGTGTGTGTGTGTGTGTATGGGGGATCCTCTGATTCAATGCAAAAAGTTAGGACTTTGAATTTTTCAGTGTATATTCATCATATTTTATTAGCTGATCCCTGTGCAGTAGTTTTACTATAAGGCTTTGCTCTTATACAATGGGCTTTAAAACTTTGGAGTAGTTGTTGCTCCAGAAAAGATTCAAAGGCAATTACTTTTTCAATAATTGGGGCCTTACTTATATGCTAGACAAATTGTGGCACAGAAAATTCAAGAAAGAAAAGATGATTTGCTTACTTCAAATTATTATCAAAAGCTTCCAGAAGATGATTTTTGGCTAAGACCTCACCTTAAGTTCACCACAGGAGAACTTAAGCCTTTGTTGGATGTTATTAAGGGAGATGCAAATTAACTGGTGAGAGACAAATACCTTTGCAGAAAGTAGAGGAAGCTTCTGTAATCAATCATTACCGATTGTAATCAATTGTAATCAAATGTTATTTATTGCCACTCAATGTGCCCACAGCAGTTATTTGGCAAAAGAGAGGATTAATATGGATACATCTTTCCTCATCTCCAAGTAAAGTTTTAACATCCTCTTATGAAGCTGTTGTGGTGTTAGTAAAAAATGTTAGGATAGAATCATGAAAGTATTTTGGAAATAATGTCTTAAAAACCTGATGAGACATCTATCCTTGCTTCAAACATCAAGTAAACTGGTTATTAAAGAATACTTATATTTGGCATTTTGCATAACAAGCTTCTTAGTTAAAATTGATAATCATTATTCAAAATATAAGTTTTTGAAATTTACTTCTATGCATGCTTTTGTATTTTCTGTAATTTATGCATGCATCCTATAAAGAATATATCTAGTCTATTTATAAACAGGTCTTTTATGGGATAAAAACATATGTGATTGGTTCACATTTTTATTCTTTTAAGTTTTCTACTGCTTCAGCAAAGATAATTGAACCACTTGTTGTAGCCACTATTTTTGAAATGTTAAAAAATCAAGCTTTAATTTGATAGCCTGTATATGTGTATGTGTACACACACACATATATATACACACATATATAAACACACACATATATACATATGCACATATACATACATATATATGTATATGCACATATATATATGATAGCATATATATATGCTTACAATTGCTTGATATTGTTCCTTTTTTAGATACTGCTAATTCTCAAATTTTGCAATTGTTTATCAATATACAACCCAAGTTAAGAGAAACTATTCTTCCTTTAAAGGACTGTCCTTAGACTTTTAAATTCTCATCCTGGACTGCCTGGACAAAACCCCTTAAGGCAGTGCCACGGCAGACTTGTATCCCAGGCAGATTATTGGCCTTACTCAAGTATAATTGGACATACAATCTCACTCTTTACATCATCAAAATAGTAATGCTTGAGCTAACAATTTGGTAATTTTAGAGAATTTGCATGTCAAATTGTAAAGACTTGTTTTCAGTGTCCTCAATTTCTACCTGTTCTACAAAATGGTACTAATTCTTGATGGCTTATATTTAATCAGTTATTGCAAATGGATACTCATATTACTGATTTTAGAAAAATAAAATATGCACATGTGACTACTGACACCTTTCCAGGCTTTCTAGTTGCAACTGCATTAACAGGAGAAGCACCTAAAAATGTAATTAGTCATTGCCTACAATAATTTTTTATATATGCTTGGTGTTCCAAGTCAGTTAAAACAGATAATGGAACTATATATTACAGTCAAGCATTTGAGGCATTTTGTTGACAATTTAATATTACCAATATCACTGGGATTCCTTATAATCCTCAAGGATAAAGTATTGAGAAACAGGTATTGTGGAACTTTAAAACAATATCTCATAAAATAAAAAAAGGAGGAGTTATATCCCTGTATACCACAAACTTATTTAAATTATGTTCTTTTTATTTAAAAAATTTTTAAATTTGGTTGTTAAGCAACTCTCTGAGTGTCTATGGTACCCTATAAACAGGCATACTTATGCCTAGATGAAATGGAAGGAGTCACATACTGGCACATGTAATAATCCTGATCAGATATTTAATATGGGGAAGAAAGCATGTTTGTTTGTTTGTTTTTCCCCCCAGGATGCTGAAGGATCATGCTAGCTTCCAGAATGATTGGTGAGACATGCTGATGCTGGGACAAAGAATGATGCTGACATGAGCTTTCAGAGTACCCTGATAGAGTGGCTGGGAAGCTGTTTTGGACATATACTTCTGACCCACATTTGTGTGCCTATATCCCAGATTGGACAAGTTGACTTGCTTCAAGCTTTTAGACCTCATGCTACAGAGAACATGGAGACTGGAAACTGTCTTCAAAAACTTAATCAATAAGAGTTATCATAACTCTTTTCTTTCCTTCAATGACCAGTTATTCTGATTCAATCATGGACGGGTCTAGAAGTTAATCTAATATTGGAAATAAGAATCTTCATTTGAAAGGCTGATTCTGGACATTTTTAGAGACATTTGAAAGTTCACTGCAGTTCTCTATGATATGATATGCTAGCAATAGATGAAATTGGGACACGATTTGGATTTCAAACCAACTTTAGTGCATGTGTTAAGGCTATAAATCTGCTATTGTTTGGTCATGTTGAAATTACTTTGTTTCTTCCATGGTATTTAATGTAAGTTGTATTGATTGTACACTTTCTAATTGTGTTAGTGTGTTGAAACCTGTCACATTCGTTATGTTGGTCTACTAACCAGCTTTTGTTTTATTGTCTGTGAGTATTACAATACCTTGGTATTCTGAAAGAAGCTTGTAGGTACTGGAAGAAGAAACATCAGGAACTCTTCAAAAACCTCGTGTGGAGGGCCTGGATTGGAATTCTGTCTTACCTTCTCCCCTTCCTTGACCTGGTGCTTGACTTAATAATTCTATTGCTAGGACCTTTTCTTTTTAATAGAACTATAGCCTTTATATAGTGACAAATAGATGCACTTAATGTCCAACCCTTTCAAATTCATTACCACTGGCTGGCAATGTTAGATCTGGGAGATGGCTTTGATGACATTCTTACAAATGGACCTTAAAAATAACCCAGCTCATGTTTGGCTCTTCATCTTTCCAGTGTAATGGACTGGGTAGTCAGTGACCAGCAAATCAGAGGAGGAAGTCGCCCTTAATATGAATAGCAACCTAAGACAGGGAATACCACTAAAATGATGGAGTCCCACCAATAATGGTTAAGTCCATTCTGGACATGACAGTCCTGGCAGCCTCTCTGACCTAAGACAGCCACAGTCCCCTTGGAGTTTCTAGGGTCAAGTTGATTAAGACATTGCCATCCTAAGTACCCCTTGTTTCTGTATACAAAAAAGGGGGACCTGTTGAGGCACCTGGCATCTCAACCTCCATCTTGTCCCTGGGCTATCATCTTTTAATTAACACTCTTTTGTTTCTTCTACTATCTTGCTTCTTTTGACTTGGGACATTTTACAATAGGGGCTTTCTGGACATTTTACAATGGGAACATTCCTTTGACATCAATGTGTTACCAAGTAATAACTCCAGTTTGGCCTGTGCACCCGAGCAAATACTATTTGTGGTTTTCTACCTTATGAGCCATCTGTTTCCCAAGAGTAAATGAGACATGAACAGATTTTTTTTCCTGACTCCTTTTGCATCTCCTAATCCCAATTTGTCATTGTTGCATCCTTCCCTGAGACCCTTTCTGCTTAAGTCCTACAGGTCAGGGTACTTGAACATTTCTGAAGTGTTATCATGCTATGGAAATTTTATTCTAATTGTTCCTGTTCTACTCTGATACCCCAACATTTATGCATAAATGTCTCTGGAAACAATGGTATCCAGTGAGAGAGAGACCATGTCTACCTTTTGCTCTATAGGAGTCACAGCTTCCCCTGCCCCATTTGCATACTTTCCAGCCTTCATTTTTTTTTTTTTTTTTTTTTTTGCTCCAGGATTAACTCAGTAAGGTTCTCTTAGTTCAGTGGGATCTGAACAATGTTGGATTCAATCATTATTATAATGTGATATTAATTGAAATAGTCTTATATTAATTTCCTCTTTCTTTGCTTCCCTCCATCCCCTCTCAGTAACCCTGGCTTGATCCCATGCACACCTACTCTCAATTTGACAGTCATATTTTTTTTTTACTGAGTTTGTTATATGCCTACATATATATCAATGTGTATGAGCGAATGTATATAGGATGCTGTGTGACATGATCCACACATACTTGTTCACCCATGTTCCTAGTTGCCCTATTCACAATGGACAAGAAATGAAAACAACCTAAATATCCTTCAACAGATGAATCAGTTTGGGTTAGTATTTTATGAAAACCACACAGATTTCCTCTAAGAAATTGCTGCAGCATGGCACTTTCTCTTTGTGATGAGTATTATGATTTCTTTTGCCAGCTTCCCAATGGAAATGGGGATGCAACTGTCTGTTCTAGGAAGCCTGTGATATATTTTTCTGGCAACTTAGTTTTTAAGAAAATTTCACTGCCTCAAAAATCTCAGATAAACATAAAATTTTCCTATTGCATGATACAAAAAGAAATTTTCAAGTTTTACATTGCTACAGAATCAGGTCTTATGTCTTATATTCTCGTATGCTGTTGTACTTTGCTGCATGGTACACTAGTTGGTCATTTTAATGATATTTTTTTTCCTATTTAAAATACCAGGATGTTTTAACTTAGTAAATGGTGACATTAGTTAAACTATTCTTGGACTTTCCTGGACTAGTATGTTTTTATTAACATTCACAAGCTCGAGTGGATTTCAGTTCTCTAACTATAATTTTCATTATTTACAGTTTTTTTAGTGTTTTCTCTATATTTCACACTCTGTCTATTTCTCCTAAAACATAAGTTACATGAGAAAAGTTTTCTGCAGGTACAGTGTAATCATATTGTAGAAATTTAGCATGTTCAAATGAAAATTTCAATAACATTTAATGTAAATAAAATATTATACAGCAGTTGATTCAATTTCCTTCCAAAAATTGTTTGATATAATGGTCTTGCTATATTTGAATGAAATCTGTTATCTATTAGTCAATTATAGTTAAAGATATACTGCAGTCTTCAAAAATCTCCCATGTATAGCATTTCTTGTATTTCATCAACATGAACTGCTGTTGTGGTTGGAGTGAGAGTGGTTGACTAGCTCCATAGATGGTGGTTTGAAACGGTTATAGAACCTTTAGTGGTACAGTGTTGTAGGAGGAAATTTTCCACTGCAGTTGGGCCTTGCCTGCCTTCATTTCAGTTTCCCTCTCTGCTACCTGACTGTCTGGATCCCTCACCCACAATGCTGCCATTGTTTGTCACCCTGGTGGAGTTTAACCCTCTCGAACATTGAGTCAAAGTAGCCCTATTCCCTATAAGCAGCTCTAGTTGGGGTAACAAAAAAGAAACCAACTCAACTGCTATTTTATTCACCCCTGAAAAGACTTATTATTAGAAAAAATTTCTTATTTTTATTCAAAAAGTCAATAATTTCCTTGCTTTTGTCTAATCCTGAGTATTGAATCTTTCTGGAATCTATTTTAAATAGAATAATCAGCCTAGACCTTTTTGACTTTTCCTTATACATCATATAATAGCAACAAGTAACTGTGTATTGCACATAGACCCTAAATGTTTGATGAAGCTATCTCTCAGCTCTAGTGGTAATTACAAAGATTGAAATATTTCTACATTGAGTACCATATATGTGAGATGAGAGGTAGACAGACAGACAGACAGACAGACGGATAGATCCAGTATAGACTCTTTGCTACATAATTCTTTTGATTAGGATTGTCATTATCATCATAGCTCCAAGATACTGTTGTTCTGGTTTTATACCCCAATAGTAAAGTATACATAACAAGAAAGGTCACATTTTGGTCTCTAAGTCCTTAGGTCTCTACATTCATGTTTTGCTCCAGTCTATTAAGTGTGAAATAGACAAAGCAGTAGTTACCTTCATTGTAATGCTTCATTGCTAGAAAATGCTGACTCTGTATTATGGGAAAATGAAGCTGATTCCTTACCCATTATGACAGATGGCAGAACATGTATACCAAATGGAGCTGGAGAGATGACTCCACATTTAGGATCATGCATTGATTTTGCTGAGAGCTAGCATTGATTCTTACACAAGCCGCTGGTGGTTCATATGTGTCTATAACTCTGGTTTGCATGGTTCTGATAACTTCACCTGGTCAGTGGTCACTGCACACACACACAGACACACACACACACAGACACACACACACACACACACACATCTATCTATTTATCATCTGTTTGCTCTTGAGTACTTGTGCTTGCCTATGGGAGTTTATGGGTATCACATGCATATGGAAACCTATGGTGGTCAGAAGAAGGCACAGTACTGGATCTCCTGGAAATAGAGTTAGTGGGCATTGTAAGTCACTATGTGGGTGATTGAAACCAAACTTTTGTCTTCTATATGATCAATAAGCACATGTGGTGATTGGGATATGCTTGGCCCAGGGATTGGCATTAATAAAAGGTGTGTCCTTATTGGAGAAAGTATGTCACTGTGGTGCTGGGCTTTGACACTATCCTCCTATGTATATGGAAGATATATCGCTTGGCTATAGTCAGATCAAGATGCAAAATTCTCATCTCCTTCTCCAGAATCTTGTCCAACTATACTCTATATACTCTCTCAACATGATACCTGGGCTACATGAGCTTGACAGAATGAACCTTCTGTTGATCTCTTATGTATCAGACCAAAATCTGCAACTGAGTTTCACCCCTGTGAAAGATTTTATATTGTGATGAGGATAGAACTTTTACCTTAATTACAATTTGGATGCAGTCTATGTTTCCACCCCGTGCCATAGCAGCAGAATACAGCTGAAGTTCTATTCTATGCAATACAGCTGAGGATCTATCCCATACCATACCAGCAGACTGTATTGCTAAGGCTCTGTCCCTTGCCTTACTGGAAGGTTATACACCAGAGGCTCCATCCCATTCCATACTGGCAGACTATATAGAGGAAGCTGTATTAACTGATTCCTCTATGACTCATGTCTCTTTCAATTTTTTTTTCTATTTTTTCCATTGTACTTTGGCTCTTCTCATTTTCTCATTGGAATATAGTGGATTTTGTTTTTTGTTTTTGTTTGTTTTCTTATCAGAATGCTCTCCTTTACTGGTCTACACAGAGGCATCTTTTGTGGAAGTCTGACCTTCATACTTTATTTTAGGAAACTGGGTGTAGGGTTTTTTTTTTTTTAGGAATCCTGTACAGGTCCAGCTTTCTATCTTGCCTTTTCTATGGTTTCTTTTTTATTTGATTTTCTGGCCAGTCACAAAGTATTTTAACGAGATCTGGTTGGCTTAAGGATTTTCTAAGTTAGTAAATGTTACAGTACTATATATTAAGATATTCATTCTGTCGTTTCTCCTTCTCAGGAACTTATTTTCAATATATGTATTGATATATTTGAAGGTACCACACAGATCGGCACTCTATTATGTTCTTTATTCTTTCCCTTTTTCTTCCTTTACAGCGTTTTCTTCTATTTCTCTGACAGACTCTTGTGGTTACTTAAGTTTGCATCTGGAAACCTCTGGTATCTCTAGCCAAGTATTTTAAGAAAAGACACATTTCTATTTGATTGTTTCTTGTAATCTTTGTTACTTTAATTTTTTTCTTATTGGGTGAAACACTACTGTTATGGGTTTTTACACTTAATAAAAAATGACAATTTAGTGTGTGAGAAAGACACAGAGATGCAAAGGTAGACAGACAGACAAGAGATACAACAAGTAACTGCCTGCATTCCTGACACAGCACACCCACCACAATCGAAAGGGAATTTTCAGGAATAGGTTCGATCCATCCTCTGTGGGGATTAAATTCATGTCAGCAAACTTGTAGGCACCTTTATACACTGAGCCATCCTAGGGACATATGTTCAGTTGAATTTTGTTGTTAAATAATGTTTAGCTCTCTAAATATACTTCAAATAGTTAATATACAATTCTTGCCCTGTTAGTCAAAAATCTGGGCACTGAAAAAGATTTGTATAATTTTTTTCCTATCCTTTAAGTTCTATTCTTAATATTCTATGTCTTTTGATATTTCTTGAAAACTTCCAACTACTAATTTAATAATGCAATAATGAAATAAGACCCTCTCCTTTCAGGAATGCTTGTTGCTTGTGTAGTTATTTGTTCAGTGATTTTTGTGAGCTCCTTCCATAAAATCTCTATTGCTTGTCTCTTGTGCATATAAACAAATAAACAAAACAAAACAAATCCCTCCTCCCCCAAAAAAGAAAACAACAAAACCCTCTATTTCAGGATAAGATAATCAGCTAATGAAGTTGAATGGACTGGGTGCTAGTAAGTGAGCAATGTGTTTGCTCTGCAGGAATATAAGCCACTTTGATGTTCAGAATCAAAGTAAATATGTAAAGCCAGGCAGAGTAGCCTCCATTATAATCCAAGGCCAGGAGAGTTAGAGATAGGTGGATGCTGAGAGCTCCCAATTCAACAAACCTAGCCAAATATCAGAGCAAGTGAGATATTAAAGAAAACAAGACGGTATCCAAGGAATAATATCACAGGCAATGACCGGCAGTCACAGATATGTGTATTTGCCCCAAACATGAACACACAATATGAAAATACACATAATTTAATGGAAGTGTCTTTAAAGAATCGAAGCAAACAAGCAAAAATGAAGAAAAATCTCTGTTTTTTTCCAGGTAATTTATGTTTCTACTATCACTAGAAAATGTTCTGAAGCCCTGTTTCCAACAATCATGATTTACAGATTCTTTCCAAATTTCTCTTACATTTTGCCCCCCCCCCCTTTTTTTCTTACTGTAACTTCTTTTCATTGTAGTGCCAACTAAACCGTTGTCTATAAGTGTTCTGACAGATTCAGAAGTCATACCTACCTCATCCCTGGTTTATCCCCAACAGGTGGGGCAAACCCTTGAGAATCTGAAGATTCAAAATTCTCAGCTTCAACATGGTCTTCCCACACATCCCCGTCCCATGTTGTAGGATCCCATTCTTTGCCAATTAGAGCCCTTACTTTAACTGTCGACACACTCTGAGGCTGAGACTTGAATTTTCGCTGTAGTTCAGCCAACCTTACAATGAGAGTTTTCGTTTGATTTTCTGCAACTTGAGCTCTAATGCTACAAGAGAGAAGATTCTCTTCAAGGACACACTTAGCAACTTTTAGATCGTTTACTTGTGTCTGGAGCCTTTCGATTTTATCACACAACTCCTTCCTTTCATTCACCATTTTTTCCACAGATACTAAGAGCAACCAGCCAGTAAAATCATTTTCCAATTTTTTCCCCATCTTGTAGAAAGCTTTGTGCACTGAATCACCTAATTCATTAAGAAAGTCAAGGGCATTAGCTTCTTTAAGTTCGGAATATAGTTTCAACCATGGGTCTTCAAAATTCTCTGAGCTCCCAGGAGGAAATATAGTGGCAGACACTTTGACACAACTCTTTAGATAATCTCTAGGTAAGTTAGGAAGGTATAATTCCTTTAGAGTGAAGTTCATCTTTGGGAATGGAGAGATAATTCAGTGGTTGAGAGTTTATTGTTCTTGCATTGAAGCAGAGCTTAGTTCCTAACACTCATGTGTATGGTTCATAGCCATTTGTAACTTCAGCTCTTAGATACCTAATGGCATCTATTGGACTGTGATGACACCCATACTTATGTGCACAGACTTTTACATCCTTTTCCTTGATACACCAATATACACATTGTTAAAAATAAAATGAATTTTGATTGTTGGTTTCCAGGTTGCACACTCACCTCTGACAGCTTTGCCATTTTTTATGCCCTGTCTCATCAGGATGACTTTTTTTTCTTCTATTTCTCCATTCCAACTTTTTGTCAATATCCCCAGATTGTAACTTTTTTCAGTTAAGGCATTTTTAAAGTTAGGAATACTGTTTGCATTTTCAGATTTTTGTGGCTATTTTAGAAACTGGAAAATGCTTTAAAACTTCACAGTTAACTTAATACAATTGTCCAAGTGTTACAGTAAGAGAGGGAATTTTTATATTATACTAACAGAGTCCTGATACAATTCAACACAAAATAGTATAATGAGATTTTCAATAATTAATAGAAAAATATATCATTTTTATCTCAAGAAACCCTTCTGTAACTAGACTTGAGATCATTTTTATACACTATAAAATTTACTTATTTTGAGATCAGGAAACTGTAATGTAAGACTGTTGTTCCTACTTCTATTTAATAATTCAGTAGGTCCATGAAAAGAAACAAAAGATAGAACACTGCAAAACGTAAGTTAATATCCTAGTCTTGGATGATTTCATTATATATATAGAAATGACAAGGATGGTATTTTCTGCTTATGAATATTAATGAATGAACCACAAGGATGTAATAAAAAGGGAATGTACAAACCTCCTTCATTTCCATATACTAGATGTTAACAAATAAAAATTAAAGAATATATCTTCTACAATAGCATTACAAGACGCACATGTTTAGATTCAATCTAGGAAAATATGTAATCAATGCATGATGATATTGAAAATGTGTAACAAGAGCTCTCAGGATTTCCCAAGGGTAAGTGTGCTAGCCACCAAGCATATTTACCTTAGTTGACCCTAGGCCCTCATGGTGGAAAGAGAGGACTGACTCTAGTAAACTGTCACTTGCCCCACATGTGCAGAGTCTCTCTCTGTAGGCTTCTCTCCCTCTGTCTTTTCATCTCTCTGTCTCTGTCTCTCTTACATACACATGTATATACATGGGAGGAGAGAAAGGAAGAAACACAGACACATACATACACAGACATAGACACATAGACACACACACACACACACACACAACACTACATGAATAAATGTTTGAAACAATTTAAAAGAAAAGAATGTGATGACTATTAAAACAAAATGCATAAACCCCCATTGAATCATCATAGGTATTCTCAGATACATGAAGGATTTGGCAGTAAAGAAGTTGGAATGCTTAATGCTGCATTATCTTTCCAGAAATTTATTTGTAGATGAATCCAGTATAATCTAGTAGCTTGACTCTATTAATTTATGGTGCCAAAAGACACAAATAGCCCATATATATGTAGAAACCCAAAAGAAATGATGGCAATTGCACTCTAAGAATACAAATACTAGCTTGAAATGACCATACTTAACACTAGTTTGCAATGTTTCAGGTGGTTTCACATACTTATAATACAGAAAGTAATGGTATTAGAAGAAATCAGACCATCTGAGTGAGGCTGAAGATTGCTCAGTAATAAGTGCTTGTCTTCCAGAGGATTTGAGAGTATTTGTCAGAATACACATCAGGCATCTCTTGGTCAAGAGTAACTCTAATTCACAGGGGATCCAGCTCCCACTTCTGTTCTCCATGTCACACATTGACAAACACCAAAGAAAGACATTTTAGTCAATAAGATGTTTACTGATGAGAAAGTGTCAAAAGGCATCTATGAAAGGCTAAAGGCAATCAAGTGACATTCTGGAAATGACACATTGTACTTCCTGACCTGTACTCAATAATTCTGAATTGCAAGGCTTTCAGGAATCTCATGTCAGGACTGATTCTTGCAGTTGATATACCTTTTTAAAAATAATTATTAAATTAGTAAAATACTCCCTGGGGATTAGCCCCCACTTTTGGGCAGGTTTTTGATAGATCAATGAAGATGTACTATATTGCAGTGATGTTATGGAGACAAATAGATGATTTCTTAATTCCTAATAATTGTTATAAAGATTTCTTTAAAACATATTAGTAATTATTTAGCTCTTTATAGAAAAGGCTGCAATTAGGACTGCAAACATTCATGTGTAATGAGCTAACTGCACTAAGATAGAAAACAGGTATGAAACAGATTTATAATCAGGGTAAACATTCCTTTTAGGCTAGCGTCATTTCCACAAAAGAGAGATACTGTCATCACAAGGACCGTTATCAACCAGAAATCCTAAATCCTTCATTAGTTTGAAGATACAACTGCTTCTGTGCAAAGCTCAGGGAATATATAAGTAAAACTACAAAAAGTTACACTTAATTTGAAAATTTTAAGTTTTCATACCAAGGAAAGTTCTTAAGAATTGTTGCTGAGTACATACACCTGTGAGGGTGCTGTGTGACAAAACTTTTCCTAGGGATTCACAATACACGCACATCTACCCATTGCAAATGGAAATTCTAGGAAAGGACAAAATTACAGATCCAACCAAAGCCCAATTTGGGAAACTGATGAGTTCTGTTGGGGTCACTTACAGAAGTATGGGTGAGAAGCTGGGAAATGTGGAACACACTGCATAGCCTGCAGGCATTTCAACAGGTTGGAGAGAGACTGACTCAAACTTTAAATTTTAACAAGTGACTCTGATTTAAACATCTTCCAGTACGCTTGGGTAACTTCTGTATCTTCTATGATTCTAGTTTGGTCTCATAGTCTCCTTTGCAGTTTCGCTTCTCTAGAATTACTCTTGGCAGTCTTTATGGTTTACTCTGGAAAGGTGAGGCCTAATTAATTGATCAGTTTCAGGAAATACCTGAAGCTATTTTGAGTTGTTTACTTCTTTGTTTAAAGAGATCCTTGCAGGATAGAATGCTTCAATCTCAGAGGAAAGTGTTACATAACAGATAAATACTTAGACTATCAATTTGACATAACCAAGAGTCACCTTGGAAGAAACTCTAGAAGAGTGATTAAATACAATGAGTTGGACTGTGGGCATGTCTGTCCTAAATTGTCTCAATTATGATAGATGTGAGATGACCCAGCCCACTGAGGGGTGGGACTATTACCCAGGCTAGGCTTCCTGAACTATGTGAGAGAGAAGTCTAGTCGACCATAAGCAAACAAATAATTAAAAATGTGTGCCTCCATTTCTCTCTGTTCTGTCCTAAGAAAATGCTGGACAACCAGTATGAAGGTCCTGCCTTATCTTCCAGAAAATGAAAGAACATGATATGGAATTGTGAGTAAAAATAAATTCTGTACTAAGTTGCTTTTTGTAAGGGTAGCACCTCTATTAGAGATATAGGAAGCATGACTGTAGTGTTTAATTTAATTAATTATAGTACTTTCTTTTACCTTTTAAATTTTTATTGAAAACCTTTTTATTTCTCATACAAAAAACCCTCACCACAATTTCACCCTCCCTCTACTCCTCCCAGCTCTCCTCCACCCCTTTCTCTCCAGATCCACTATCCTTCCATTGCCTCTAATGAGCTGAGAAGCACATGAAAAAATGTTCAACATCCTTAATCATCAGGGAAATGCAAATCAAAACAACCTTGAGATTCCATCTCACACCAGTCAGAATGGCTAAGATCAAAAATTCAGGTGACAGCAGATGTTGGCGAGGATGTGGAGAAAGAGGAACACTACTCCATTACTGGTGGATTTGCAAGCTTGTACAACCACTCTGGAAGTCAGTCTGGAGGTTCCTCAGAAAATTGGACATAGCACTACCGGAAGATCCAGCAATACCTCTCATGGGCATATACCCAGAAGAAGTTCCAACTGGTAATAAGAACACATGCTCCACTATGTTCATAGTAGCCTTATTTATAATAGCCAGAAGCTGGAAAGAACTCAACAGAGGAATGGATACAGAAAATGTGGTACATTTACACAATAGAGTACCACTCAGTTATTAAAAACAACGAATTTATGAAATTCTTGGACAAAAAGATGTATCTGGAGGATATCATCCTGAGTAAGGTAACCCAGTCAGAAGAGAAGTCATTTGATTTGCACTCACTGATAAGTGGATATTAGCACAGAAACATAGAACACCCAGAACTCAATTTGCAAAACAGAAGAAAATCAAGAAGAGGGAAGACCATTGGTTGGATACTTCATTCCTCCTTAGAATAGGGAACAAAATACCCATGAAAGGAGTTACAGAGACGAAGTTTGAAGCTAAGACAAAAGGGTGAACTATCTAGAGACTACCCCACCCGGGGATGCATCCCATAATCAGCCACCAAACCCAGACACTATTGCATATGCCAGATTTTAGTGAACGGACCCTGGTATAGCTCTCTCATATGAGGCTATGCCAGTGCCTGGCAAATACAGAAGTGGATGCTCACAGTCATCCATAAGATGGAACACAGAACCCCCAATGGAGAAAGCATCTAAGGAGCTGAAGGGGTCTGCAACCCTATAGGTGGAACAACAATATGAACTAACCAGTTCCCCCAGAGCTCGTGTCTCTAGCTGCATATGTAGCAGAAGATGGCCTAGTCAGCCATCACTGGGAAGAGAGGACCCTTTGTATGGCAAAGTTTATATGCCCCAGTACAGGGGAATGCCAGGGCCAAGAAGCAGGAGTGGGTGGGTAGGGGAGCAGGGCGGGTGGGGGGGGGTAGGGAGGGTATAGGGAATTTTCGGGATAGCATTTGAAATTTGAAATGTATATTAAAAAAATCTAATAAAAATAGGCAAAGAAATTCCAACTCAATTCTTCATAGAGTTAGAATGAGCAATTTGCAAATTCTTCTGGAATAACAAAAAATCCAGGTAGCAGAAACTATTCTCAACAATAAAAGAACTTCTGGGGGAAATCACCATTCCTGACTTCAAGCTGTATTACAGAGCAACAGTGATAAAAAACAAACAAACAAACAAACAAACAAACAAATCAAAAAACTGCATGATATTGGTACAGAGATAGGCAGGAAGATCAATGAAATAGAACTGAAGACCCAGAAATGTACCCACACACATAGGGTCACTTTATCTTTGACAACAGAGCTAAAACAATCCAGTGGATAAAAGAGAGCATTTTTTTTTTTAACAAATGCTACTGGTTCAAGTGGTTGTCAGCATGGAAAAGAATGCAAATCGACCCATTCTTATCTCCTTGTAAAAAGATCAAGTCCAAGTGGATCAAGGACCTCCACATAAAACCAGATACACTGAAACTTATAGAGGAGAAAGTGAGAAAGAGCCTCGAAAATACAGGCACGGGGGGAAATTCCTGAACAGAACACCAGTGGTTTATGTTTTAAGATCAAGAATCAACAAATGGAACCTCATAAAACTTCAAAGCTTCTGTAAGGCAAAGGACACTGTCAATAGGACAAAAACACAACCAACAGATTGGGAACATACCTTTACTAATCCTACAGCTGATAGAGAGCTAATATCCAACATATACAAAGAACTCAAGAAATTAGACTCCAGAAAACCAAATAACCCTATCCAAAAAAAAAAAAAAAAAAAAAAAAGAGGCAAAGAGCTAAACAAAGAATTGTCAACTGAGGATTATAGGATGACCGAGAAGCACTTAAAGAAATGTTGAACATCCTTAGTCATCAGGGAAATACAAGTCAAATCAACCCTGAGATTTTATCTCACACCAGTCAGAATGGCTAAAATCAAAACTCAGGTGACAGCAGATGGTGGTAAGGATGTGGAGAAAAAGGAAAACTCCTCTACTGTTGGTAGGGATGCAAGCAGATACAACCCCTCTGGAAATTAGTTTGGCTGTTTCTCAGAAATTTGGACATAGTATTACCTGAGGACCCACCTATACAACTCCTGGGCATATACCCAGATGATTCTCCAAAATGTAATAAGGATTCAAGCTCTACTATGTTCATACCAGACTTATTTATACTAGCCAGGAGATGGAAAGAACCCAGATGTCCTTCAACAGAGGAATGGAGACAGGAAATGTGGTACTTTTACACAATGGAGTACTACTCAGCTATCAAACATGATGTATTCATGAAGTTCTTATGCAAATGGATAGAACTAGAAAATATCATAATGCATGAGTTACCCAACTACAGAAGAAAACACATGGTATGCACGTATTGATGAGTGGATACTAGCTCAATAGCTCCAAATAACCAGGATACTATTCACAGACCAGATGAAAGCATGAACACAGACACAGAAGCAAATATGGATATAAAGTATAGAGAAGACTAAAGGAAAGGCCACCCAGACACTGTCCCACCTGGGGAATTTTTCCATATACAGTTACCAAACCCAGACACTATTGTGGATGCCAAGAAGCACATACTGAAAGGAACCTGATATGGCTGTCTCCTGAAAGGATCTGCCCTGCAGGAGCCTTACAAAGGTGAGTATTAGCAGCCAACCATTGGGCTGAGCGCAGGGACCCTATCAGAGGAGTTAGAGAAGGGAATGAAGGAGTTGAAGGGGTTTTCAACCCCATAGGAAGAACAACAATATCAAATGATCAGACTCCCTAGAGCGCCAAGGGACTAAGCCATCAACAAAGGAGTACACATGGCTCCAGCTGCATATGTAGCAGAGAGAGCAGATGGCCTTTGCCATGTATCTAAGGAAGACGAGGTCCTTGGTCCTATGAAGGCTCAATAGATACCCCAGTATAGGAGAATCCAGAGTGGGGAGGTGGGAGTCTGTCAGTGGGTGAAGGAACATCCTCATAGAAGCAAGGGGAGGGAGGATGTGATAGGGTATTTCCAGAAGGGAGGAAAGCCAGGAAAAGGGATAACATTTGAAATGTAAATAAAGAAAATATTCAATAGAAAAAAAGGAAGAAAAACAAGAGATGGGGGATTCATGGAATGAGAAATAGAATAAATTTTACTTGTGGAATGGCAGCATTTGGAAACTGAAACAGGAAGTATCATGTGGGAGAGAAAGGAATGGCAAGAGAGTGTAGGCAGAAACAAATAGAATGGGGAGCATTCAGGTGGGGGTACAGAACACTAATGCAGTGGAAACTTCCTGGAATCTTGGAGAGTGACCAAAGTGTGAGCTCCTAGTAATGGAGGATACCGAGTCTGAACTGGTAATATTTAGTAGTAGTGGTTCAGGACTTCAGTTGATTGAGTTGTTGGCCAAGAGAGTCCCATAGAAATCCCTAAGTGACCTATGCTGATGTAAAGTCAGAAGGCCACTTTTGAAAAGTGCCAGTAAGGCTCCATTGTTGAAGATAACTTTCACATAGCTCCAGTGAGATGGAGATGGTGTCTGCATGGAAAATTTACACATAAATTCTAGCCTCTTTGGTACAGAAGGTATTCCACAGCATACAGAAACAGAAAGCCAGACACCACTCCAACCAAATAATCCTTAACCTATGATCTTTACAGGCTGTAAACTGTGCTACAGAAATGGTGGTAGGCAATTTGTAGGAGTGAGCAGCCAGTGTTAGGTTTATTTGAGGCCCATACTATGATAGGGAGCCCATGCCCTATACTGCTGGGTGGCCAGGAGCCAGACACTGCATAATCAAATGACTAAGGGTATATCCAAACAGTACTGGACTGGCTATATATATATATTAAAGTTTGCTTTAGCAAACACATAAAAACAGCGTTATGGGTAGAAACTCATCAGTATGAACAAAACAAGACCGAGTTGCATGTGCCCAATATGACTCTAAGCATGCCTCTTTTTATACTATGCAAAACAAGCTTATGTTATTTAAGATGCATTTTTACCTTCAAATGCAAAATTAAAGTAATAAACTAGCAACCCATTTTTGTCTCCAGACAGTGTTCCTCTGTTGAGTTTACTCTGTTGCTATGAGTTATAATGCTGTATTATAGCCTCCAAGGTCTGGTTGCCTGCAGGGATGAGAGAATCCTCATATACATCAAATAATTCTATGTGACATTGCTCCTTAATTTAAAATAAGTGGTTATATAAAGATGTCAATAGCTTATAGCTGAGCAGAAGAGAAGTAGGTAGGGTTTTGTTTCCCAAGGCTTGGGGGCTGAGGAGAACCATGAGAGAAAGAGGTGGGGAGAGGGAAGGAAGTGGGAGTGAGAGAGGGAGAGGGAGAGAGAGGATAAGGAGAGAGGAGACGATACCATGGGGAACAGGATCATAAGAATTGGCCATGAGGGCTGTCCCCTTGGAATGAGAGTTGCCAGGCAAAATATGGAATGTCATATCTCAGGGTCATTGTCAGTGAAGTAGACATAATATCATAGAGGACAGATATCTGTCCAGCTCTAGTACTTATTAGGGCTTATTGTAAGTAAAAAAAAAAAAAGTCCTGTGTCTTTCATTTGGTAAGTAAAGGATCATAGGTGGGGTAAGAATTCCCAATTGAGATTAAACATTTATTACTATATTCCTTTCTATTCTTTCTATTACATTCTATTAGTTAAAGGCAGTATCAGTTCAGATAATCTGTCTCAAGGGTATGAAATTATAGTTGCTGTCTTTCACCAGTAGCATTTTTAAAACCCTGGAGATCCACTTATCCTGTACTTTAAAATATGTTCTGGGTGCTAGTTTGTGGTTCGGCGGAGGAGGTACTTACAGCCAAAAAGAATTTATTTGACTCTCAGAACTCATGTAATAGGCTATACACAAGAGGCAGAGACAGATTGTAGGTGGAAAGTTGGCTAGCTAAACTAGTCCGAATTTGTGAACTGTGGGTCCAGAAAGATACCTTACGTGAACAAAATAAGAGAGAGAGAGAGAATATGCCACTCTATATCAACCACGAGCTTGCACATTTATGTGTAAAGATGTGCACACATAGACTCTCAAATTCTGAACATGCATGAACAAGCAAATTATGTGCAAAATAAATCTGTAGCTATAATTTCTTTGACTACTTCCTATAGTCATTTCCATAGGCTATTTGTGGCTGTATTCTACCTGAGAGATGTCAGAATATGCTTCATGGGTCAAGTCTGTATATATCTCACATTTCTACTTGTGCTTAAATTACTCTTTGTCCCTTGAAGACACTGCTTCTCTTTTACCTCTCCCAACATTGCGGTGCTGTCTCTCTTATCTCTCTTTTGGCTTGAGGCAGCAGCAGATACCCTGTCAATCTATATGGTGATTCTAAGTCATGGTCCCCAACATTCATTAACACATTACTTAGTTTGATTTAGGGATCTGTGACACTAAAAATTGTGCATTTATTTACATATATTATTTCATATTTTTCTTGCTCTCCTAGAGGATTAAAAAGTCTAATTCCTAAGAAGTTATTTTCTTCACCTGATCCTGAGGTGGTTCTTTTACTTTCCATAAGGCTTTGTGGATATGTATATGACTGTGTGTTTCTTTTTTTAACTACTAGATATTTTCCTCATTTACATTTCAAATGCTATCCTGAAAGTCCCCTATACCCTCCCCTTGCTCACCAACCCAACCACTCCAGCTTCCTGGCCCTGGCATTCCCCTGTACTGGGGCATATAAACTTTGCAAGGCCAAGGGTCTCTCCTACTAATGATGGCTGACTAGGCCATCTTCTGCTACATATGCAGCTAGAGCCACAAGCTCTGGGGGTACTAGTTAGTTGATATTTTTGTTCCTCCTATAGGGTTGCAGTCCCCTTCAACTCCTTAGGTACATTCTCCAGCTCCTCCATTGGAGGCCCTGTGTTCCATCCAATATATGACTGTGAGCATCCATTTCTGTATTTGCCAGGCACTGGCATAGCCTCAAAAGAGACAGCTATATCAGGGTCCTATCAGCAATATCTTGCTGGCATATGCAATAGTGTCTGGGTTTGGTGGTTGTTTATGGGATGGGTCCCCGGGTAGGAGAGTCTCTGGGTGGTCCTTCCTTCCATCTCAGCTCCAAACTTTGTCTCTGTAACTCCTTCCATGGGTATTTTGTTCCCTCTTTTAAGGAGGAATGAAGTATCCACACTTTGGTCTTCCTTATTCTAGAGTTTTGTGTGTTTTGCAAATTGTATCTTGAGTACTCTAAGTTTCTGGGCTAATATCCACTTATCAGTGAGTATATATCATGTGTGTTCTTTTGTGATTGGTTACCTCACTCAGAATGATATCCTTCAAATGCATCCATTTGCCTAAGAATTTCATTAATTCATTGTTTTTAATAGCTAAGTAATATTCCATTGTGTAAGTGTAACACATTTTCTGTATCCATTCCTCTGTTGAGGGACATCTGGGTTTTTTCTAGCTTCTGGCTACTATAAATAAGGCTACTATGAACATAGTGGAGTATGTGTTCCTTTTACAAGTTGGACCATCATCTGGGTATATGCTCAGGAGAGGTATTGTGGGATCCTCTTGTAGTACTATGTCCAATTTTCTGAGGAACCCACCAGACTGATTTCCAGAGTGGTTGTACCAGCTTGCAATTCCACCAGCAATGGAGAAATGTTCCTCTTTCTCCAAATCCTCACCAGCATCTGCTGTCACCTGAAATTTTGATCTTAGCCATTCTGACTGGTGTGAGGTGGAATCTCAGGGTTGTATGGAGGAATATTGATGTTGTGACTAAGGTGAGGCCACAGCTACCAGAGATGGTGGTGGTCACCCCAGGAGCTGGAAACTGTCTAAGCAAGGTTGAGGTTGTCTGGTGCCCACATCCAGCTCAATTTTATGACTATGCCCATTTATGGATGAAGAAAAAAAAAAAGCAAAGGGATGCCCTTGTGTAAGAGGCATATAAAGCTGCTCTCTTGAGGTGGCCACCTGGAGGAAATCCTATGAGAATACTAAATATCAGTTTGATGTCTTTTATTGAGAGAAGAGCACTCAGCAGAACATCTAAGTAGGTTCAGTACAGCCTATCCTGTGGCACTTGCTGGATGGGCAGAATACCAGTGTGCTTACATATGGGACTATTGAGGCAGGGAAGACACATATAATACTGGGTAGCCCCATGGGAACAACATGGAGTGATTCCTTAGCCTCTCATAGACCTCCTGCAGATAACAAGGGAAAAAAGTGCTGAAGGCTGGCCATGGGACATTTCTGTCAGGATGTCCTATTTAGAGGTCTACCAGGAAAAGGTATTAGACCTCTTATATCCTGCATCAGGAGACCTAGTGATATGAGAAGATTGTCGAGGGAACATCCTGATTCCAGTTCTCACCCAGGACCCCAATACTTGCTTCTCTGACTTTGAGCAGTACTTCTGCCAGCCTGTAGAAATCAAGTTGTAGGAGCTACTCTGCTTAAGCAGTGCTCTTACCATATCATTCAATGCTCTTTATCAAGGTAGATCAGCATGGACATTTGACTCTGTTTCACTAGTGAAAAGGAAAACTCTACCATATTGATTTGGTTGGTTCAGAGGACAACCACAACAAGGGAACCAGTGCATTCAACTCAAAGAGAGTGGCGCTATCAACACCTGCTTCTTGTACTGGGCAAAGTGGAGGTTGCATCATATTAGGGCTCCCCTCATATAACTATACTGGGACAGAAAACTCATTTGCCTATTGCCAGACTCTGGTAGGCTCAGCTCATAACATCATCATTGCCAACACTTCTCCTGAAAGACATTTTTACTTGGAATCATTCTGAGCATTGAACTTCACTGCTAGGTCCAAGGAGCTGATTAATTGGCCTTTCACCAATGGGAGTCTACAGCCTCATGCCTACACACCTGTTAAGCTTTGGCAAAAAGAACTTCTAGGCCCATCAAAGACAAAGAAAGCCAAAGGTCTTGTAGAAGAATCAATGGGAAGTCCTAATTCTACAGCAGTTTTATCAACTGCTTCCCAGAAACTAAGCCTCTTATAGAAGCTAAGCAATGTGGATCCAGCTATGTTGGAGAAGTTCCTGAGTTTATATCATTTGTTGGGATCTCAGGGGAACAAGAAGGTATACTTCTACTGAATACCCCAAAGCAAGACAAGAATGGTACTCATTAAGACAGTGTAGGAAAGAACTTGGAGATTGAGAGACGTAAGGTGAAGTAGAAAGAACTATAGGCAAAGGTGTTGGCACAGGAGATCCTAGATATGAAGGGAAAAAAAGTCTCATGATTTCCAGCCCCCTTCCACTTGTAAAAACACAGTGGCAAAACCTCAGAAAAAAGTGGTGATGACCCTGCAACTGATTCAAAGCAGGCCTAATCCTCAAACACAATTTACTTTCTAAAAAACACAACAAAAATAAGCCATCACATGTGTCAGAGGCTATGGAAAAGGCTGAAGACTGCTAGAAGCTACAGATTAGCCCAGAGTTACTAGCACTTGTCATAAACAAGTATTGGATCTTCTGAATGAAGGCTCAGCTCAGGATCTGTGCATGTTGTATCATACTGGCCAGAAGAAGGCCTAGTTCACTGTGGGCTGGAGGGATCTCCATGGCCTCTTTAGGGAATTGAAGGACTTGGAACAGCAGGAAGGCATCTCTGGAAAGCAGGTAAAGTCTTTCCTTGGGCTTGGCTGCTGGCCAGCACTGTGGTCCCTCTTGATGACCAGCCCTCAACACTACTGTTTTCTTTTGCATGCATTCTTGTACACACTACCATCTTATGTACACACAGATACCAATAATGATAATTAAAAAAAATAATTTTAACTTTTTCTTTCACATGACCAGATTCTTCAGAATATTTCTTCAGTGAAAAAATGGTGTTTGGGGCAATGAAATCATCAAGCTAACACCTTTATAAAACAGATAATTGGTTTAGCCATCTGTCTACCTAATGCTTACCATGGAGGATACTGCCTGATAGTTGTGTGCTTAGTTCTGAGATTTTAAATTAGATTAAAATGAATTTTCCCTCTGGGCTCCCTTGTAGACCATAAAGCATAGACACACTGAAGATGATTTGAAAGTCTAAATCTGTAAATAAATTTATAGTTATGAAGAATACTGGGCAATGTGAACATTTTATTATTCAATATATTTTTCTGTTGGCAGGTCTACTTATTCCAAAAGATGCACGTTCCTTTAAACCTCAGGAACATTTAATATTACATACTTTAAAGCACTCTTTATCTATATTAGTGGGTGTAAGCACTCAACAAATAAGGAAATGAGATTGTTGGTGAAAACATAAGATGTTGAAAAAGGAAAATCTGAGACTCTGGAGGGAACCAGAGACAGGGGATGCCACAGAAGCAACTTCATTGGTCATTCTTCCCCTACATTTTGTGTGGAGTGACACATCTGTTTTGAGAACTTGGATGGATAGCTCAGCAGTTAAGAACACATGCTGCTGTTGTAGATGACCAGAATTCAGTTTCCAGGACTCACATATCAACTCACACCACGTGTAATTCTTGCTACAGTGGATTAAATGCCTGCTTCTGGCCTCTATGTACAAATGCTCACATGTGAACATACATACAATCACAAACACCAATATAGACAAAAATAAGTCTTAAAAATATGTATATCAAGTGGATAGTGATAGTGGTGCACACATTTAACCCCAGCACTAAGGAGATAGTGGCAAGTGGGTCTGTGAGTTTGAGTTTAACCTGACCAACACAGTGAGTTCCAGGGCACCCAACGGTCTTACAGAGCAACTTTGTGTCAAACAAACAAACAAACAAAATCTCCATGGGATATATAGAACTATACCATACAAATATTTTAAAAATCTGATTAATGGGTGTTATTTAATACATCAATTTGCTATTTAATATCAGTAGCAAACTAGTTAGGATGAATTGGATATTCTGAAGGGAAATAATTGAAGCATTATTGTGGTTGAGTTTGTTGATGGCTTAAGAACACTGTCATTTACATTACATTTCAATATTAGACAAAGGCTTATGGTGATATTTTTCTTTGTAATCTGGTTTAGATTTCGAGCTATCATGATTCAGGAGTAGAATCACATTGGAACTTTACTCATCCTCCATGATTTGTTTTGGTAGCTTCAAAAGAAAGCCCGATTTTCATTGGCTGGAGAGATGAATCACCTGCTATAACATATACTCTCTTCCTGAGAACTCAAGTTCATTTGCTAAGTGCCCATGTCCGGCAGTTACAATACCTGCAACTGCAGCTTCAGGAAAATCTGACTCTCTCCTTGTGGTTCCAAAGGCTTTGCCTGCATATGAACACTGACATAGAAGTGCACAGTTAGAAAATTAATATAAATTCAATTTTAAATTCTTCTTTTAAATTTTCCTGTGTTCTCATGCTTACATATATGTATATCATTTGTATATTTCTTCTCACTTTCATGTATTATGAAGGGTACATTTCTTTCCTTAATGTAAAAAATATTAAAGGACTAAGGAGATGAATCCCTATGTAGCATGAGACCTGAAGTTCAATCCCCAGGATATGTATGAAAATGTCATGCATGGTGCACATACTTGTGTTCAGTGTATCTTTCAATTGCAACCAGAGACAGACAAAAAAGGTGTGAACTATGAGTTAAAAAAAAAAAACATACGTTTTGCATATTTAAATCTCATATATTCCTCTAGTGAAAAAAACAACAACTTTGTGTTTGTGTACTAGCTTATTCTTGAATAATATGCAATTTGTAGAACTGAGTTGAATATTTTAACAATATATTTAAAATATGTATTACATTAATAATTATTGAGTATTTTATTTATTATAACTTATAGAAACATCATGTTAGTATGCATTAAAAGGGGTTGTAAGAAATGTGTGTTACAACTGTATAATACAACACATGCTTACAGTATGGAATATAATATTTCCTTTTATTTTTTCTGTTTTAATAAGCCATACATTATATGTAGGAATATTACCTAGCCAAGGTATTTTGACCTCTAATGATGATGATATAACCCACTTGAGCACTAACATAGAAATATTATTTCATTTATTGTGAGAGACCAAACTGTGGGAAACTAGATCCCAATAACTCTTGCTGATCCTGCTGACTCTTTGAAGGGAATTATGTCATCTCCTCCTTCATTGTCTCCACCTGGCGCCTGAGACTGCCAGCTTCACTCCCTCCTTCACTTGCCGACTAGAACTGCTTAGATTAAGACAGCTTCACCTCCTCCTCCATGTCTCTGTTTGGTGCCTGGGACTGTTTATGACACTCCAAGATAAACTGCAGAATGTTTGAAGCCCCCCCACCCCCGGACTGTTAGGGGGCCAACATTCCAAGATAAGATACTAGAAGCCTGTAATCAGCATCCGCCCCAGATGTCCATTCCTTTCTCTGAATTTTATTATGTCCCCTCAACCCCTCCCTATATTCTCACTGTGTGCTTATAACCAGGCTCCTAGCTTCCATTAAACAGACCTTGACAACTCTTTGCTTGGTCTCGCTCCCCTTTCTCCACCCGCTTCTCTTGCAGGCCTCCGGCCTCCTTGACCCATGGAATAACTAGGTCCTGCTGGACTGGACAATCTATGTAGGCTTTTAATTATGTATGGACTGTGAACACCTGTCTGAAGCTCTTGCCATATGATTGCTATGATAGATTGTAAACTGAGATTATGAGATGAAATAAGCCCTTGTCTTCTAAGTTGCTTTGGTCAGGGTACAGCAACAGAATAGCATATAGTAAGATTATGATTTCCATATGTTTTCTTAAATGAATAAAATCATGTGATCTATAGTAAAGTGTACCCTGGACTCAAGGGAGTGAGGAATGTAAAGAAAAGATCAAGGAAGGAATATGAAAAAAGGTAATTAACATTAAAAGTCTTTTGAAAACCCTAAGGAACTTAGAAACTTTTGGAAACTTTAATAAAATATATACACATGAAAATTGTTTAAATGGTTTTACCTTAAGTTATGGAGACAGGAGGAGAACTAGATATGCTATCAATTAAAACCCGTTTTATCTGGAATGACTTTCTTCCACTTAAATTGCTACTCTATAGGTTGGTTACATGCCATAACTTGCTGGCAAGAACTTATTACAGAAAACACCACAAATTTGAACTATATATGTAGAAAAATCAAGTGAGTTATGACCTGGAAGTTTCATTCCTAGAGGATGATTTTCATAACACTCGAAGATACTATGCAAATTGCCAGGGAAGAAAATTAATTATCACTATCCCATAACTGGATCCTGCTGGCTACAACAACTATGTACCAGTAAGATTTGCCTCCAGGTATAATAGTGCTACAAATACTATGGAGATTCTATTAATTTCTGACTGAATCTACTGCCTCTGTTCAATAAGATGGAACCATATGAGGCCAGAAACATGTGGGTACATGTGACCACCTGCAGCCACACCAGCCGGGTACTCCTGAAAGGCAGGCAGGGGCAAGAAAAGACAAGGGCAAGACAAAATTCTGATCAAAGCACCCAAAGTTTACTAAAAATCTGTGCTAATATAGGCGGAAAGCCCATCTCCCACAGAACCTTTTTTTTTTAAAGTTATTTTCTTCATTTACAGTCCAAATGCTATCCCAAAAGTCCCCCATACACTCCCACCTCCCCTACCCACCCACACCCACTTCTTGGCCTTGGCATTCCCCTGTACTGAGGCATATAAAGTTTGCAAGACCAAGGGGCCCCTCTTCCCAATGATGGCCTACTAGGCCATCTTCTGCTACATATGCAGTTAGAGAGACACAGATCCACTCTTGATGCCTGTCGCCAGCCTGTAAGCAATCTGTCTGACAGCCCCTGTTTGGTAAGAAGGTGTCAATCACTGGGTTGCTTGCTGTCTCTGGAATCTCTCAGCCTCTCAGCAGGTAGCAGTGTCTCACAGAAGTACAGTGCCTTGACAGAACAATAGAGCCATCTAGGTGGGAAGGCTCCACCCCAGGTGTCCTCACTCTCAGGTGGCTGTGAGGTCTGAGCCAGCCTGCTCAGGGCTGGGGGAGGCTACAGATACATAGGTCAAAAACCTGGTGGCTGTAGGATACTATTACTATTTTTATAACTGGATATAGTGTTCAATGTCTCTTAGTGATTTATTATTATACCGATATAACAGTGTGTCTCTCAACCCTCATCAGAGAAGATTCTTGCAGTAATGGCAATTAAAAGGAGACTTGCAAATGACCAATGACATGGAACAGAGTTGGGGAGACTTTAGAATCCTCAGTTCTAAGTGGGACATCTTTATCACACTCTTCCATTGAACATTCAAGTCTCTATATGGAAGATGAAGTGATAAGATTTTTAACAGTAAGAGATAATAGATGAATCCAAAGAAACACATTATCTGGACACAATAGAGCAGCTGTAGATATAAGCTCACAATGCTTTTGAGAGCATGCACAAAACCTACACAAGCTCAAGACAAACAAAATTCCCCCATAGCTGATAAGGGTAAGGCACAATCTTTCACTTTTACCTGGAAGTTTATTGAACTTTGATAAATTCTAGGTCAGTTTACTTTAGCAATGTGATTTCTGGCATATCAAATACAAATTAGGGTAGAACCTTGTCCAAGAATATTTGCTTAACACAAACTGAATGTGTGTGTGTGTGTGTGTGTGTGTGTGTGTGTGTGTGTGTGTGTGTGTGTGACAGAGAGAGAGAGAGAGAGAGAGAGAGAGAGAGAGAGAGAGAGAGAGAGAGAGAGAGAGAAGATCGATTTGAGAGGACTAGGAGGATAAATATGATCAATATATCAACACCCTCACAAAATTAATAAAAACATTTTATTATTTAAACCTTAATATTTAAATATTATCATTATAAAATATGTTAAAATATATGAAATGTCATTAAATAGAATTGATATTTAAATATAATTTAAAAGCATGTAACTGTTAAGAACTCTTTTTGCTATCTTGGGTTTTTTGGTTTTCCATATGAAACTGAGAATTGCTCTTTCTATGTCTTTGAAGAATTGTGTTGGAATTCTGATGAGAATTGTGTTGAATCTGTAAATTGCTCTTGTTAGGATGGCCAATTCTAACATGTTAAACCTACCAATCCATGAGCATGGGAGATCTCTCCATTTTCTGAGGTCTTCTTCAGTTTCTTTCTTGAGATACTTGAAGTTCTTGTCACACAAATCTTTACTTGTTTGGTTAGAGTTATCCCAAAATATTTTCTATTATTTAAGAGTATTATGAAGGGTATTGTATTTCCCTATTTTCTTTCTTAGCCTATCTACCATTTGTATATAGGATGAGTGCCAGCAGAAATAATGGAAATATGCAAACTCAAGGGGTACAGTGGGAAGTGGGGGGACTATCTAGAATGTACCTGAGACCCAGGAAGTGAAAGACTCTCAAGACTCAAAGGTAGGGGCCTTAGATGAAATAGTCAACAGTAGGGAGAAGGAACTTTTAGAGACCACTTCCAGCAGAAAGACAGGGCATCAAATGGAGGGATGGTGTTGCCATCCCAGAGTCAAAAACACTGACCCAGAATTGTTCCTATCTAAAAGAACTGTAAGGGGAAAAAATGGAGAAATGGGTGAGGGAAAGGAGGTCTAGTGACTGACCAATCTTTGGATCTATCTCAAGGGGATGCCCCAAGGCCTGACACTATTACTGATGCTAAGTGTGCTTATAGACACGAGCCTAGCATATCTATACTCTGAGAGGCCCAAGAAGCAGCTGACTGAGACAAATGCAGAAACTTACACCCACCCAATGGGTTGAAGTCAGAGGCCCTTGTGGTTTAATTAGAGAAAGACTGGAAGAAGCTGAGGAGGATGGTGACCCCAGAGGAAGACCAGCACTCTCTAAGCTAGGCCCCTGAGATCTCTCAGACACTGAGCCATCAACCAGGCAGCACACACGAGCTAGCATGACCTTCTTCCCTCCCTCCAACCCCCACATATAGCTGAGGACTGCCTGTTCTGGCCTCAGTAAGAGAAGACATGCCTAACACTCAAGGGACAGAGGCCCCAGGAAGTGGGGTGGAGGTGTGAGGACATCCTCTTGGAAACAAGGGGAAAGAAGAATGGAATGTGGAACTGTGGGACCTGGAAGGGTAACTACTGGACTGTAAAAAAAAAAAAAATGGAAGAGAGAGAGAGAGAGAGAGAGAGAGAGAGAGAGAGAGAGAGAGAGAGAGAGAGAGAGAGCTTACCCATGATCTCATTGACACGTCCCGGGGTGGGCTATGAATTGGCGTGAACACACTCTCGCACATGCGCACACAGCTTGTTGAGGTGGCACAGCGGAAGCTGGTGCCATCTTGTGATGGCGAATGTTATCGCGGCTCTCCACAGGGGAGAGAGAGAGGAGAGAGAGAGAGAGAGGAAGAGAGAGAGAGAGAGAGAGAGAGAGAGAGAGAGAGAGAGAGAGAGAGAAGAAGAAGAAGAAGAAGAAGAAGAAGAAGAAGAAGAAGAAGAAGAAGAAGAAGAAGAAGAAGAAGAAGAAGAAGAAGAAGCTGAAGAAGAAGAAGAAGAAGAAGAAGAAGAAGAAGAAGAAGAAGCTGAAGAAGAAGAAGAAGAAGAAGAAGAAGAAGAAGAAGAAGAAGAAGAAGAAGAAGAAGCTGAAGAAGAAGAAGAAGAAGAAGAAGAAGAAGAAGAAGAAGAAGAAGAAGAAGAAGAAGAAGAAGAAGAAGAAAACCATGTTATTAAAAATATCCCAAAGTGAGCCTCAATTGTAAGTAATAGATTGTAAGCAATATACTTCATATTTCTCTGTATTTTTTGCCTTTATTATAACAAGTGCATCATATGGTATAATAGGCTCTTCACCACAGGCTTGAATGGCTGAGAGAATAATTTAGTTGAGGAGGTTGAAATCTCAGTCCATCATAGTAAAGAGGGCTTAGCAGGGGGAAAGTTACAATACCAAAGAAGGCATGAAGCAGCCAGGAGCATGCCTGAAATTTCAAGCTTGCTTCTGCTTCTATTCTTTAGAACTTACATTCACAACAGGTCTTTCTCCTTTTCTCACAGACTCATACACAGGGATGACTTCATTAGTATCCTCATTATTTCTTACCCACCAAGTTTACAGTTTAACTAAAATCCTCTTCTTCTCAGATTAACATCTAACTCATTTCCTTAAATCATCATTTCACTCTCTAACTCTCCTATAACTCTTGGTTTCTGTCTCACAGTACAGAATGCATCCAGTTCATCTTCATGAATTCTTGAAGCTATAGTGTTTGCATATTGTTTGCTTTTGCTTTTTTTTTTGCCAGCCAAATGCCAATAAAAAATAGTTATATCAGGATATCATTTTATGTAAACCTCGAATCTACAAAACTCTTTAACATTTTAAATTCAGAAACAAAATTATTTATTTGTGTTTGTGATGCCTGTGTGTGTGTGTGTGTGTGTATGTGTATGAGAGGTGTGTGTATATGTATGTATGTGTGTGATGATTATGTATATGTGTGCATCTGAGTGATGCCTCTGTGTGAGGGGTGGATTGTGGCTATATATGTGTGTGCCCATGAGTAATCTTATGTATGTCTATGTGATTTATACCTATATAAGAGTATATAGTTTATTTATATGCCAATATGTGTATTCATCTGTGTGATACCTATGCATGTGTGTGGAACTTGTGTGTTGCATGTGAATGAGTGTGAACATGCTTATGCCACAGTATTTCACATTGGTGAAAGAACAATCTGAGGTGTTGGTTTAGGACTTTCACCATCTTTGAACCAGTGTCTTCTTTTTCTCTGTATAATAGGTACTGGCCCTACAAGTTTCTGAGGAATTCTAGAAGAGAACTGGAATCTCACATCTACATGACTGCATCTACTGAACCCAGGTCCTTACAACTGCACAGCAAATGCTTTATCCTCTGAACCATCTCCATCGTGCTTTGCCATACTTTTATACCTATAGAAAAATAGTGAAGAATTGATGATTTTGTAAACTCTTATTAAGATTTGAAAAATTGAAACCAAACTAATTTATTTTCTGCAAATCTGTTAAAATAGGTGAATTTTCCTAGCTCTAGGTGTGTGTTTGTACAGAAGCTGATGACAGAAATTACATTCATGAATGTAGAAATTATTTGTTACTTATACAGTTGGAATATGGATAACTGTTGCTCCATTCACAAGTACTATTACTAGAGTAGTTCATAAATCTCAGCAAATTATTTACCATCAATTAATGATTATTCAACATTGTCTTTTTCACACTCATATTAGAGTTCATTGGATTTAGTGAACATGGAAGTTATTATAATTGACTAGTAAATGTAGAGTCATTATAAGTCCTATGTTGCTTGGGACTATTAATTCTTGTTATCTTATTATGTGTATTTACTAAATTTACTGTCATCTTTTGCTCTTAAGAGTGAAATTCATTGGCTAGTCTTTGACATGATGCATAGTCTGAAAAAAGAGTTTTGTGTATAAGTCACTAATTTATTCATATAAATTGAGGGCTACATAACTGTGAACCTTTCTGTATATATACTTTGTGTGTCTGTTTATGTAACTGCATAGGTATGTATAGCCATAAACATGTGTCTTGGGTATCTTCCCCAATTGGACCTTTGTTTTTGAGACAAGATTTTTCATTGGACTTTGTGGTTACTAATTGGCTAGAATGTCTGGTCAATGAACTACATAGATATTACTGTACTTCTGTCTTCAGTATGTGTTTTTTGGCATATTCTATCATGTGTAGCTTTTTATAAGAGTTAAGAGAACCAGAACTCAGAACCTCAAGTTTGCAAGGTAATCACTTTGCCTACTGAGCCATCTTTACAGTATCACAACATTCACACAGACACACATCCACACAAAAACAATAAATAAAGAATAATTAGAAAAAAAATAATTGCTAGATGAGGAAAATTTAAGGGATGAAGACATATCTTAGTGGTTAAAAGTACTTTATGCTTTTGTTGATGACCCAGATTTGATAGGGAGCATGAACATGATGGCTCACAACTTCAGCTCTGGTGTCAGGGTTAACTGCTTTCTTCTGAACTCTGTGAACAACTTGCACAGATGTTGTGCACATACAGGCATGCAGGCACAGAAAATCTAAAAGTATATTAGAAAGAGCTGATGTAATATGCAGTTCATAGATAAGCATGTTAAACAGGCACAAATGTAGAGACGAAATCTCTGGAGAAATATGTAGCAGGAAAGAAGTATGGAAAACCCAGTAGTAATCTGTATAGTATTCTCAAATCCAGGATAACTTTAATTTTGTGTTTTGATTTTGTGTTTTCTACTACACCCACTCCAGTAGTGACAAGCACAAAAGGCCCCGAAAACCTGGGCGCTGTCCCTAGGCAAAAAGTTCACGGAAACTTTGTCTCCTGGAATCATGGCATCCTGTATAAAGAATGCTCCAATGTCCTTGCTTTAGTTGGTAAACGGAACTGTGTGCTTTGCCTTAATATTGCTTAATTATAAGTGCTCCTAAGGATTGACATACATATATATATTTGGTTTTTTGAGACAGGGTTTCTCTGTGTAGCTCTGGCTGTCCTGGAACTCACTTTGTAGACCAGGCTGGCCTCAAACTCAGAAATCTGCCTGCCTCTGCCTCCCAAGTGCTGGGATTAAAAGTGTGTGCCACCACCTCCGGCTAGGATTGATATTTTGACATATAGCTAAATTAGATTCTAGGCAGTCCTTTATCCGCAGTCCTTTATCCAACCCTGGGTTGGGCATGGATAGCAAAGTCACTGCCCTACACAGAAATTTACCATTATCTAGGAAGAAGGACATTTGTGACCTAAAGAGGAACCAGAGTAGATACTTAGATCTATGGATAGCTGAGTTACACCCCTACACAAGTATTTACAATGGCCTAGGGGGAAGGTGGTCTATACAGTAGACTAGAATAGGAACTATGGCCAGGGCACGAAGTCCTTGCCCCTGGTTTCTAAGATTAAGTGGACCTTAGGTGGAGCTGTTTTTGATCCCAGTTATTAACATTGAATTTTATCCAAGTTGGTTCCTGCCAGTTCTTCCGTGTTTGCATTCCTCTGTTTTGTGTAAGAATCCAGTAACCTCTTTGAACCTTGCTGGTGTCACCCAACTTCCTTATTTTCTTCTGTATAAAAAGTTTGATGCTCGATTTGACAAATTACATTCAGATCCACACTCCCTGTGTTGAGTCTGTCTGTCAATTCCCACTGACTCCTTGCCCACCTGCACTAGACACAGGTTCCATGCAGACAAGGAACCAAGGAACAAGAGGGTCTGCGGCAGTTTTCAGTCAAGTTATATTCAATAATGATCTCAAAAGAGTAATGGTAAATTTTTCTGCTGGGAAGTTAATTATGAAACTTTGAAATGTTTTGTTGTGGCTGTTATGGTTGTTGTTATTTTAAGAAAGGCTAAAATTAAAGGATGAGAAACTCTGGTCACCCACTGTGGTCTAAGTACACGCCAGTATATACATCCCAGCCTTTATGAAGGTTATGTAGTAGAAAACAAAAACATAGAAACTGACCTTTCATCTGCATTATAATCATGTCTCTTTGTGGATTGTGAAGACTTATTTGTCAGTCTATTTTAATTTTTATAACTGCCTCCATTTGGGATTAAACAAGTGGCCAATCTTCTAGTTTGGTTTTTATTGCTATCATAAAGACATTGACCTAAAGCAACCTAAGGAGGTAAAGGTTAATTTTATCATACAATTACAATCCATCCTTATATCTTAAATCAGGGTCCGTGAGGTGAAACCAGCATTTACTGATAAGTAGTCTTGCTAGCCAGTTTTTCTGGTGTTCTATCCTTTCTAACTACTGAAAGACAGAATTACAGGTGGAGTGCCACAGCCACCCAACATCTATATTGTACATTTACACTCTGTTATTCATGCTGAATAGCAAGCATGTTAGCCACTGAGGCATCTTTCCACATCAAGAGTATCATATATGCTTAACAACCCCATCGACAGAAATTTTAAATTATCAAAAAAAAAAAAAAAAAAAAAAAAAAAAAAACCTGTTCAATTCTGGCTCCTCAAAAAGTAATGGAAATATTCCTTCTAAATGTGGACTATGTTAAATGCCTAACATCTTTATCTATAGCTATTCAAATAGAAAATAATATACTTGCAGTCATGTACATATCAGCAGAAATAGTGGCAGTGCTAGACAATACTATGCTTTGGATATTGTTTTCCAAAGCTTCTTTCTTTAACTTTTAGCTCTTTTCAAAAAGTGAATCATGACTGAGGTGCTTATCCAGAGAATAAAACATTGAGTGTACTTCCTTAAAATTCACCTAAACAAAACAAGGGTGTATATCTGGGATTTTTCTCTAACCATGAGTACACATGTAAAAGGAACCATATGTACATGTTTCCCTGCATACAAACATGCACACATAAACATTTTATTCAGGTTATAATATTACTGAATGAATAAATTTATTGTTTAATTATTTACACTATCAGTATTGTTTACTCTTGAAAGGGTTTTTCTAGAGAATTTTTTAATATGTCACTTTTATATTAAGAAATTATCATATCTTAAACATATAATTATATTATAGGAAGACCACATTTTTTAGATCTGCTATCACTGAACTTATAGAAATCTAAGACCTCTGAAGCTACCAGAACACTGGGAAACAAATAGTTCTACCACTCTGCTATTATCCCTTAGAAGTGCTCAGGTTTCACATTTCTCTAATATTATTTTTCTGAGATTACCATGTGAATGACAACATGTAGTACAGAAGAAAGTAGCTTTTTAAGGCTGACTTTTTTCTGTTGAAACAATCTTTTTACTTGCTTGTGTTTGTTCACATGCATATGACTGAAGTGTATGTACAGATGTATGAGCAGATTTTAGTACTCAGGTGACCATGTTGTGGAAAGGGTTGGGGTGGGCAGAGGGCATTAGATTCCTTCCTATTATTCTGAATTTTCCTTTGGAGAGAATGTCTTAAGATTCACCTAAATGGAGATTACATTTTATTTTAGCTAGTGTGACAGCCAACAAACCCCAGTGATTCTCTTGTTTCTGTTTCCTTAGTGTAAAAGTATGTGTGATGAGGCTGAGTTGCTATGTAAATGCTTGGATTTGAACTCTCTTTATACTCATGCAAAAAGGGCTCTTAATCCCTGAACTTTTCTTTAGCTTCTAAATTTACATTCTAAACAAAGGAAGTGCTTCTAATATTCAGCTAACCTATTGTATAGTACAATAATTAGTTCTTATTTATTCTGAATATTTTCCATTGTGTAGCTGTCTACCACATAATTCTTCAATGACTAAAAGTCATTTAGAGGTTTTTCCTCTAATTTGGGGAGATTGAAGTTTATTCATGCATCCATATACTTTTTTTCTATAAATGTGCATCATTAATTTTTATGAGGGACTGTAAGGTTATATGCTAACTCTGTGTCAAATATTACAATAAACTGCCATATGTTTTCTAGAATGACATATTAATTTTATTCTCAAAAATACAGTATTGACGATTCCAGATATTTGTGACAATTCTTTCTTTCTAGTAGTTGGGCTTATTCACATTTACTATCTCCTGTTTCAGCATTCTAACATATTAAATACATTCTAATTACTGGGCAGTGAACTTGTTCTCATCATGTGTCATCTGCTCCTCTATCAATCTCCCTTGCTTACTCTGGTGAATACTCTTGGCTGCCACCTTAATTGGGTAGAGAAATATAGGACATTGTTTAAGACTAGTTCTCTACTTGTCGATGATGCTTTGTGTACAGATTTGGCTAAAGGATTAAAGGAGTGATGGATGAGGAAAGCATCCCCTGAATGTCAAAACTCCTTAAATAGGCTAATGTTAGGAATGGACTGAGAATCAGAAGCAAGAGATGATTGATTCTCCATCTAATTCTTCTTGAACAGGTGTGTTCTATTGCATTCACCCCTGAACACGGGCTCACAATTGTATATGCTTTGAAGAAATAATTTCACCAGTATTTCTAGGGTGTTACATAAGTTTATTCTGAGAATAGTCTCTGTCCTTCTGAAGTTTCTAGTGATTTCTTAGGTAGAATAGCAGCTGTATTTCTCCTAAGTCTTTCACAGATTTTCTTTATCACCTGAATCCCTGTCTCTAAATGCTATTTCAAGATAGTAATGGCTACCATTTCATGGATTCTCATTCGCAACATCCCATCACCTATCTCTATAAGTTCCATCCTACATAGAAATATACAGCATAAAAATTGCATTTAAGTAAAAACAAGCATATTGAAATAAAAATGAACTATAGAAAATATTGTGGGATTATTGCCCATTCTGATTATATCTGTTAAACTAATACACATTGCCATAAACACACACATATGTGTATATGTGTGTGTGGATAGATAGATAGATAGATAGATAGATAGATAGATAGATAGATAGACTAATCTTCATATACATACAGGCATACATATACATTTATATAATACACATAAACATATGTACATTTAGCCATAGTATATGATATATTACACAGAATTATAAATTATACGTATTTATATATAATATTATATTCATTCTGAAAAAGATAATTACTTAATCTCAACTGCTCTACTGACTAACTGGAAATAATGATACATTTTTTCCTGCCTCTTACACAGTTTTCTGATGCCACATTATAAACCAAATCTTTTTTTAAAAGAACATGTAAAGTACACATACATTATTCCAGAATGTTGACTGTTCAGGCTTTCAATTCTTATTTTAATGAAATATAAATGATTAAAGTATATAAGCATGTAATATAATGTCATGTAACCTGCAGATGAATAAAGGAATTTTTAACCAAATTTGTCATATTTTGTACATTTGACTCCACTCAGAATAAGGAAGTATTCATATGTGCTACAGAATCCAGTCTGGTATACATCAGATACCAATATGTTGGATCTACTACCTTTTGGAATTAAATGGATCCAGATATTGAAACAAATAAAGAACTTCACCTGAGAAAATAGTCTCTTGCATCGTGGATACATATTGTCAATGTCATTCCATTAATATCCAGAAATACAATGTCCATGACTGCCTCTGGTTAGGACCAGAGTATCCAAACTCAGAGAGATTGTATACACAGTTCTTTTGGGATAGGAGTTGTTTTCTCTTTGTTCTATATGAAAAAAAAATCACTTTTGGTTGATCAGTATGACCACCAAATCTCCACAATTTACTAGGTTGTGATGTTAAAAGAAAACTCTAGCATTTACTATTGCCATTTGGTCTTGCAAAACAATTTCTTAATGGTAAAAAAGAAAATAGGAATTTCAGGCACCCTACTCTGAAAGGTTGTTAGTGTCAAATATAAGCCCTATTTTGTATATGAATGTCATTGAGTAGAGTGACTACATATGCTAAATATTCTACTATGACTTTTTAAAACTTTTTTATTAGCTGTTTTCTTCATTTACATTTCAAATGTTATCCCCTTTCCTAGTTTCCTCTTCAAAAATCTCCAATACTCTCCCCACTCCCCCTACTCCCCAACCCAAACTGATGTCCAAAATGTTTGTACCAGTTTGTAATCCCATCAAAAATGGGGAAGTGTTCCTCATTTTCAACACCCTCACCAGCATCAGCTGTTACATGAGTTTTTGATCTTAGCCATTCTGGCTGGTATGACATAGAATGTTGTTTTGATTTGTATTTCCCTGATGTTTAAGGATGTTGAACATTTTTCAGGTGCTTCTCAGCCATTTGGTATTCCTCAGTTGAGAATTCTTTGTTTAGCTCTGTACCCCATTTTTAATAGGGTTATTTGGTTTTCTGGACTCTAATTTCTTGAGTTCTTTATATATATATATTGGATATTAGTCCCCTATCAGATTTTGGATTGGTAAAGATCTTTTCCCAATCTGTTGGTGGCCTTTTTGTCTTATTGAGAGTGTCCTTTGCTTTATAGAAGCTTTGCAATTTTATGAGGTCCCATTTGTGAATTCTTGTTACAGCTGTTCTGTTCAGGAATTTTTCCCCTGTGCCCGTATCTTCAATGCTCTTCCCTACTTTCTCCTCTATACGTTTCAGTGTCTCTGGTTTTATGTGGAGTTCCTTGATCTACTTAGATTTGAGCTTGTACAAGGAGATAAGAATGGTTCAATTTGTATTTTTCTACATGATAGCTGCCAGTTGATCCAGCACCATTTGCTGAAAATGCTGTCTTTTATCCACTGGATGATTTTAGCTTCCTTGTCAAAGTTCAAATGACCATAGGTGTATGAGTTCATTTCCAGGTCTTCAATTCTATGTCATTGATCTACCTGTCTGTCCCTGTAACAGTAACATGCAGTTTTTATCACAATTGCTCTGTAATGCAGCTTGAGGTCAGGGATGGTGATTCCACCAGAGGTTCTTTTATTGTTGAGAATAGCTTCTGCTAACTTAGGACTTTTGTTATTCCACATGAATTTGCAAATTGCCCTTTCTAACTCTGAAGAATAGATTTGGAATTTTGATGGGGATTGCACTGAATCTGTAAATTACTTTCAGCAAGATAGCCATTTTTACTATATTGATTCTGCCAACCCATGAGCATGGGAGATCTTTCCATCTTCTGAGATCTTTTTTGATTTCTTTTTTTAGAAACTTGAAGTTCTCATCATACAGATCTTTCACATCCTTAGTTTGAATCACACCAAGGTATTTTTTTAGTTTGTTTTTTTTATTAGGTATTTATTTCATTTACATTTCCAATGCTATCCCAAAAGTCCCCCACCCACTCCTCCACCTACTCCCCCACCCACCCACTCCCACTTCTTGGCCCTGGCTTTCCCCTGTACTGAGACAGATTAAGTTTGCATGACCAATGGGCCTCTCTTTCCACTGATGGCCGACTAGGCCATCTTCTGATACATATGCAGCTAGAGACATGATCTCTGGGGTACTGGTTAGTTCATATTGTTGTTCCACCTATAGGGTTGCAGATCCCTTTAGCTTCTTGGTTACTTTCTCTAGCTCCTCCATTGAGGGTCCTGCACTAAAGTGAATGTAGAAATCTCGAAGGCCTCAACCATACACAAAACCCATAGGCAACTAAGGAAATCTGTACAGAGGAAAATTTGTCCTAGGATAAGCAGAACATAAAAAACTATCAAACAAACATTATTTCACAGTCCATCATTTATATAATGAATGTCAGTGGCCCTCAGCACTAACATTCTTGTCTCTCAATCCCCTACTCTTCTAGTTGAAACTGTTCTCAACTGTCTCCTTCAATTTTCATGTCTTCCTTTTGTATATGACCTAAGAAATTTGATAAGTATTTCTTGCATAAACATGGATGGTAGGTTATTTACTATATCAAAGAAAATATATTGATGATTACACCATGGAATGAAATGACACCATTCCTCCTGTAATAATATAATTTGAAAAAGTTCCTTGGTAAGGTTTGGACCCTTATAACCCTTTCCCTGTCATGATGTGTTGTTCAGATAATCAAAAGCTTCAGTAACTTCACAAGTGCAGTGCACATAAGCTTTCTTTTCTCTGAATACATCCCAAATTTTGACTTTTATATCCCTTCCACATCCTGAAGAACTGTATTCCTTGTGTTTTGATCTGATCTGTCTTCCATCACTTAATTTTGAAATATTGGCAAACTAGGAGTTTCTACCCACATACAAATTATAAAACGTTATTTCAGGTTTTGTAGAAGTTTACCTTTATTTTTATAAGTTAAAAAAAATACAAGCAATGTTATTTCGGCATTCAGTCTTACACATTTTTGTAAATCTGTAGATTTTACTGGACCCCTTACATTTAGGATTAAGAATACTATCACTTCACAAAGACTTGCATGCACTCTCTATTCTTGACTTCTATCACTGGCACTAATGTGCTCTAATTTCTTGTGGCTTGACTTTTATTTGAGAATGATGAATGGCATCATGTACTGTAAAACCTTTGAGACTGGCTTCATTCACACAGTATAATGCATCTGAAAATATCTTTGAGGGGCATCCAAGTTGCTCTTTATATTCTGTGTTCCTTTTTGTTTCTGAATGGCATTCTCTTCCACAGAGGTTTTTCAGTTGCTTGTCTACTCACCTACATATAGATATTGGATGATCTCCAGTTTGGACAGATATGAATAAAGCTACTGTGTAGTGATGGTTCAAGCTTGAAATGGGCTCAATTTAGGACTGTTAAACTTTACCGTGATTCAGAAGTAATAGTTAGCAAGAACTACATTTTATTTCAGAATTGGGATCTTTTCAAGCTGTTAAGAGGTGGCATCTTCAAGTTATGGAAATTTTCTTGTATTAAACACATTTTCTAATCTGTATCTAACAGGCTGAGAATATCCAGGGGTATGTAATGTATCTGTATAGTTTCTTTGGTGACTTGATGAAGGAACCAAACAGTCATGTAGAGAGAGCCAATGATTGCATCTTCACTGGCTTTGTCTTCCAATGACTATTTATATTTTTTATGATTTTGTAATTGCATTTATTTATTTATTTATTTATTTATTTATTTATTTATTCTACAGTAATTCATGCCAGGAAGCTTAGTGAGGTACAACATGCCTGAAACCCAAAGACTCAGTAGGTACACACCTGAGACTTAGTCTACTCCCTTTTCCCTGCCAAATTTCTGGCCTGGAACATGTGCTACATATAAAGAAATGTGACCTGTGCTCATGTATGCCCAAATGAGAGTTCTCCATGCTAATGAGGTATCAAGAGGCCTTGAGGGGTTATCCAATGAGTTTCCCTTCCCAGACATTCCTCCCTGCAAAAGGTATTTAATCTCTGGTCCATCATGAGAAGTTGGGAGTGTATGGTATGGTACAGTATGCATCCATTTTTCATGATGAACAGTCAATAAAGAGTTTAGAGCCATGGACTCTCCCTTTCATCAAGGTCTTATTTGGGATGCATGGAAAAGGACTTTGCCTACAGAGCCACAACTAAATCTCATACAGAAGGTCTCTGTGCTCCCAGACAACTGCTACCAAGCTAAAAATAATCACCAGTGAGCTACATCAGAGTGCCTCCTTTCCCTGCCCCTGGGCTAGATGCCAGTCTTCAGCCTGGTTGGTCCAGATTCCATGCTTGGCTTTTGCTCAACTCCCAGCAGTGACTGGATGCACTAGAGTCAGAGAATCCCCTCAACCTCACCCTTGTCACAGGCCCAGGAACCCCCTGAACCAGCTTAGTCTTTCTCATATCTCAGACTGTGCTTTCCCATCCGGAGTAGAGCAGTATCTCACCACTTCCATGAAGCCCAACTCCTGCCCAGTGGCTTTGTGGGATAAGTACAGTCAAACTCCTGGCGATAGGTAGGCAGAATTCAGATCAACATTTATTTAATCATTTATCTATCTCTGTATGTGAATGTTAGTGCCTGAGCATGAGTGTAGATTTCAGAAGACAACATTTTAAATTTACAGTTTTGTGTGTGTGTGTGTGTTTAAGGATTCACATACCTGTTTGTACATAAAAGTCAGTCAATCCTCTCCTTCCACTGTGTGGGGACTGGAAATCAAAGCCATCAATCTTGGTCATAATCATCTTCATTTACCGAGTCATCTCTCTGGCTGAGTCAATGGTATTTGTGATTGTAAATCAATGAATGTACATTCATGGCTAGAAAGTGTGAGGAAAAATGGTCTAATATCTGGATTTCAATCTGTCAGAACCTGAGCAAAAACCAGCTAAGCTGTTTCCACATACTAGTCCAAGAGAAACTGTAGGTTGTATGGGTCATCCTTAACCAATAAATTCATGGAAACATGAGTGCCAACAGAAAATGGACGCTTATAGGACATGTAGTTTGGGGAGTTTGTCTGTCTGTTTGCTTTATTTTCAATATATATTTTAGAAACAATATGTCTATAATAACTTGTTGAGAAAATTTGTTGAAAAGTTTAGTAAATTTGCAGATAAATTTATATAACACCTTTAAAAGGGAGAGTACCTTGTCTGTACTCTGGTATTACTTTTTAATATCTTCACCCCTTTTTCCTCTCCAACCCCTCATATAGCCTCTACTTCAGTTGTTAGGTGTTCCACATGGGCCCTTGAGTTGTTTAAAAATCAGCACATATATTCTTCATTTTCAGATCATTTTTGGCTTCTCTTATAGATTTCAAACAAAAGAATCTCAAGACATTCTTTTTATTTATGATCTTGCACAAATTCCAACCTAGATTCAAAAAATAATGTACAGGATTTATTAAGATGATATATATTATTTTTTCAAAGTTTGTAATTGTTTATTGCAAGTTCTAATTATTTATATACAGTCCAAATCATATTTTATTTTGACATCAAATCTTGATATGCTTTCTAAAACTCACATGATGCTTATAAGGATACTTATTATTTTTTCATGGAGTGTACAGAGAGTGCTTGGGAAGATACATCACTTTCTAGCAGGGATAATTTTTTATTTTTTCTATTTTATACATCACTTAGATGGTTTCTTAGTTGAGTTCTCTATGAACTCAACTCAGAGCTCAACAGTCTCTTGACATCATTCTCCTAATTAGTAAAACAGTCTATATGTTTTGCTTAGCCCCTGAATGATGGCTGTGCTCTGGGATTACTTGGTAAGATCTTCACCCTTTCCCCTTCTCCACCCTCTCATATAGAGTACTTCAGTTGTTAGTTGTCTCATGTGGGGTCCATGAGTTGTTATTGGCTAGGAGATTCCCAAGGGAACATTGAGCTAGAGAGATGAAGTAGCACTGGGAAGATGTAAAATAGAGAGGTGCAGGGAATGGAGGAAAACTCACTTTGTCTCTAACAAACTAATAGAGTAGGCATCAACCACTTGCTGACATAAAGCATGCCAAATCTGGCTGCATAGACATGACAGAAAATGTAAAGAAAATGGAATTTTCAAGTTCTTAACATAAACTCTGCAGTAATTTATTGAAATGTGAATGAGCCCTGCTGTTTGCAGAAGTGAGATGATTTGAATACACTGTCCTTTTTTTTTAATATGATTATCCTACATATTTATAATAAGATATAGCTAGTATATCTGATCTACCTAGTATCTAGAAACAACTGATAAATAATGCAGTGGTTATTGTGTCTAAGGACAGGATACTCAAAATATGGTGCTATTACCTGCTGAGCTAGAAAATTAGTCTCAGAAACCATGCCTCTCTTTTCGCTAACTTCTCCCTTCCACCTGACATATTCACCATCTTTGGTTCTTTTTTGTTTGTTTGTTTTAGATTTTATATAAAACCTGAGATCCAAAGTTTGGGAAGGTGGTGCAGTTGGAAAGTAGTTTCTGCACAAACATGAAAACAAGGTCTCAGATGACCAATGTACAAATGCACAGTATCACAGTGGGGGCCTGTTAAGTCTATGGCTGATTGGTTCCAATACCCAGTGCACAAATGTCCTCTAAAACTGTAGGTGCCTGGGCATCTGCAACTGAAGGGAACGTATAGCAGGGACTGATTAATATCTGGGGTCCTGGTCCAGTCTGTCAAGTCAGCTGGTAAGGTCCAAGTACAATGAGAGACCTCAGATTACATTAAGGTGGAGAAGTGACTGGCAACAACACTCAGAAACAAACTCTGTATTTTAGTTACTGTTCTATTGCTGTGAAAAGCCACCATAACCAAGGCAATGTATGTGTATATGTATATGTATATGTTGTATATGTATATGTTGTATATGTATATGTATAAACTCTGCAGTAATTTATTAATTTATGTATGTATAAATAATACACACACACACACACACACACACACACACACACATATGCTTGCATTTGGGTCTTGCTTACCACTTTGCAAGACTATTCCATGACCATAAGGTTGTGTGTTTGGTGGCAAGCAAGCAAGCCTGGGACAACAGTCATGAAGAGCTTACTAGCTGATTCACATACAGCAAGAAGAAAGGGGGCATGGTGTGTTCTCTTGAAACCTAAAAGCCCACTTCAGTGATGCACCTCTTTCAATAAGACTAAACCATCTGATCTTTCCTAAATAGTACACTGAAACATGACAACTTATCAGAATCACACTTATTCAAGCCACCATTGTCTGATTTTCAAATTACATTTTTACATATACATTCAAAAAATTCACACACCATAGGCAGTTGAACTCATACATGTGAGCACTCCTTCACACAGATACACATAAATAAGAAATAATTAAAAATCTAGATTATACATGCAAAGAAAACCAGTGATTTGCCATTCTGAATTTGGCTTATTTCATTTTATATCATGATGTCTGTCCATGCTTCTGAGCACAGTTCTGGGAGTCTCTGCATGCTTATGCTACCCTTTGTTCATAGTGAATGTCTAGGGCTTAACTTTCTACAACTGGTTATTTCTAATCCAGATCAGAAAGAACTCTTGTCTCAGGCAATTATGAGATCTTTTTGCGCAGACATTTTCCTTAAACTCAGCTGCAATGTTCCCTATCCACTCCATTCCCCAATCTGGAGGGAGTATTGAAGCTTTGACAATCACCTATCTGTCTGTTTTAGATTTTATGTTTCTTACAGATATATGCATTTTAAATAAATATAAATACTTTATATCTTCTTAATTTACCAATTCCCAGTTTGTTCCAGCAAATTTTCCAAGGACATACAAGAGCTTAACCTGGTACAGCATGAACAAAAAAATCTCTACTAGGATACCAAGATGGGGGAGAGCAAAGACTTTCTAGATTACAAGAAAGGTATGCTGTAAGAGAAGAAACTAATGAAGATGGAATATGATGGATGGAAAGGAAAGGATCTTAAAATTTATAGCCCAAATTTGAGGAACAATAAAAGATAATGGCTACTGTCCTCAGGCTCTACCAAGAAACTCAAGTTAAAATCAAACAAATAAACAAGCAAAGAAAAAAACCAACCAAACAAAAATCCCTCTCTTTTTTGAATTTATTATAGCACTTTATAACTACAGAATCAGAATCCATCTATTTTACTGTTAGGATTGTATTTGAAGGATGTATTCTGAAATTTTATTTGCTTACCTTTTTTTCTATAAACGATATGAATATTTTCTTTATAGTAAGGTATTATTCTGTCTGCTTTAAAATAATTGTTATTATTATCATTTTACTTTTGCTGTATTTATGGGATGAAAAATGGAAATCAGTTTAGGGTGATGGTTTAATGAGTAAAGAGTTTGTCACACAAATATGAAAGCTCAAGTTTAACTCCTGACAATTCAAGTAATAGCCAGATGCAGTTGCATAAGCATCTGTAATCTCAGAACTCCTATATGACAAAGAAAGTGGAACTGGGAGAATTCCTGGAAACTGTGCATGTGCATCAGCAAACTGGCCAAGACTCTGTTTCCCCAAAAAGTTAAACAGTGAATATTAGCATCAGAAATTGTCCTTTGACCTCTACATTCATACTATGATACACACAGTATAAGATTCACATAAATGTAGTACACACACACACACACACACACACACACACACACACATGAACTAGTGAAATATATAATTTTCCATTGCTATGCAGAAAATAATCAGCTAAATGAAAATTTCAGTCTGAAGCGGATGATTTTAACATCAAAGAAAACCCAAAATCTCCTGTTCAGTGGCAAAAAATAATCAAGCCATTTCTTTGGACTACCAATAAAGTTTTGAAAGCATGTGACTCTTAGAATTTGAAAAAAAAACCCAAAACCTTAGATCAATTTACTAAAATCAAATTATGTTAAGAGAGAAGGATATACATAAGCAAAAGTAGTTGTGATGCAATATGAGTTTGGTAAGGTGTAGAAACTGATTTGAATCTGGGATGTCAGACCTCAAGGGTGAGTAGACAAATAGTCAGAATGAAAAAAAATAGAATAAAAGGAAATTGCAACCTAACAGTCTGACCAGCCAGAGAACATGTTTGTGGTTTTATGTGAGAACACCTAAGACATTGATTTCTGACAAACATGGCATGCAAAGGGGCAGCACAGAATTTTTAGACTGTTACAAAATGTTGTAAGAGTTAGTCAGTGGATATAGTGTTACTCCTTAATATTAATACAAGAAGAAAGTATGCTGCATTTCTCCTCTTTTTTCCTATCACCTCTAATTTTGTTTATATTCCATTTAACATATCCATCAACTTGGTGGCTGTATAAGTGCTGCAGACACGAGAGCAGAACTGCCAGTCTTGCACAGCCTGCATGTTTATGTGAGGAATTTGGCTCTCGTTCTCCCTCTTCCACTCCCCAGGAAGGAAGGATGCTTCATTTAAAAATCTCTCCCAGGACTCCAATCCCAAAATAGACCCACATAATATCCATTTGACTGTGGACAAGTTACCATAATGATATTATAACATTTTTAATTCTATGTCATTCTTAGTGAATCCTTATAGGAATATAGGAAAAGTAGGTTATGTGTTTCCATCTTTTATCTGAAAACTAAACTATAGCATATTAGCATAGACAAATGTTTAAGTCCAGTAAGCAACTGAAACCAGACTCCTAATATCATCTTTTCTTTGATCAAAGGCTGCCAATTAAGGAAAAATTTCAACAGCTAAGGACTGAGGAGATGGTAAATGCCTTGAAAAACTAAGGATTTGAGTTTGATTCACAATCTACTTTAAACAGCCAAAAATGATGGCATAAATCTGTAATCCCAGTCCCAGGAAGGCAGAGACAGACAGACTTCTGGGAACAACTCCCTGGCCAGCCCAGGTGAATCAATGAACTTCCGGTTCACTGGAAAAAAAAAAACAGTATTTCCTGAAAGTGTGTCTGGGGGACAGCACATAGACATTACTTGAGAACAGGACAGAAGAGCAAATTTTCAGGCCTTATGAGTTTCCAACAAAGCAGACTTGAAATATGCATTCACATTATAAGGGTCCATCTTTAAGAATCAGAATGCTTATAAACCTTTGGAAAGAAATCTAATAATAGTTCATAAATATGGGAAAATAAAATAATGTTATGAGTGATAGCACAGAGAATTATGGAGGCCACAAGCTGCCCCTCCAGGATCACAGTGACTCTGTTTTATACACTGACATGTAACTACTTGTAGAGATCTAACACTGAGTGAAATTAAACATCCCGATATCTACACAGAAAGCCAATGAATAAAAGACTCACAGTGCTCACACTAAATGTTCAATACAGGGTAACATTAAGTGGCAGCTAATGTAACCCTTTTCCCCAGTAACCACTTTCTTAACTAAATATAGAAGTCATCAAAATAATTAACTGTGCTTGACAGCAGAGGCTGAAGGAATGACTATCCAGAGATTGTCTCACCTGGTGATCCATCCCATAAACAACCACCAAAAACAGACACTACTGTGGATGCCAACAAGAGCTTGCTGGCAGGAGCCTGATATAGTTGTCTCCTGAGAGGCTCTGCCAGTGTCTGGCAAATACAGAAGTGAATGCTCACAGCCATCCATTGAACAGAGTTCCCAAAGAAGGAGCTAGAGAAAGTATCCAGCGAGCTGAGGGGGTTTGCAGCCCCACAGGAGGAACAACAATTTGAACTAACCAGTACCTCCAGAGCTCCCTAGGACTAAACCACCGACCAAAGGAAACACGTGGTGGGACTCATGGCTCTAGCTGCCTATGTAGCAGAGGATGGCCTAGTTGGTCATCATTGGGAGGAGAATCCCTTGGTCCTGTGAAGATTATATGCCCAGTACAGAGGAATGCCAGGGCCAGGAAGCAGGAGTGGGTAAGCAGGGAGTAGAGGCATGGATAGGGGGTTTTCTGAGGGGAAACTGGTGAAGGGGATAACATTTGAAATTTAAGTGTAGAAAATAACAAATAAATAAAAACCCAAAGGGGAGAATATAAATGAACATATGAAACTCAAAAAAAAAAAAATAACTGAAGATTCACATTTCTCAAAGCACTTTCCCAACAGGATATCTTTCCTCTTTCTCTGAAAAACAATCCTGAATAGTTCAGAATCTCAAGGAGAAAATTTCTTTTTACATTTGTGTATACTGGATCTGAAAACTCATGAATTTGGAAAATATTAGGCTAGAGCATCCCCAGATAGGGTTATGTACTTGGTGACAGGAGTCCAGACCTGAGCCTCGCTCTCCTCATGACTTTAACCTTGACATGAATCTGTATTTTTATTATCATGCATTAATGTTGTAAATTAATTTTAATGTTCTCAAGATGTGAGTGCTTTACAACTCAGATGAAATATTTATTTGTTATAAATAGTACTGGACAGTTTCAGCTCTGAGCCAGAAGCTTTTCACAAATGAAAGGCAGTCTCCATGAAGGATGTTAGATGCTGCTCTGAGTTATGTTTCTTGAAACAAAATGACCTCATGCATATTTAGCTCCTGTATATTCATGACTTTTTTGTAGGAACATTTATTATTTGTTACAGCAGTTTAAATCTAACAAATCAGCACTGGATTGGGACTTGCTAGACTCAGTGCTGTCAGCACAACTGTACATCTTGCTGAGATCTTTTGGTTTGTAAGGAGGATTTGAATAGGAAAATTCTCTATATGAATTGCAATAGACAAACTGCTGTTTTTTACAAGTAGATGCAAAATAATATTAATTTTTCATGAAAATAATGTAGAAAGTAGAAAAATATATTTATATACATTACCTTCTTATATATCATTTATATGTCTGTCTGTCTATCTATAATTATTTTAAAATAGGAAAAGATTTTTTGTCAAAAACAACCAAGACAAGTTGTCACGGACCGGGCCCAATCGGCCCCTCTCTATCCGTGGGAATCAGGGTCTCAGACAGATGGGCATAGAGTCGGAGGGAACGGGGTGACAAACAGATAGGAACCAGCTGGGGTAAAATTCAATGTTAACAACTGGGATCAAAAGCAGACCCACCTAAGGTCAGTTTAGTTTTAGAAGCCAGGGGCAAGGGCTTCGTGCCCTTGCCATAGTTCCTATTCTGGTCTATTGTATAGTCCACCTTCCCCCTAGGCCATTGTAAATTCCTGTGTATGGGTTTAACTCAGCTATCTATAGTTCTAAGTATCTACTCTGGTTCCTCCCTAGACCACAACCTTCCTTCTTCCTAGGTAATGGTAAATTCCTGTGTAGGGCAGTGACTTAGCTATCCATGTCCAGGATTGGCTCAAGGACTGACTGCCTAGGACTGGTAAAGTATCTAACTTAGCTATATGTCAAAAATTCAATCCTTAGAAGCACTTATAAGAAAGCAATATTAAGGGAAAGCACACAGATCCGTTTACCAACTAAAGCAAGGACATTGGAACATTCATTATACAGGATGCCACGGTTCCCGAAGTCTACATTTCCATGAACTTTTTGCCTCAGGACTGTGCCCAGGCTTTTCAGTCTGTCAGGCGGGTCACTACTGGAGTGGATGTAGCAACAAGTACATCCCAGGTTGTCCTCTAACCTTTATATGCACCTGCATCTATCTTTTCACCTTATTATGTATGTATCAAAACACATAATAAAAATTTACAGCAGCTGATTATTGCCCACATCAATGTAATATTCCTAATTATGTTATTTATATTTTTTCATAATTGTTTAAAATCACTGTCTTCACATCATCTCTACCCATTCTGTGATTCTTCCCATCCCAACCCCAAATATTCTACGCAAGGCTACTTTGGTCCAGTTGCTCCATTCACATACTTTCTCTTAATTTCTATATTTTAAATACTTCTTAATTATCTTCTAAGAGTAAACATTCAAATTATTTTAATCTTTACATTAATAGAAATTGTTTAAGCATATGTTCTAAAATAGGTCCTGTGAGTGCTTGCAATACAAGATATATGCCATGGCAAAATATTATAAGGGTAATTAGGTCACAAACAATAGGTTGCATTTATATGTATTTTTTAGCTCCTATTACTCCAGAACCATCTCTCCAGCCTCTTTTAGTTCTATGAATTGAATGTCTGCACGAGGAATACAACGCTCACAGGTATTTATTACCTGTGCAACAAAACCACATAGTCATTGCTTCTTTAAATATCTTAAAACTGTCTAAAAGTTTCACTTATTTTTTGCTAACTTTTATTAAAGTAAGATTATCTCAAATTTGTATATCTGAGATATATCTAATGAGAATTTTGAGAAAATTTATTCTCCAAATTTAACTAATTTGAAATTTTCCTTTACAAATAAGAAGTGAGTCATGATGCAGATTACCAACCCATAGCTCAGCACCCCTAATTCCTATACTTGGGGTTTTGAAAAAAATTTGAGAATTTCTGCTTCACCACTGCCCACTGCGACAGGAATTATCACTGATCAAGATAAGTTAGAAGCGTGAAAGTTTGAAGAGATTTTGTCTTACTGTCTTTTGCTTTTTTTTTATGGTGTGTGTGTGTGTGTGTGTGTGTGTGTGTGTGTGTGTATGTGTGTGTGTGTAAAGGAGAGAGAGAGAGAGAGAGAGAGAGAGAGAGAGAGAGAGAGAGAGAGAGAGAGAGATTCTTTTTCATTTGGGTTATCTATGTTTTATATGTAAACTCAATTTTATTAATGTTTTAAAATAAGAGATTATTTTATTGTAATTTAATTACAATGTTTTCCCCTTACCTTTCTTCTCTCCAAACATTCCTGTATAGTCTCCTCAGCTCTCCTTCAAATTCATGGCTTCTTTCATTGCTTATTTCTGTATGTATATATGTATTTGTATACACATATATATTATTCATGGCTTCTCCTTTCATTGCTTATTTTTCTATGTATATATGTATTTATAAACACATATATATTCTTAAATACAGCTGTTGATACCATATCCTCAAGGCTGACCATTTGGTAGTATATAGGGCATGTGGGGCCATGTTACCAGACTGACATAAGAACTAGGTTGCATGAACTCAGATCCCAGCAATCTCAGAGATATGATACCAGTAGGAATGGAACTGCTCCCTAACTGTGTACTTTCTCTGGAAAACAAAACCACAACATTCCACTGATGACCATGGGCATTGAGTCTGATAGCATAACACCTGGAGTTCTTCTCCATGCTAGTGAAGTATCTTAGCCCTGAGTCTTCAGCCAATGAGCTTCCCTTCCTGGGTATTCTTTCCAGCAAGTGGTATTTAATGTCTGGTTCACCCCCCAAGAAGTGTATGCATTTGCATCTACCATCAAATAACCCAGTATCAACAAGCACGGACACTATCAGAGAGCTGCTTCATTAAGGATCACCTCTGTGAAGGTCTTTGACTAAACAGCAGTGTCGAAGACTCCGGAAGGGAAGAATGCTTTCTCCCTTCCAGTCTCTTTGGTACACTCGGCCCTTACTCCCAATCAGACCTTTCTACTTGTACTGGGCTCTGCCTCCCCTCATTGCCTGGGCCACAGAATCCAGTAGTGGAAAGGTAGACCATGAATTTCCATTGCTGACTCCCAGTGGTATACCAGCAGCACCAGGGTACCCAGAGAGAAGAACAGGATCTATAGCATTCTTCTGCTTCCCCATCCAGTCAGCTAAAGGAAGACAGACCTATGGACCTTCCTTCCAGACTTTATTCTGTCTCCCCTGAGCAGCCTGCTGGCAATTCTACAGACACTTCTGGTAGAGAGCTAAAACATGGTATGGCATTAGTGGATAACCAATTAATGCACTCTCCCCTAGGAAGGATGACACCTCCTGCTCCCAGATTTATTCAATTGCCTGTAGTTTTTAATGTAGATTTGAGGTCTTCTGGGTTTTTCCCCATATAGTTATAAATTTGTTGGTGCCCTTAATGCTCAACAAACATTCGGGTGGCCATGCTGGTAAATACTTTAATTTCCTTTTTTAAAAAAAATCATTTGTTAATTCTTTGTTTACTTGTTTGCTGTTGAATAAAGAGAGAAAAAGAATGAGGCTAGAGTTGGGTTTAGGGGAAGGTGGGGGGGATCCAGCAAAAGTTTGGGGAAGAGAAACTGCTGAGCCTGGTGTGGCCTTGGAGGGGAGAGAGTGATCTGGTTCCTGCCATCTGAAACAGTGTCCTAGTTTGAGCCTCCATGAGTGAGAATGACTGCTTTGGGCATAAGTCTTGTTTGTATATTGATGTACATATTTCACATTCTTCAGAGGAGTGTCTTCCCTGTTCATGTTAATGACTCCCTAAGAATTAGAAACAACAGTAATCCAGGAGTAGAGGTTGAAGCTATGCCTCTGAAAAATGGTAAATGCTGGAACCTTCAGGACAGCCCTTAAGGCTATAGAAAAGATGCAATATGAATTCTGAGGGCTTCACAAATCTAAAAAAACAAAGGCAGCTACACTATGAGTCAGCTTGACTGAGAAATATAAAGGCAAGCAGATTCCTGAAATCAAGGTGAGCTACCAGGACAGAGCAAATTTAGGCCCATGTATGGTAGAAATGGTAATTTTAGTGCAGGGTCTTACACCACTAGCTTATCGTCTGTTCTTAAGAAAGGCACACAGACACATCCATTTGCCCATGAATTTCATAAATTAATTGTTTTTAATAGCTGAGTAGTACTCCATTGTGTAAATGTACCACATTTGCTGTATCCATTCCCCTGTTGAGGGACATCTGGGTTCTTTCCAGCTTCTGGCTATTATAAATAATTATTATGAACATAGTGGAGCATGTGTCCTTATTAGCAGTTGGAACACCTACTGGATATATGCCCAGGAGAGGTATTGCTTGATCTTCTGGTAATACTATGTCCAATTTTCTGAGGAACCGCCAGACTGATTTCCAGAGAGGCTATGCCAGCGCCTGGCAAATACAGAAGTTGATGCTCACAGTCATCTATAGGATGGAACACAGGGCCCCCAATGGAGGAGCTAGAGAAAGTACCCGAGGAGCTGAAGGGGTCTGCAACCCTATAGGTGGAACAACAATATAAACTAACCAGTAACCCCAGAACTCATGTCTCTAGCTGCATATGTAGCAGAAGATGGCCTAGTCTTCTCTTAAAAGAGAGGCCTCTTGGTCTTGCAAACTTTATATGCCCCAGTACAAGGGAATGCCAGGGTAGAGAAGTGGGAGTGAGTCGGTAGGGGAGCAGGGCAAGGGGAGGGTATAGGGAACTTTTTGGATAGCATTTGAAATGTAAATAAAGAAGATATCTAATAAAAAAAAGGCACAGAGATCTCTAATTTCTTTTGCAATGTTAAAAAATAAAATGTGTGCTTGCTGTCTTTTAAGAATCATAGACCTGCAAAATGGAATCCACTTAATGGGAGGTCCCAAGGTCTGACACTATAACTGAGGCTACGGAGTGCTCACAAGATGGGATCTATCATAACTGCCCTTCAAAAGATCCAACAAGCAACTGAAAGACTCAGATGCAGATATTCGCACCCAAACAATGGACAGAAGCAGCTGACCTCTGTTGTTGAATTACAGAAGGCTGAAAACAGCTGAGAAGAGGGGTGGTCCTGCAGGAGGACCAGCAGTCTCAATTAATATGGACTCCCGAGATCTCTCAAACACTGGATCACCAGACAGTATACACCAGTGATATGAGGCCCCCAACACACATACAGTAGAGGACTTTTGGGTCTGTGTTCATTCAGAGATGATGCACCTAATCCTCAAGAGACTGGAGGCACCAGGGATTTTAGAGGTCAGGTGGGGTGGGGGTTGGGAGTATATAAGTGGAGTTGAGGCAGGGTTGGGAGGAAGTACAGGAAGTAGAGCAGTCGGAGGGTGGATGGTGGGGTGAGGAATGGAATATGAAGTGTAAAAAATCAATTAAAAATAAAATTAAATTAAAAAAAATTCATAGGCCTGGGGTCATGGGATGGTGATTCATAAGATAATCATAAGAAAACCAGGAGTAAATGACTGGACTGATATCTAAAACAAAAGACTGGTCTTGCATTTTATGGGAGATGAGCTATCCAGAGAAGCTTTTTAGGACAGAAAAAGGAAACTGCTTGAAGAATAGACAAACACAAACAGGACAGGGACAGAGAGATATCTTAGAATATCAAGCAGAATACAGACCATCCACTTGTATCCACAATTTGACATCTAGGTTTTTTTTTTTTTTTTTTTTTTTTTTTTTTTTTTTTTTTTGCCTCTCTCAGATACCTCTTCTCTCAGAACCTCTCTCCTTTCAGAGGATGGTCCTTAGAATGAAATTATGACTAGAATATATTGAATAAACAGAAAAAAAGTATGAAATTGGGAGGGAGATGAGACAGGGAAAGTGGGGGTAGTTAGAGTAAGTATTAGTATATGGATATGATAAAATACACTGTAAGGTACATGAAATTGTCAAGAGTGAAAAATTAAAATTAAAAATAAAATCTTGCCGGGCATGGTGGAGCACGCTTTTAATCCCAGCACTCAGGAGGCAGAGGCAGGCAGATTTCTGAGTTCGAGGTCAGCCTGGTCTACAAAGTGAGTTCCAGGACAGCCAGGGCTATACAGAGAAACCCTGTCTCGAAAAAATAATAATAAATAAATAAATAAATTAATTAATAAAAATAAAAAATAAAATCTTGAATTGGGACGTTTCTTTTATATACAACAATGCAGTAGCTGTCAAAGTTTATTTTAAGAGTTATATGACAGGCTTACATGATCCCAGTTAACATTTCCTTTGACCCCTGTGTGTTCATGTGAGGATTTTAAACATTTAAAATATTATAGGAGGCTTAACTAGGTAAAAATAAAAATTATTTAAAAAATTTCACGCAAAAATATTAAATTTTGTCTCACTATTAACAGCAATAGTTTACTTATGTAGCATCGAACATCTATTACTTGTTTGTTTCCACTGTGTTCACCATGTGTAAATAGGTCATGGAAACTTTAAGAAGTCTTCCGTTCTATCTCAGCAGATCAGTTTACTAAAATTGTAGTATGCCAGATAATTCCCCTGGGAATCACTAACATCCTGTTTTTATGACAAAAGATCTGTTTAAAAGTAAAGGAGAAAAGGCCCAAGTTTATGGAAGAAGCAAGGTCAGAAGCATGAGTTTTACAGAATATAGAAATTCATTGTCACTACATTTGCACTGGTTCCTACTTCTTAGCATGAACTTCTTAGCTCATTTCTTCTCTGGCTCTTGTGAATATTACTGCCTTGCCAGTGTTGACACTCTTCAAATACCATATGTTAAGGTCATTATAGCAACTAGCCTGGGGCCATTATGACAAGTACCAGATCCACAGAGAAGTGGAATGGAATAGGAATACTTTGGCAGAGAGTCTTCTGAGTGGCTACCAGATGGTTACAAATGCTAATTCTTTACAGTTCACTTCATAAATATGGATCCTTCCAACATGCACTCAACCTTTAATTTTTTGGAGGAGTAATTATGAGTGTGTGTGTGTGTGTGTGTGTGTGTGTGTGTGTGTGTGTCTGAGGTCTGAAAGCATTTACTGGTGAAGACATATGAATACAATGGTTATTCTAAACAAAATGTGAAGTGCAGGTCCATTTATCTTGTAATATAAGGAGTTGAGGAAAAGCAAGAACAAGCATCTATTACCTCTGAAATATAGAGAAGAGAAAGACTCTAAGAAAGTGACACATTTATGACATGTTTGGGCCAGTCTTAAACTATGACATCTATCCATAGATAAAACTGTATACATACACATACAATTTTAACATTTTACATAAATTTTATAATTTTTTGGAGGGGAAGGCACTGAATTATAATTCAGAAATATAAATGCATGATAAACATCCAAATGAACTTTTCCTTACCATGAAATTATACATACATGTGTAATGAAAAATAACCCCCTCCCCCTGTGTGCTGTTTTGTATAAGACATGTTCCCATTAGGCTTATGTATTTTAATCCTTGATCCCCAGTTGATGGGGCTATGTGGTTGGGTTATAGAATGTTTAGGAAGTGCAGCCTTGCTGGAGGAATACACCTTGTCTCTGTCCTACTTCCTGTCTTGTATCTTAGCTTATTCCTGAGTAATGAGAGGGATGAGATAGGCAGATTACATGATTCACTTCAAATTGGAAGTTAAGGAGAAGGGAATAAATGGATGTGAAAAGGGGAGCAAGAGAGGGTGATAGTGGAGATTATGACCCAAATATATTATGCATATGTATGAAAATTTACAGCAAACTGATTATGCATAATTGATATGCTCTAATAAAATATTTAAAATTGTTGTCATTTACTATTCGAAATATATAAATATTGAGGTTGTAGAAACCATTTCTTTGATTCTGGATCCTCCTAGGTGAATAAATTCCCTGAGGTAACAATAAGTGATGAAAAGATGGACCATCTAGAGACTGCCATATCCGGGGATCCATCCCATAATCAGCTTCCAAACGCTGACACCTTTGCATACACTAGCAAGATTTTGCTGAAAGGACCCAGATAGAGCAGTCTCTTGTGAGAATATGCCGGGGCCTAGCAAACACAGAAGTGAATGCTCACAGTCAGCTATTGGATAGATCACAGAGCCCCCAATGGAGGAGCTAGAGAAAATACCCAAGGAGCTAAAGGGATCTGCAACCCTATAGGTGGAACAACATTATGAACTAACCAGTACCCCGGAGATCTTGACTCTAGCTGCATATGTATCAAAAGATGGCCTAGTCAGCCATCACTGGAAGGAGAGGCCCATTGGATTTGCAAACTTTATTTGCCCCAGTACAGAGGAACGCCAGGGCCAAAAGGTGGGAGTGGGTAGGTAGGGGAGTGAGGGGGAGGGTATGGGGGACTTTTGGGATAACATTGGAAATGTAAATGCGGAAAATACCTAATAAAAAATATATGTTAAAAAATCCAAATAACACTTAAAGAGGCAGAGAATCTCCTTTCTGAAGTTAGTGCTCTCTAAAACACCACCAACACCCACTAGCTGGTGTTTGCTGTTATGTATTCTAAGATGCACGTATTAAGTTGTTGCTAGAAGGTATTCCCTGCACATGTGTCCTTTACTATATTGGTTCATCTTTTTGATATTCAGATGACACAATAGAATCTAGAGGTTTTGGGCAAGAAGCAGGCAGTCTCTGTTTGCCCATGACCATCTGTGGTATGGTTTTCTCCTCTCATTTCCAGACATCTAATGTGGGTCATGGATTCTTCATTTATGTAGTCCTATAAAATCCATCCCATTTTGAAACCTTATAAAATGAAACTTTAGTTTCTAATGTACTAATGAAAGCTAAATGCCTAGAAATAGTAAACCAGTCTTTGATACCAAATCATTATGTTTAACTTGGGTATCTCCTCCACCAAGTCATCAGTTATCTTCACTAAAATGCTAATTAGGGGAACATTAGCAAGTTGAAATAATGCATTTGTTAGATAGAAAAGATGAAGCTTTCAGGTTCCAAATAACCTATGTATCAAATTCAGGGAGAGATTGAAAACATCATCTTAATATTTTCTGTTTGAGAAGTGCTGTATTCCATTATCAACAAAGTCTGCAAAGCAGATAGAATTATTCTATATTTTAAAATTACATATTAGAAATCACAAAACAACTGCATTAGCTTTTAAATCAGTCATTCCATACTAGCAAATACTAAGAGATCAAGAATGCTCTTAGAATAAAGGAAAAGTGGAAAGGGTGAAAAAGAAGAGGGGCCAAGGAGCGTTTTAGTCATTGTGATGGGTTTTATATGCTTAGGCTAGGGAGTGGCACTATTAGGAGGCATGGCCTTGTTGGAGTAGTTGTGTTACTGTGGGCATGGGCATTAATACCCTAGTCCCAGCTGCCTGGAAGTCAGTATTCTCTTAGAGGCCTGCAGATGAAGATGTAGACCACTCAGTATCATGCCTGCCTGGATGCTGCCATGCTCCCACCTTGAGCCTGCTGGCTTGGATCTCTGGACCTGTAAGCCAGCCCCAAGTACATTTCTTTATAAAAGTTATTTTGGTCATGGTGTCTGTTCACAGCAGTAATACCCTAACAAAGACTGTCATTAAGGAAGTTTCTTTGTATTTTAGGAAAATAGGGAATAGAGTCTACCTTTGTGATCCAAACTGTCTCCCTTTAGCATATTGTCATAATGGCAGCATAGGATCCAGCTTTGCTAACAACACAAAGCTTAGCTTTATCCTTCACAAAAGACAGAGCAAAAAAAAAAAAAAAATAGTGTATTTTAATTCTTGCCCATAGTCCATAAGCAAACATTCTGGTTATCCTGTAGTAAATGGGGTAACATTCTTTTTCCTGAGAGTAGAAAAAAAAAAAAATCAAAGCAGTGACTCATAACTGCTTGTAACCAATTCCTATTGTCTAAGCTCTGTGGAGTCTACTTTTGGGGAACTCTATTGAAATTAAAACCCTTATGCATTTAAACGACATTGGTTTTAAAGGGCACTAGAAGAGATATATGAGTTCCTAGGTTGCTTCAGGTAGCAGGTGGCCCTTACTCTAGCTTCCCGTTTATCCTAAAAAAGTCTCTTCTACAAGACAGTCATTTAGTTAAAAAATTCAGATGGATGGGTGGTTTGAGGACTTGCTAGTATAGATGCTGAACACTTGTTGCAAGCAACTATTGATAAGTCCCTCATGAGTTTTGGTAATTGGCATTGGCTAAATGTGTCAGTAACTCTGGGAATGCTGTTATTAGGCAATAGCAGAGGCATGCCAGAATCTATCAACTTAACTGCTTTCTGGCATCCCTTTTGTAGGGATATATGTTAGGCTAAATAAGTTGTCAAAATAGGTCCTAAATATGTGTAGTGCCATTCCATAACCTATCACACTGGCCTGAATAATAAGGAAAAAGGAAGCTGAACATTAATATGCATCTCTGTGCTTCTTGACTGTGAGTGCAAAGTAACCAGGTCTCTCAACCCTCCTGCAACTGTGCCACCTTATCAATGTTCCCTCCGTGTGAGCCAAATCAAACACTCTCATAGTTAAGTTGTTACATCAGAGAAACATATTGAACTACCATAGAAGTTCATGTGGTATGTGTGTGTGTGTGTGTGTGTCGGAAAGGTAGTGCAATGGATGAAATAATATGTTACAGGATATATATATATATATATATATATATATATATATATATATTCACTCTGTTGCCTGCAATGCCTTTTGCATACTAATTCCTGCCAACTTTTCATTCTTCCTCACTCACAACTCCTTTCATACATTGGACTTAAGACTGTCTGAGTTATAATCACTCACAATTCTTTGCACATAATAAAGCACATTCATTCCTATTCTTCTGGCATCTGTCTGGAATTATTTTTAGTGAGTCAAGACAACTTGAAATTGGTAGTAGGTAGAATATTGAGATAATTTTTATGAGTAGTAATTTCTCTTCATAATGCTGTACTTTATAAAATGAAAGGGTTTTGTTCTCTGGGTTCTTTATTCTAAATATCAGGTCCATTTCCATATCAAAAGAAATAAATAAGCTCCTCAACTTCTTTACTCTTTCAATCAGGTGGTAATAATAGGTGGGAAAAGATAAACAGCTGGATTAGAATTTTCTTATTTCCATTTGAGTTTGTAGTTATTAGAGCACTATAATCAAGCCCAGGATTTTTGGATATTATTTGTTCCTTATGTCATAGTCCATTTCAGGTGTTCCTAATGAATGTCTCCATATGCTCATTCAGAGACACAATTTTATTCCATTTAATGGCCTGTAATTTTTTTTGTATGTGTATCTCACAATTTTATCCACTAAAATGATAGCTAAAAGACTGAGAGTAAAGAAAGCACTAACTCTTCCTCAGAAAGTCACAGCCCACAGATGTATGCACGACTCTTGTTTTTCCACTGAAGAGACCCAGTTACAAGATGAAGCTAGCACTCACAAAGTGATGAGAATTAATCTGAGGACTGGGGATTGTCTTTCCAGGGGTGAATCTATGCTACCAAAGAAAAATCTGGGGTGCTACCTATGTTTGTTTCATTTGCATACTGGGCTTTCTTGTTTCCAAATAATTCATTTGTTTGTTTTAAAAAGTATTCTTTGGTAATTTCACATATGCATACAAGGGATTTATACATCACATATACTGAGTCCATTTGTGTTTCTTATATGGGCATCATTAGGCATTAAATTTAGGGCCATTTGATGGAGCCTGTACAACCTATCATGGATTAGACCACTGAAGAAAACTGACAATTCTCTTGAATATTTTTCTGCTTGTAAGTACATTTCACACATGAGTAATTATTTAAAGTCAATGGGTTAATCAAAATCAAAAGAAATTAGTAGCAAGATAGCTCAGTTGATGTAATGTTTGCCATCTAGGTGTGAGGATTAGAATTCTATCCTAAGCACACAGGTAAAAAGTGAGGACCAAAAGCAGAAGTGTGATCCCAGTGTTGGAGAGGCAGAGAATAAGATTTCCTGAAGCTTTATAGCTAGTTAATTTAGCTGAAATTGTGGGTCCCATATCCAAATAAGAGACTGATTCTGTGACTTTGTCTCCTCCAGGAATCCTCAAAATCTTGCCTCTGTCCCCCTGCCCAGCCATTGGCTACTGGCTCTTTATTGACCAGTTAAAAAAAAAAACCAACTGACGGCAAGGACCTGCAGAAGACATGGAAATTTCCATGTAAGCACAAATCAAATTCCCAACAGGTTGAATCAAGAATAGAATGTGCATGCTCCTCATATAGAAAGTAAAGGCTGCATAATAAGAAATACAATGACCTTTCATAATTAGACTAAAAAGATACATAGTCTTAGAACAAACTTGTGCTCAAAGAAAAGCATTCAGGTCCAAGGATGAAGCCACAGATGTGCATTATGATAAGACAAGGCCATGAAAAAATGTTTTTTTGAATTTACAATGAGCATATAGAATGAAACACTGTTTTGAACTTAATATCAACATCCTTTTGCAATTCCCATTTTGTGTGACATTTTGATTTAATAGGAAATTTTCTAAGAAATTTGTCTATAAAAGCCAGAGAAAAGAAAGACCGTGTATGACTTGGGGAGCTCTGCCCCAGTCATCCATATATATGGATATAGGTATATGTGTATGTATATAAGCATGCATAAATACAGGTGGAGTTGATTAAGACAGAAGTTGGAGACTGATCAGAGTGTAGGTGTATGACTCTATATATGTCTGTGCGAATTTGCCTGTTTTACAGAATCTTAACTCTTCCTTTCCTTCCTTCTAGTTCACAAAGAGTTAAACAGGACAGTGAAAGGCTTCTAGCTGCCTGCACAGAAAAGTAGAACTAGAAATAAATCTTTACCTAACCTTTCCCCCACCCCTATCCCCGACCCCCTGAGCCCTCCCTGACTGTTATGCAAGAGGCTTTATCTGAGGACATATAGGCTTCTAGCCCTACTATAACTAAGAATCAAAGAGATTCTTATTATTATTAATACTAAGCAGCCTTTACATTTGCAAACCAAGTTTTGTCCCTGACTGATGTTCTGCTCAATTGGCTACCGCAGAGACACCCACAACTGCAAGGCAAAGTTCCTGGCACATGGTGTTAAATAAAAGAGAATTACTATTATCATGGGTATGATTCTGCAAAAATAATTAATCATTATCAAAATTCAATGTGAATAATAATGATTGAATATAGACTATAACAATCATGGATTTGAATAAAACATAAAGAAGTGACATCCAAATTATTTAAAAATGAATCTAGATGTAATATATGCTAATAACACATTCAAAGTTTAGCTCAGCCTATAAGATACAATTTCCAAAGAATTATCTTGTAGACACTGACAATTTAAGTGTGAATACATAATTACAGCATTAGCATTATAATGTTTTTGAGTTTTTAAAGCAAGCATTAGGCAAAAGACTAAAAAATAAACATGATTTATACTATGTAGAAGGAAAGCACTGCTGAACCAATACAGAAATTAGAAGTATTGAAAAAGTCAGTGTTGAATGATTGCCCATTAGTGAAGAGTGCTTGCTCCACTTTCAGAAGTCTGGACTTCAGTTTCCAGCACCCAAATCAGGCAGCTAACAACCATCTGAAACTCTAGCTGCAGTGGATTCCATGCACTCTTCTGGATTCCAATGGCGACTGCATACATGTGCACATAAGATGCACACAGATACAGACCCATACACATAAAAATAAAACAAGAGAGGGAAACTGATTCGAGTTGCATGAATATACTTTTAATACACAATAAAATGGCGATCTGACTCATGGGAAATCTGCCTGTGTGCAATTCATACAATATGCTCGCCTGCAGTAATCTTTTCTCAGTTTAAGTGTAAAGTTTCTCTTATTTCAAACTGCTTCGTGAAAGACAATATTACAGATGATCAGTACGCTACCTGTTAAATTGTCTTGTTTCTCAACCAGACACTTAAATAGCACAAATACTTTGTGAGAGCTATTGCAAAATATGCTTTAAATGAAAGATCAAGGACCATTAGTCAAACCTAAATCAAAGTAAATGCCTTAACTTCCTTCCATTGTAGATTAAATATAAGCACTTAAATACACTAACCATAAAAATATATGGCTCATAGTATTTTTCACCCATTCATTTTCTGAATGACAGTAAAATTGCCTTATTTTGTTTGAGAGTTGTTTTAAAAATTACTTCATAAAGTATTTCATACCTTATTGTAGTTTCTACTGCAATGGAAAGTGTTAGAAATCATTCAATTACATGGGCTTGGGAGATATTCATTGAAAAAAACACTTGTCACATAGCATAAGCAACTCAGTTCAAATTATAAAAGCCAACATATAGTCAGATGCTGTGTCATTTGTATGTAGTCATGTTACTTTGAGGGTTGTCCTCAGGTTGTTACATGTTCTGGGGTACTTGTATGCCCACATTACTTAACATACACACGAACACACAAAATCATGGGCATACATTCACGTGCACACACAGGAAAACAAAACAAACAGGAAGTATTTGAAGAACAGAAAAAAAGAATTACAGAAATGTGAGGAAAATAATGAGGGGTGTTTTTGTGGTTTAGAAACCTTCTAGAAGGAAGTATTTATTCATTCTTGGGAAAATTCCTCCAGTATCACCCACTTTTTTATTTTTTTTTTCAAGACAGGGCTTCTCTGCATAGAATTTGTGGGCTATCGTCTTCCTCTAAATGAATTATGTTTTTGAGTTACTAAGAGGCAACTTTCTTTCCTTTTTTGGATTTCCCTCTATTTCTCATCTCCTGCCATCATTGTGTATTTGTATTCCTGCAACAAAAACTGCAGGCTGATATCCAGAAAACCAGTACACAATTTTACTTAAAGTCTCTTAATTCAATTTAATAGAATTTTGTCCCAGAGTTAAACTTCCTCAAACTATATAGAAATTTCTATCTTTTAAAACTGATTCTAACCAGTTCCTGTCAGTGCCAGCCCCTGGCTACCTTGGGAGCAAACATGGTAGACAGTCCTATGGTTCCCAGAGGACTCCACACTGCAGATGCCCTAGCACACCTAGGATCTTAGGATCACTGAAGAGAGTAGGCCTACAGAGAGGGCTCTAACCTGGAGATTCAGGTGAGAACAATATCTTGTATCCCAGATCTGTCATAGACCAGTCCTCGCAGGAGAGCATGTGGACCACAGAAGCAACAGAGCTTCTTGGACAGGGTCCTTTCGGGATCTCATCTTCATCCAGGAGGTGAAGCTGAGCTCCAGATCTCTGTGCACTTCCCTTCCAGAGGAGAACTTGCCTACAGAGAGTGCTCTGACCACTGGAACTCACGAGAGAGTTGGACTCCCAGGAGTGCTGACTTAGGCTAACAGAATCACAGGAGGATCAAGATCCAGCCAGAAACAGCTAGAACATCTAACACCAGAGATCACCAGATGGCAAAAACAAATATAAGAATCTTACTAACAGAAATCAAGACCACTCAGCAGCATCAGAAACCAGTACTCCCACAAGAGTGAGTCCTGGATACCAGAAAACACCCAAAGAGCAAGATTCAGATTGAAAATCATATCTCATGATGCTGGTAGAGGATATTAAGAAGGACATAAATAACTCACTTAAAGAAATACAGGATAACACTGCAAAAAAGGTAGAAGTCCTTAAAGGGGAAGCAAAAAAAAAAAAATCCTCAAAGAATTAAAGGAAAACACTGCTAAACAGAACACCTTAGAGAGGAAACACAAATATCCCTTAAAGAATTACAGGAAAACAAAACCAAACAGGTGATGGAATTGAACAAAACCATCCAAGATCTAAAAATGGAAGTAGAAACATTAAGGAAAACAGAAAGGGAGACAACTCTGGAGATAGAAATTCTAGGAAAGAAATCAGGAACCATAGATGCAAGCATCAGCACCAGAATAAAAGAGATCGAAGAGGGAATCTCAGGTGTAGAAAATTCCATAGAAAGCATGTGCACAACCATCAAAGAAAATGCAAAATTCGAAAAGATCCTAAATCAAAACATCCAGGAAATCCAGTACACAATGAGAAGACCAAATCTAAGGATAATAGGTGTAGATGAAAATGAAGATTTTCAAATTAAAAGGCCAGTAAACATCTTCAACAAAATTATAGAAGAAAACTGCCCTCACCTAAAGAAAGAGATGCCCATGAACATACAGGAAGCCTATAGAACTCCAAATAGACTGGCCCAGAAAAGAAATTCCCCCTTACACATAATAATCAGACAACAAATTCACTAAGTAAAGATAGAATATTAAAAGCAGTAGGGGAAAAGGTCAAGTAACATATAAATGCAGATCTATTAGAATTAAACCAGAATTCTCACCAGAGACTATGAAAGTCATAAGATCCTGGACAGATGTTATACAGATCCTAAGAGAACACAAATGCCAGCCCAGGCTACTATACCCAGCAAAACTATCAATTACCATAGATGGAAAAACCAAAGTATTCCATGACAAAACCACATTCACACAATATCTTTCTACAAATCCAGCCCTTCAAAGGATAATAAAGAGAAAACTCTAACACAGGGAGGGAAATTATGCTCTAGAAAATGCAAGAAAATAATCCCCAACAAACCTAAAAGAAGATAGCCTCAAGAACAGAACCACAACTCTAACAACAAAAATAACAGAAAGGAACAATTACTTTTCCTTAATATCTCTTAATATCAATGGACTCAGTTCCCCAATAAAAAGGCATATACTAACAGACTGGCTACACAAACATGACCAAACTTTTTGCAGCATATAGGAAACCCACTTCAGGGACAAAGTCAGACACTACCTAAGAGTAACAGGCTAGAAAAGTATTTTCTTTCTTTCTTTCTTTCTTTCTTTCTTTCTTTCTTTCTTTCTTTCTTTCTTTCTTTCTTTCTTTCTTTCTTTCTTTCTTTCTTTATCTCTCTCTCTCTCTCTCTCTCTTTCTTTCTTTCTTTTTGTTTTTTGTTTGTTTGTTTGTTTTTTGTTTTTTGGTTTTTGTTGTTGTTTTGGTTTGGTTTGGTTTGGTTTGATTTTGAGACAGGGTTTCTCTGTATAGCCCTGGCTGTCCTGGAACTCACTTTGTAGACCTGGCTGGCTTCGAACTCAAAAATCTGCCTTGCCTCTGCCTTCCAAGTGTTGGGATTAAAGGAGTGAATCACCACTGCCTGGCTGGAAAAATTTTTCTAAGCATACGGTCCAAAGAAACAAGCTGGAGTAGCCATTGTAATATAATATAAAATCAACTTCCAACCCAAAGTTATTTAAAAAATAAAAAATAAAAAACAAAAATAAAAACAAAAGAACCAAGGAGGGGCATTTCATACTCATCAAAGGTAAAACCTTCCAAGATGAAACCTCAATTCTTATATCTATGCTCCAAATATAAGGTCATCCACGTTCATTAAAGAAACTATAGTAAAGCTCAATGCACACATTGCACCTTACACAAAAACAATTGGAGACTTCAACTCCCCACTGTTAGCAATGGAAATATCCGGGAAATAGAAACTAAACAGAGACACATTGAAACTAACAGAAGTTATGAAACAAATGGATTTAACAGATATCTACAGAACATTTTATCCCATAACAAAAGGACATACCTTCTTCTCAGCACCTCACTATACCTTCTCCAAAACTGACCATATAATTGGTGACAAGACAGGCCTCAACAATACAAATATATTGAAATTATCCCATACAACCTATCAGATCACCATGGACTAAGGCGGATCATCAGTAACAACATAAATAATAGAAAGCAAACATTCACGTGGAAGCTAAACAACACTCTACTCAATGATACCTTGGTCAAGGAAGAAATAAGAAAGAAATTAAAGATTTTTTAGTGTTTAATGAAAATGAAGTCACACCATTACCAAACTTATTGGACACAATGAAGGCAGCCCTAACAGGAAAACTCATATCTCTTAGTGCCTCCAAGAAGAAACTAGAGAGAGCACACAGTAGCTGTTTGACAGCAGACCTAAAAGCTCTAGAACAAAAGGAAGCAAATTCACCCAAGAGGAGTAGAAGTCGGGAAATAATCAAACTCCGGGCTAAAATCAACCAAGTGGAAACAAACAAACAAACAAACAAACAAAAAAACTATACAAAGAATCAACCAAACCAGGAAATGGTTCTTTGAGAAAATCAACATAATAGATAAACCTAGTGTGAGACTAGCTAGAGGGCACAGAGACAGTATTCTAATTACCAAAATCAGAAATGAAAAAGGAGACATAATAATAGAACCAGAGAAAACCAAAACATCATCAGGTCCTACTACCAAAGCATATACTCAACAAAACTGGAAAACCTGGATGAAATAGACAATTTTATAGACAGATATCAGGTACCAAAGTTCAATCAGGATCAGATTAATGATCTAAACATTCCCATATCCCCTAAAGAAATAGAAGCAGTCATTAATAGTCTCTCCCCCTTCAAAGAAGACCTAATCCCAATTCTCCTCAAACTATTTCACAAAATAGAAACATAAGGTACTCTACCAATTCATTTTATGAAGCCAATATTACTATGATACCTAAACCACATAAAGACACAACAAACAACGAGTACTTCAGACCAATTTCCCTTATGTATATCGATGCAAAAATACTCAATAAAATTCTCAGAAACCAAATCAAAGAACACATCAAAAAGATCATTTATCATGATCAAGTAGGCTTCATCCCAGGGATGCAGGGATGTTTTCATATATGGAAATACATCAAGTAATCCACTAAATAAACAAATCCAAAGACAAAAAACACATGATCATCCCTTTTGATGCTGAGAAAGTATTTGACAAAATCCAACACCCATTAATGATAAAGGTCTTGGAACGATCAGGAATTCAAAGCCCAAACCTAAACACAATAAAAGCAATATACAGCAAACCAGTAGCCAACATCAAACTAAATGGAGAGAAACTTGAAGCAATCCCAATAAAATCAGGGACTAGAAAAGATTTTCTCCCTACCCATTCAATATAGTACTTGAAGTCCTAGCCAGAGCAATCAGACAAACAAAGGAGATCAAGGGGATACAAATTTGAAAGGAAGAAGTAAAAATATCACTACTTGCAGATGACATGATAGTATATATAAGTGACCCTAAAAATCCCACCAAAGAATTCCTAAACGTGATAAAAAGCTTCAATGAAGTAGCTGGATATAAAAACAAAAATAAAATAGCGGCCTTTCTCTACACAAAGTATGAACAGGATGAGAAAGAAATTAGGGAAACAACACCCTTCACAATAATCACAAATAACATAAAATACCTTGGTGTGACTCTAACTAAGGAAGTGAAAGATCTGTATAATAAGAACTTTAAGTCATGAAGAAAGAATTCAAAGAAGATCTCAGAAGGTGAAAGACCTCCCATGTTCATGGATTGCCAGGATTAATATAGTAAAAATGGCTATCTTGCCAAAAGCTATCTTTAGATTCAGTATAATCCCCATCAAAATTCCAACTCAATTCTTCACAGAGCTAGAAAGGTTAATTTGCAAATTCATCTAGAATAACAAGAAACCTAGGAGAGCAAAAACTATAAAAGAACCTCTCAACGATAAAAAACCTTCTCAACTATAAATGAACTGGTGTAATCACCATGCCTGACCTCAAGCTGTACTACAGAGCAATTGTGAAAAAAACAAACAAACAAACAAACAAACAAACAAAAAACCTGCATGATACTGGTATAGTGATGGTTAGAACAATGGAATAGAACTGAAGACCCAGATCTGAAACCACACACCTATAGTCACTTAATCTTTGACAAGGGAGCTAAAACCATCCAGTGGAAAAAAAACAACATTTTCAACAAACGGTGCTGGCTCAACTTGTGGTTATCATGTAGAAGAATGCAAATTCATCCATTCATATCTCCTTGTACTAAGGTCAAGTCAATGTGGAACAAGAAACTCCACAAAAATACCAGAGATGATGAAAGTTACAGACAAGAAAGTGGGGAAAAGCCTTGAAGATATGGGCACAGGGGAAAAATTCCTGAACAGAACAGCAATGGCTGGTGGTATAAGAGCAAGAATCAACAAATGGGACCTCACAAAATTGCAAAGCTTCTGTAAGGCAAAAAGATACTGCCAATAAGACAAAAAGGCCACCAACAGATTGGGAAATGATCTTAACCAATCCTATACCCAATAGGGGACTAGTAGCTAATATATGCAAAGAAATTAAGAAGCTGGTCTCCAGAAAAGCAAATAACCTCATTAAAAGTGAGATACAGAGCTAAACAAAGAATTCTCAACTGAGGAATACTGAATGGCTGAGAAGCACCTGAAAAAATGTTCAATATCCTTAATCATCAGGGAAATGCAAATCAAAACAACCTTGATATTCCACCTCACACCAGTTAGAATAGCTAAGATCAAAGATTCAGGTAACAGCAGATGCTGGCAAGGATATGGAGAAAGAGGAACACACCTCCATTGCTGGTGGGATTCCTAGCTAGTACAACCACTCTAAAAATCACTCTGGTGGTTCCTCAGAAAATTGTAGTACTGGAGGATCCAGTAATACCTCACTTGGGCATGTACCCATAAGATGTTCCAGTTTGTAATAGGGACACATGTTCTACTATTTTCATAGCAGCTTTATTATAATAGCCAGAAGCTGGAAAGAACCCAGATGTCCCTCAACAGAGGAATGGATTCAGAAAATGTGGTACATTTACACAATGGTGTACTACTCAGGTATTAAAAACAATAAATTTATGAAATTCTTATTCAAATTGACAGATCTGGAGGATATCATCTTGATATCACAAAGAACACATATGATATGTACTCACTGATAAGTGGATATTTGCCCAGAAAGTTATAATACCCAAGATACTATTTGCGAAACACATGAAACTCAAGAAGAAGGAATACCAAAGTGTGGATACTTCAATCCTTCTTAGAATTGGAAACAAAATTCCTATGGAAGGAGTTACAGAGATGAAGTTCGGAGCTGAGATAGAAGGAAGGATCATCCAGAGACTGCCCCACCCAGGGATCCATCCCATAAACAACCACCAAACCCAGACACTATTGCATATGCCAGCAAGATATGACTGATGGAACCCTGATATAGTTGTTTCTTGTGAGGCTATGCCAGTGCCTGGCAAATACAGAAGTGGATGTTTACAGTCATCTATTGGATGGAACACAGGGCCCCCAATGAAGGAGCTAGAGAAATGTACTCAAGAGAGTCTGAAACCCTATAGGAGGAACAACAATATGAACTAATCAGTATCCCCCAGAGTTTGTGTCTGTAGTTGTATATGTAGCAGAACATGTCCTACTAGGCCATCAATTGGAGGAGAGACACTTGATCTTGAGAAGATTATATGCCCCAGTACAGTGGAATGCCAGGGCCAGGAAGTGGGAGTGGGTGGGTTGGGGAGGAGGGCAGGGGTAGGGTATAGGGGACTTTCATGATTGCATTTCAAATGTAGATGAAGAAAATATCTAATAAAAAAAGATTAAAGCCAAACGTCCAACTGCATGTTACAAATTAAAAGAAGAATCAGAAATAATCAAACTTTTTATTTAAACATAAAACAAACCAGGTAATGTATAGCAAGTCTTTAACCTCTACATTTAATGTCAATAACAATTTAAGTAATTACATACAAATTATTAATTTTTTTTATAATTTCTAAGTGATGTTGATTACTGTATAAAGTGTTTCAACTGAAACAAATTTCTTAAATGAAAAATATTTAGATTATTTGTATATGCTGAAGGTTATGATGGAAAATATAGTACAAAGAAGTATGCAAACTTAAGCCTATCAAGCATGTTCTAAGATTATCAATAACTATTTGTGCCATAGGTACTAATTGAAATAGGTTTTTTTTTTTAATAAGAAAAATATAAATTACATGTCCTAATTTTCTTTCTTTTGTTGTGATACACACATGGGGCAAGAAAGTGTTTATTTAGGGACATATTAAAAAGACATCCGATATATTGAGCTACTCTGGGCACTGGTGGGTCTCATGGAACCAGTGGGATATTCTTATCTAAACAGACTCTCTGTTCCTGTGGTTCCCAAAACATCTCCACCAAACTCCCTATGTTCTCTCAGCCCCATGCTTCAAAACCTACATGATCTTTGTGGTGCACATCTGGCAACCCCATGCTTTTCCCCAGTACCTTTCTTTTTAAGAAAAGTACCACACAAACTTACTTCAGAAGCAATGGTAAATCAACCTCTGGGCTCAACAGCTAGAATCCTAATCTTGCAAGCCATGTTAAATCCAATTCCTTTGGAGGTGAATCCTGGTTGATTTGCCATGAAACAGGGAGACACTAGCAGATACATCTTGTTCCTTTGCTATCCCAGATCCAAAAACTTCTAACTCTCCCCTGCTTCCTCTGTCAAATCTGGAAATCCCACCTACTCACCAGTGATTGATCCCTTTATACATTCAGGGAGGTTCACAAATCACCTGAGTATGTGACTCATTCCTAATTCCAGATAACACCTCCTGGGAGAGCAGAATTAGCATAAAAATGCAGGCAGCCTAGAGCCATCCACTATACTTTCCACTGAGTACCCTAGCCTAGCCTTCTCCACAACCTCTCTCAATTTCCCTTGCTCCACCCCTTACCTCTCTGTAGGAACACTGGAATCACAGATACTTAAAATATGTGTCTGGCTTTACATGATGCTTCTGTAGACTTAAAATAAGGTCTTTATTCTTGTGTGGCAAGATGCCGCAGACCCTCTGGGTCCCTGTGTCTGCGTGGAACGGGTTCTCTCAAGCAGATGGGCAAAGCGTAAGAATTGACAAGCAGACGAACACACAAGAGAGGTGTTGGATCTGAATGTAATCTTCTGGTCGAGCATAAGACTATTATATTACAGCGAATTATCAGGAGCTACAAATCACAAATAAGACAAGGTACACTGAAATTTACCAATTACAGCCGAAAGGAATTTGCAAGAACTAGGTAAATGTTTACATTAAGGATAACAAGCCCTGCCTAGGATCAGCCTAATGCCAGGCGAGAATTTCACACTTTAGTGTTAATAGCACCGGTGGGTTTTAACTCTTGACATGCCTCAAGAATAATGTGGTGTCACGGAGCTCTAAATTCTTAGGTCTTGTAAAACTTATCTTGTCTGGAGAATTCCCCATTTATCAGGATAGTATATTAACTTGCTCTTGACATGGAATGTAGCCTGTAGTAAAGATTTCTATCTCAGTGAGATTCTCAGACTCTTTCTGAGTTGATGGCTCTGATTTTATTGTAGTGCTTAATTAGTTACTGAATAGATTAAACTCTTTGCTGTAATCTGGAATTTAGGAACACTGGGAAAGGCTTTAGCTATGTCAGAATACAATCTTAAAAGGCACTTATTATAGGGTAATACTTAATAGAGAGCACGTGGATCCATACACTAGACTAACTTGGGAGCGGAAAATTGGTTTTATGGGTTAGGGGGATGGCCAAAACTCAGGGAGGAAGTTTCCTTGAAACTCTTTCCTCATGCTAAAGCTTCCAGACTTTCATCTGTCAAGCTGACTCCACCAGAGCCGTAGCAGCAAGAGCTTTCACCCATTGAGCCATCTCCTGATCTCTTATAGAATTCCTTTGAAGAAGCATGGTAGGATCCTGTAACAGGAGAAGCATATGCTATAGAATTAAGCAGTTGATCCATAGGAAGATTGGAATGAAACAATTCTTCCATATTGCTAAATACAGCTGAATGGACTTGAGCTTACTGAAATAGATCAGGGAAAGAGAAACAAATTTGAGTGCAATTTGCTTTTTCTGTATTCTGCTATACTCTTTTTAAAATGCATATTAATTATTTTATTTAATAGTGTCCTGGCAAATTTTATATCAACCTGACATGAACTATACTAGTTTGAGAAGAAAACTTCTCACATGTAGGTAACGCTGTGTCATGAGAAGGCAGAGCCCATTATTGTGGTGCTGTTCCCTCTCCCTTACGCCAGCACTTGTGGTAATAGGATGCTATATGTAAGCAGGATGAGCAAGTTCTCATAGGAGAAGACATCCTCAGTGACTGATTCATCTCCGCTAAGAAATGGGAACTAAACTCTCAAAGGAAACAGTCTTCATCAGAGACCTGAAAGCTTCACTCAGGGAAAAGGGAGTTCCAGTTAAGAAAATAGATCTGATAAACCTTTTTTATTTTTTTAGATCAAGCATGCCCCTAGTTTATCATTGATGGGGCAGAGAAATGTAGGCAGAGATTTAAATGATAAACTAGCTAATGAGGGTCCGAAAACAGTCCCTGCAACCATCTTTTCTTATTGGGGAGTAACTATCAGAAGCTACCACTGTGCCTCCACTCCCTTCTCTGGCAGAATTCCCAGAAGAAGGAGATAAAGAATTAGAATTTGAACATGAGAGAGAATAAGTTTCAGAAAAGCAGTTATCCCCTGTTTGGGACCTTTTAGCAAAAAAGAGGGAAAATGAAAATAAGCTATTCCAGAACTCTGCTAGGGACAGAAGGAAACTGGGAGACGTCCTGCTTCCTCTCTGGCTCCTATGGAGATGGAGATATTCTTAGTTCTGGTTAGGTTATCTGGGTTCCATTGAGACATTAAGTTCTATTCCCTCTCTGTCTATTGTCTGTCCTTGGGGCACCATTTGTCCATATGTCTGTCTATTTATGTTTGTTTTTGTTTTGTTATTTGAATGATTGTTGTTCTGTGTTTCATGTTGAAAAAATGGTTAAAATTTTATCTGCTGGCTGTACACCTTTGATTTAGTTTAACTTATTTAAAAAGGCAGTCTCAATTTGCACAGCAGAAACTGATAAGTTACATTGCACTGTGGCTGGGAGCCAAGTACAGCTGGAAAAGCCCTGCTAGAGGTTGATTATCTACACAAGCAGCTCTTAAAGGGGCAGGCAGCCTTTTGCTAGTAACAGAAAGTTAGCTTAAGGAAAACAGGTCTTTAAAGATAGTCTCCCAGCCAAAAAAAGCCCAGGACCAGATGGGTTTAGTGCAGAGTTCTATCAGACCTTCAAAGAAGATCTAATTCCAGTTCTGCACAAACTATTTCACAAGATAGAAGTAGAAGGTACTCTACCCAACTCATTTTATGAAGCCACTATTACTCTGATACCTAAACCACAAAAAGATCCAACAAAGATAGAGAACTTCAGACCAATTTCTCTTATGAATATCGATGCAAAAATCCTTAATAAAATTCTCGCTAACCGAATCCAAGAACACATTAAAGCAATCATCCATCCTGATCAAGTAGGTTTTATTCCAGGGATGCAGGGATGGTTTAATATACGAAAATCCATCAATGTAATCCACTATATAAACAAACTCAAAGACAAAAACCACATGATCATCTCGTTAGATGCAGAAAAAGCATTTGACAAGATCCAACACCCATTCATGATAAAAGTTTTGGAAAGATCAGGAATTCAAGGCCCATACCTAAACATAATAAAAGCAATCTACAGCAAACCAGTAGCCAACATCAAAGTAAATGGAAAGAAGCTGGAAGCAATCCCACTAAAATCAGGGACTAGACAAGGTTGCCCACTTTCTCCCTACCTTTTCAACATAGTACTTGAAGTATTAGCCAGAGCAATTCGACAACAAAAGGAGATCAAGGGGATACAAATTGGAAAAGAGGAAGTCAAAATATCACTTTTTGCAGATGATATGATAGTATATATAAGTGACCCTAAAAATTCCACCAGACAACTCCTAAACCTGATAAACAGCTTCTGTGAAGTAGCTGGATATAAAATTAACTCAAACAAGTCAATGGCCTTCCTCTACACAAAGAATAAACAGGCTGAGAAAGAAATTAGGGAAACAACACCCTTCTCAATAGTCACAAATAATATAAAATATCTCGGCGTGACTCTAACTAAGGAAGTGAAAGATCTGTATGATAAAAACTTCAAGTCTCTGAAGAAAGAAATTAAAGAAGATCTCAGAAGATGGAAAGATCTTCCATGCTCATGGATTGGCAGGATCAACATTGTAAAAATGGCTATCTTGCCAAAAGCAATCTACAGATTCAATGCAATCCCCATCAAAATTCCAACTCAATTCTTCAACGAATTAGAAGGAGCAATTTGCAAATTCATCTGGAATAACAAAAAACCTAGGATAGCAAAAACTCTTCTCAAGGATAAAAGAACCTCTGGTGGAATCACCATGCCTGACCTAAAGCTTTACTACAGGGCAATTGTGATAAAAACTGCATGGTACTGGTATAGAGACAGACAAGTAGACCAATGGAATAGAATTGAAGACCCAGAAATGAACCCACACACCTATGGTCACTTGATCTTCGACAAGGGAGCTAAAACCATCCAGTGGAAGAAAGACAGCATTTTCAACAATTGGTGTTGGCACAACTGGTTGTTATCATGTAGAAGAATGCGAATCGATCCATACTTATCTTCTTGTACTAAGGTCAAATCTAAGTGGATCAAGGAACTTCACATAAAACCAGAAACACTGAAACTTATAGAGGAGAAAGTGGGGAAAAGCCTTGAAGATATGGGTACAGGGGAAAAATTCCTGAACAGAACAGCAATGGCTTGTGCTGTAAGATCGAGAATTGACAAATGGGACCTAATGAAACTCCAAAGTTTCTGCAAGGCAAAAGACACCGTGAATAAGACAAAAAGACCACCAACAGATTGGGAAAGGATCTTTACCTATCCTAAATCAGATAGGGGACTAATATCCAACATATATAAAGAACTCAAGAAGGTGGACTTCAGAAAATCAAATAACCCCATTAAAAAATGGGGCTCAGAACTGAACAAAGAATTCTCACCTGAGGAATACCGAATGGCAGAGAAGCACCTGAAAAAATGTTCAACATCCTTAATCATCAGGGAAATGCAAATCAAAACAACCCTGAGATTCCACCTCACACCAGTCAGAATGGCTAAGATAAAAAATTCAGGTGACAGCAGATGCTGGCGTGGATGTGGAGAAAGAGGAACACTCCTCCATTGTTGGTGGGATTGCAGGCTTGTACAACCACTCTGGAAATCAGTCTGGCGATTCCTCAGAAAACTGGATATAGTACTACCGGAGGATCCAGCAATACCTCTCCTGGGCATATATCCAGAAGGTGCCCCAACTGGCAAGAAGGACACATGCTCCACTATGTTCATAGCAGCCTTATTTATAATAGCCAGAAGCTGGAAGGAACCCAGATGCCCCTCAACAGAGGAATGGATACAGAAAATGTGGTACATCTACACAATGGAGTACTACTCAGCTATTAAAAAGAATGAATTTGTGAAATTCCTAGCCAAATGGATGGACCTGGAGGGCATCATCCTGAGTGAGGTAACACATTCACAAAGGAACTCAAACAATATGTACTCACTGATAAGTGGATATTAGCCCAAAACCTAAGATACCCAAGATATAAGATACAATTTCCTAAACACATGAAACCCAAGAAAAATGAAGACTGAAGTGTGAACACTATGCCCCTCCTTAGAAGTGGGAACAAAACACCCTTGGAAGGAGTTACAAAGTTTGGAGCTGAGATAAAAGGATGGACCATGTAAACACTACCATATCCGGGGATCCATCCCATAATCAGCTTCCAAATGCTGACACCATTGCATACACTAGCAAGATTATGCTGAAAGGACCCTGATATAGCTGTCTCTTGTCAGAGTATGCTTGGGCCTAGCAAACATAGAAGTGGATGCTCACAGTCGGCTATTGGATGGATCACATGGCCCCCAATGAAGGAGCTAGAGAAAGTACCAAAGAAGCTAAAGGGATCTGCAACCCTATAGGTGGAACAACATTATGAACTAACCAGTACCCCGGAGCTCTTGACTCTAGCTGCATATGCATCAAAAGATGGCCTAGTCGGCCATCACTGGAAAGAGAGGCCCATTGGACACGCAAACTTTATATGCCCCAGTACAGCGGAATGCCAGGGCCATAAAAGGGGAGTGGGTGGGTAGGGGAGTGGGGGTGGGTGGCTATGGGGGACTTTTGGTATAGCATTGCAAATGTAAATGAGCTAAATACCTAATAAAAAATGGAAAAAAAAAATAAAGATACTTCAATATAGGGATAAACTTTGGGCCAGGACTCTGGCAGAGTGCTCAGATTGAAAAATGTTTGCATTTGGGTTGACACTGAGCTCAGAGGGAAACAGCCTCAGGGAGGCTTGTGTGGCACTTCTTTTCTTTCTCAAACCATGACTAGGGAAGTTCCTTGGATCTCACCTCTCTCTCCCTTCCTTTTAGCTAAAAGAGCCTTGTGGCAGACCTAGCCAGATGTTGTTCTAAATAAAGTTTAAATTTGAAGTTTATAAAAGGTCAATCAGGCTGTGGAATTTGTCAGGGCATTGTGATTTGACTTGCCTACTTTATATAAAGTTATAGTGTACAGAGTTTGCTTATATGTATATGTATATTGTTTCCTAAGTGAAAAGTATTTTGGTTACTAATGCTTTCAAGGGGAAGTTAACTTTAAATCCTTGCTCTCACACAATGAGCTTTTAAGTTCTGGGTAGTAGCTGTAACTCCAGATAAGATTCAGAGGCAATATCTTTTAATACCTAGGGTTTTTTAGCTATATTAGAAAATCGTGGTACAGAAAATCTAAGAAGGGAAAATTGATTTGTTTCAAATTTTTATTTTCAAAAGCTTCCAGGAGATGTTAATTGGCTAAGATCTCATTTTGAGGCCTTAAAGCAACTTAAACCTTTGTTAAGTGCTATCTAGTGAGATTCAAAATTACTGGTGAGAAACAAAAAAGTTTTCACAGAAAGCAGAGGAAACTTCTATGATCAATTGTTATCAATCATAATCAATGGTAATTAAATATTACCTGCTCATATTATTTATATGCCTCCAGCAGATCTTTGGCAAGAGAAAACATTGTTGTAAAATCATCCTTCTTCACCTCAAAGTAAAGTTTTAGCATCCTATTAGGCCACTGTGTTGCTAATAAAGAATTGTAAAATAAATTCATATATTTTAGAAAAACTATAACAAAAATTGTGTCTTAAGAACCTGACTAAGAGTCTGTTCCTTGTTCCAAACAGCCATTAATTTGTTTATTACAGAATGTTAATGTTTGATCTATTGCATAACATCATTTTAAATAAAATTGATAATCATTATCCCAAAGATAAGTTAAAAAATTGTTTTTAATCATGCTCTATATCTTCTATAAATTCATGCATGCATGCATCCCATTTACTGTGTTTAAAAACAGCCTTTCTATGGGAGAAAAGTATATGTGAATTGCATCACACACTTATTATTTTGAGTTTTCTCCTGTTTCAGCACAGATAATTAAATTGTGTGCTGTAGATAGTGTTTTAAAATGTAGAACAATGAAACTTTAAGTTGTATATTAATAGTAAATATTATATCTCATAGCTTACAATTGCTTAAAATGGTTCATCCCGCAGATGCTATTAATTCTCAAGCTTGCAATTGCTTATGTAACTTATAAGAAAAAATACTGTTCCTTTAAGAAGACTGTTTTTGGACAGTTAAGAAAGTATCCTGTGTTGCCTGGAAAAGACCCCCAGGATTTGCTTTTGTGTTATAGAGGATTACATAAAGCTTTAACTGATAAGAACTACAGAATGCTCCTGAAAGAATAAAAATACAGGATCCTTATAATTATTTGGGTTTTAGACTTACTAATCAAGATGCTTTTCCCTAGAAGATAGTTATGCACAGAGACAATTTAAGGACTATGAATGATTTTCAAAAATTGTTAGGTGATATTAACTGGCTTCACCCCTATTTAAAGTGTACTACAAGGGAGTTGAAACCTTTGTTTGATAGTGTTAAAGAGAGTTATGATCCAACCTCCCCTGGATCTTTAACCTCAGAAGGATTGCTGGCCTTATAACAAGTGGAAAAGCTATCAAAGAGCAATTTGTCACTTCTATAGATTACTCTTTGCCTTTACATCTGTTAATTTTTAATATGATTCATATGCCTACAGGATTGTTATGGCAAGAGTCTCTTCTAATGTAGATACATTTGAGGATTTCTCCTAAATGGAATATATTACCATATTATGAAACAGTAGCTCAGATGGTTATCTTTGGAAAAAAGCAGGCACTAACTTATTTTGGCAAAGAGCCAGATATTGTAAAATAATGTCCTAAACGTATTACATTATCTCTAGTGCCACATTTAGGAGTTAATCCACAAGATCTTATGCCTAATCATATTTGGCAAATAGATGTAACTCATTATGCGGAATGTGGAAAATTAATATATATATATATATATATGTTTGTATTGAAACTTGTTCAGGATTTCCTTTTGCTTCTCTGCATACAGGAGAGGCCACTAAAAATGTAATTGATCATTGCCTACAACCCTTTAATGCCATGGGATTGCCTAACTTATTAAGACAGATAATGGGGCATCCTATTCTAGCAAGAATTTTACTTCATTTTGTAAAGAATTTGGCATCAAACATAAAACTGGAATTCCTTATAACCCCATGGGACAAGGAATAGTTGAACGTGCTAATCGTGCTTTTAAAAAGTGGCTATATAACCTCATTCTTTATATATTCAAAATAGCAATGGTTTAAGATAGTATTTTTGTATTTTTAGAGAATGTGCATGTCAAATTGGTAAAAATTTGCTCCTGGTGTCCTCAGTTCCTACTTATTTCCACATAATGGTGTTAATTCTTGAGGACCTATACTTAATCAATTGCTACAAATAAATTCTCTTATTTCTGATAAATACATAAATAAATAAATAAATAAATAAATAAATTATGCACATGTGACTATAACTTTTGAAGCACTTTAGTTACAACCGTTCTTCAAGACAAACTATTGAAAGTGTAATTAGTCATTGCCCATGTTATATTAAAACTGACTATAACAGTCAAGTATTTAAGATGTTTTGTGAGAGTCTGCGGACACCCCCAAGGTCCCCAGAGCACGCTCCACAGGATCTTAGGACATCTGGTGAGTGGAACACAACTTCTGCCAGGAGGCAGGTTTGAATGCCAGATGTCTGGGCACCTTCCCTGCAAGAGGAGAGCTTGCCTGCAGAGAGTGCTCTGACCAGTGAAACTCAGGAGAGATCTAGTCTCCCAGGTCTGCTGATAGAGGCTAACATAATCACAAGAGGAACAAGCTCTAACCAGAGACAACTATAACAACTGACTATAGAGATTACCAGATGGCAAGAGGCAAACATAAGAATCTTACTAACAGAAGTCAAGATCACTCACCATCATCAGAACGCAGCACTCCCACCTCACCCAGTCCTGGGTACCACAACACACCCGAAATGCTAGACCCGATTTAAAAGCATATCCCATGATGATGGTAGAGGAAATCAAGAAGGACTTTAATAACTCTCTTAAAGGAATACAGTAGAACCCTGCTAAAGAGTTAAAAGTCCTTAAAGAAAAACACAAAAACAAAACCAAACAGGTAGAAGTCCTTAAAGAAAAACAGGAAAACAAATCAAAACAGATGATGGAAATGAACAAAACCATACTAGACCTAAAAAGGAAAGTAGACACAATAAAGAAAACCTAAAATGAGGAAACGCTAGAGATAGAAACCCTAGGAAAGAAATCTCAAACCATAGATGCAAGCATCAGCAACAGAATGCAAGAGATGGAAGAGAGAATCTCAGGAGCAGGAGATTCCATAGAGGACATCAGCACAACAATCAAAGAAAATGCAAAACACAAAAAGATCCTAACTCAAAACATCAAGGAAATCCACAATGAGAAGACCAAACCTACGGATAATAGTAGATGAGAATGAAGATTTTCAACTTAAAGGGCCAGCAAATATCTTCAAGAAAATAATATAAGAAAACTTCCCAAACTTAAAGAAAGAGATCCCTATGAACATCAAGAAGCCCACAGAACTCCAAATAGACTGGAACAGAAAAGAAATTCCTCGCGACACATATTAATAAGAACAAAAATATGCACTAAATAAAGATAGAATATTAAAAGCAATAAGGGAAAAAGGTGAAGTAACATATAAATGCAGGCATATCAGAATTACACCAGACTTTTCACCAGAGACTATGAAAGCCAGAAGAGCCTGGACAGATGTTATACAGACACTAAGAGAACACAAATGCCAGCCCAGGCTGCTATACCCAGCCAAACTCTCAATTAACATAGATGGAGAAAGCAAAGTATGCCACAACAAAATCAAATTCACACATTATCTTTCCATGAATCTAGCACTTCAAAAGATAATAACAGAAAAAAAAAATACAGGACAGAAACCATGACCTAGAAAAAAAAAAAGAAAGTAATCCTTCAACAAACCAAAAAGAAGACAGCCACAAGAACAGGATGCCAACTCTGACAACAAAAATAATAGGAAACAAAAATTACTTTTCCTTAATATCTCTTAATATCAATGGATTCAATTCCCCAATAAAAAGGCATAGACTAACAGACTGGCTACATAAACAGGACCCAGCATTTTGCTGCTTACAGGAAACCAATCTCAGGGAAAAAGACAGACACTACTTCAGAATGAAAGGCTGGAAAACAATTTTCCAAGCAAATGGTCTGAAGAAACAAGCTGGAGTAGCCATTCTAATATCAAATAAAATCGACTTCCAACCCAAAGTTATCAAAAAAGACAAGGAGGGACACTTCATACTCATCAAAGGTAAAATCCTCCAAGAGGAACTCTCAATTCTGAATATATATGCTCTAAATGCAAGGGCAGCCACGTTCATTAAAGAAACTTTAGTAAAGCTCAAAGCACACATTGCATCTCACACAATAATAGTGTAAGACTCAACACACCACTTTCATCAAACTACAGATCGTGGAAACAGAAATTAAAAAGGGACACATTGAAACTAACAGAATTTATGAAACAAATGGATTTAACAGATGTCTACAGAACATTTTATCCTAAAACAAAAGGATATACCTTCTTCTCAGCACCTCATGGTACCTTCTCCAAAATTGACCATATAATTGGTCACAAAACAGGCCTCAACAGATACAAAAATATTGAAATTGTCCAATGCATCCTATCAGACCAATATGGACTAAGGCTGATCTTTGATAACAACATAAGTAATGGAAAGCCAACATTCACGAGGAAAATGAACAACACTATACTCAATGATACCTTGATCAAGGAAGGAATAAAAAAAGAAATTAAAGACTTTTTAGAGTTTAATGAAAATGAAGCCACAACGTACCCAAACCTTTTGGACACAATGAAAGCATTTCTAAGAGGGAAACTCATAGCTCTGAGAGCCTCCAAAAAGAAACCAGAGTGCATTGTTTTCCAGACTTTCATTCTGAAGTAGTGTCTGTCTTTTTCCCTGAGATTGGTTTCCTGTAAGCAGCAAAATGCTGGGTCCTGTTTATGTAGCCAGTCTGTTAGTCTATGCCTTTTTATTGGGGAATTGAGTCCATTGATATTAAGAGAACACACTAGCAGCTCGACAACACATCTAAAAGCTCTAGAACAAAAGGAATCAAATTCACCCAAGAGTAGTAGATGGCAGGAAACAATCAAACTCAAGGGCGAAGTCAACCAAGTGGAAACAAGAAAAACTATTCAAAGAATCAACCAAAGGAGGAGCTGGTTCTTTGAGAAAATCAACAAGATAGATAAACCCTTAGCTAGACTCACTAGAGGGTACAGGGACAGCATCCAAATTAACAAAATCAGAAATGAAAAGGGAGACATAACAACAGATCCTGAAGAAATCCAAAACACCATCAGATCCTTCCACAAAAGGCTATATTCAACAAAAACGGAAAACCTTGATGAAATGGACAAATTTCTAGACAGATACCAGGTACCAAAGTTAAATCAGGATCAAGTGAATGATCTTAACAGTACCATATCCCCTAAAGAAGTAGAAGCAGTCATTAATAGTCTTCCAACCAAAAAAAGCCCAGGACTATATGGTTTTAGTGCAGAGTTCTATCAGACCCTTAAAGAGATATAATTCCAGTTCTGCACAAACTATTCCACAAAATAAAAACAAAAGGCACTCTCCCCAATTCATTCTATGAAGCCACAATTGCTGTGATACCTAAACCACAGAAAGATCCAACAAAGATAGAGATCTTCAGACTAATTCCCTTATGAATATCGATGCAGAAATACTCAATAAAATTCTCGCTAACCAAATCCAAGATCACATTAAAACAATCATCCATCCTGACCAAGTAGGTTTTATTCCAGGGATGCAGGGATGGTTTAATATACAAAAACCCATCAACATAATCCATTATATAAACAAACTAAAAGACAAAATTCTGCTGAAAGGACCCAGATATAGCTGTCACTTGTGAAACTATGCTGGGGCCTAGCAAACACAGAAGTGAATACTCACAGTCAGCTATTGGATGGATCACAGGGCTCCCAATGGAGGAGCTAGAGAAAGTAACCAAGGAGCTAAAGGGACCTGCAACCCTATAGATGGAACAACATTATGAACTAACCAGCTCTTGACTCTAACTACATATGTATCAAAAGATGGCCTAGTTGGCCGTCACTGGAAAGAGAGGCCCATTGGACACACAAACTTTATATGCCCCAGTACAGGGGAATGCCAGGGCCAAAAAAAAAAAAAAAAATGGGAATGGGTGGGTAGGGAAGTGGGGGGGAAAGGGTACGGGGGACTTTTGGGATAGCATTGGAAATGTAATTGAGGAAAATACGTAATAAAAAAAAAAACATGATCATCTCCTTAGACGCAGAGAAGCATTTGACAAAATCCAACACCCAGTTATGATAAAAGTCTTGGAAAGATCAGGAATTCATGGCCCATACTTAAACATGATAAAAGCAATCTAAAGCAAACCAGTAGCCAACATCAAAAAATGGTGAGAAGCTGGAAGCAATCCCAGTAAAATCAGGACTAGACAAGGCTGCCCACGTTCTCCCTACCTATTCAACATTGTACTTGAAGTTCTAGCCAGAGCAATTCAACAAAAACGGAGATCAAGGGGATAAAAATTGGAAAGGAAGAAGTCAAAATATCACTTTTTGCAGATGATATGATAATATATATAAGTGACTCTAAAAATTCCACCAGAGAACTCCTAAACCTGATAAAAAGCCTCGGTAAAGTGGCTGCATATAAAATTAACTCAAACAAGTTAATGGCCTTTCTCTACACAAAGAGTAAACAGGCTGAGAAAGAAATTAGGGAAACAACACCCTTCGCAATAGTCACAAATAATATAAAATACCTTGGCATGACTCTAAGGAAGTGAAAGATCTGTATGAAAAAAACTTCAAGTCTCTGAAGACAGAAATTAAAGATCTCAGAAGGTAGAAAGATCTCTCATTCTCATGGATTGGCAGGATCAATATAGTAAAAATGGCTATCTTGCCAAAAGCAATCTACAGATTCAATGCAATCCCCATGAAAATCTCAACTCAATTCTTCAACGAATTAGAAAGAGCAATCTGCAAATTCATCTGGAATAACAAAAAACCTAGGATAGCAAAAACTCTTCTCAAGGATAAAAGAACCTCTGGTGGAATCACCATTTTTGACCTAAAGCTGTACTACAGAGCAATTGTGATAAAAACTGCATGGTACTGTTATAAAGACAAACAAGTTGACCAGTGGAATAGAATTGAAGACCCAGAAATGAACCCACACACCTATGGTCACTTGATCTTTGACAAGGGAACTAAAACCATCCAGTGGAAAAAAGACAGCATTTTCAACAAATGGTGCAGGCAGAACTGGCTGTTAACATGTAGAAGAATTCAAATTCATCCATTCCTATCTCCTTGTACTAAGGTCAAATCTAAGTGTATCAAGGAACTCCACATAAAACCAGAGACAGTGATACTTATAGAGGTGAAAGTGGGGAAAAGCATCGAAGGTATGGGCACAGGGCAAAAATTCCTGAATAGAATAGCAATAACTTGTGCTGTAAGATCAAGAATTGACAAATGGGACTTCATAAAATTGCAAAGCTTCTGTAAGGCAAAGGACAATAAGTCAAAAAGGCCACCAACAGACTTGGAAAGGATCTTTATCTATCCTAAATCAGATAGGAGACCAATATCTAATTTATATAAAGAACTGAAGAAGGTGGACTCAAGAAAATCAGATAATCCCATTAAAAAATGGGACTCAGAGCTAAAGAAAGAATTCTCACCTGAGGAATACCGAATGGCAGAGAAACACCTGAAAAAATGTTCAGTATCCTTAATCATCAGGGAAATGCAAATCAAAACAGCCCTGAGATTCCATCTAATACCTGTCAGAATGGCTAAGATCAAAAATTCAGGTGACAGCAGATGCTGGTGAGGATGTGGAGAAAGAGGAACACTCCTCCATTGTTGGTGGGATTGCAAGCTTGTACAATTACTCTGGAAATCAGTCTTGCAGTTCCTCAGAAAATAGGACATAGTCCTACTGGAGTATCCCGCCATACCTATCCGGGGCATATATCCAGAAGATGTTCCAACTTGTAAGAAAGACACATGCTCCACTATGTTCATAGCAGCCTTATTTATAATAGCCAGAAGTTGGAAAGAACCCAGATGCCCCTCAACAGAGGAATGGATACAGAAAATGTGGTACATTTATACAATGGAGTACTACTCAGCTATTAAAAACAATGAACTTATGAAATTCCTAGGCAAATGGATGGACCTGGAGGGAATCATCCTGAGTGAGGTAACCCAATCACAAAAGAATTTACATGATATGTACTCACTGATATGTGGATATTAACCCAGAAACTTACAATACCCAAGATACAAGATACCAATCACATGAAACTTAAGAAGAACGAAGACCAAAGTGTAGACACTTTGCCCCTTCTTAAAATTGGGAACAAAACACCCATGGAGGGAGTTACAGAGACAAAGTTTGGAGCTGAGACAAAAGGATGGACCATCTTGAGACTACCATATCCATGGATCCATCCCATAATCAACTGCCAAACGCTGACACCATTGCCTACACTAGTAAGAATTTGCTGACAGGACCCTGATATAGCTGTCTTTTGTGAGACTATGCCGGTGCCTTTCAAACACAGAAGTGGATGCCCACAGTCAGCTATTGGATAGATCACAGGGCTCCCAACGGAAGAGCTAGAGATTGTATCCAAGGAGCTAAAGGGATCTGTAACCCTATAGGTGGAACAACAATATGAACTAACCCGTACCCCCTGGACCTCGTGTCTCTAGCTGCATATGTATCAGAAGATGGCCTAGCTGACCATCAGTGGAAGGAGAGGCCCATTGGTCATGCAATCTTTATATGCTTCAGTACAGGGGAAAGCCAGTGCCAAGTGGGAGTGGGTGGGAAGGGGAGTGGGGGGGTATGGGGGACTTTTGGGATAGCATTTGAAATGTAAATGTGGAAAATACTTAATTAAAAATTAAAATATATATATAACATGCAATAAATTTCTGTACTCTAACCCTCAAAAAAAAAGCTCATCACATCTCATAAAAAATGTATTGTCAATAATTTAATGATTCACAAAAATAAGGTATTGTAGAACTTTAAAAATTCTATCTTTTTAAAACAAAGAAGGACAGAAAGTATCCCCCCTTGCACATTATTTAAATCATACTTTTATTTTTAAGAATTTTGAAATTTGGATGTCAAAGAACTTAATGAATGCCTTATAGAATCTTAAAACTAGACACAATCATGTCCAGGTGAGATGAAAAGTATCCACTTATTGGCACATGGCATGATCCTGAACAGAAAGTTAATATGAGGGTGAAAGGATTTGTTTCTGTTTTTTTTTTTCCATAGAATGCTACAGAAGCATGCAAGCTTCCAGAATGATTCCTGTGACAGGCTGACCTGTGTTTTCCTGAGTGTCCTGACAGTGGAGGCAGGAAAGCTGCGTTGAGCACACAGAGAAGGAGGAATCAGGGAGAGCAGCAACTTGCAAACAAGATGAAGAAACTTCCTATCTCCTCCATGGGCTACAGCAAAGAGAGCCGACCTGGTGTCAACTTGGGGACAAGTAAAAATGATGACCCGTGAGGCAGAGGGACTGCTACAGTGTATTTAACAAGATTTCATCAGAGATATATTTTTTTTGGCCATTCAGGCCAACTCCAGTATAGCTGTGAAAGTGTGCGTACCTTACCTATATGCTATACTTTTAGATAATTTTAAGAGTTAAGATCACCAATCTTAACAAGCCTTTTGATATTCATTGTAATTTTTGTCAATTTACTAATTGTGTAGATTGTAATGTAGATAAGGAATCTGCTGTTATGATTTTGTTAAAGAAACCTGCTTATGTTTTGCTGCCTGTTAGAGTTAGGAAATGATCCTTGGTTTAAAATTCAGGGGTTGCAAACTTGGAAAAGGTCAAATGAGCAATTTTAGGATTTACTGCCTTAATTGCAATTTTAACTTCAATATCTACCATAGCTTTAGATCAGCAGCTACATACTGCTCATTTTGTTAATGATATGCAGAAGAATATTTCCATACCTTTGTCAGAGCAACTTATTATAGATAAAAATTGGAGGCAAAAGTTAATGTCTTAGAAGTAGTACTCTCAGAAATAAGGCAGGATATAGCAAATATTAAGGCTACAAAGACAGAAATTTCAGATATTAAAAGAATGTTGCCTATTCAGTGACATTCAGAATTGCCTCTAGTATTGTTAGAGAGTTAGTTAAAGAAATCAGGCTTTACTGTCCACTACAGAGTTAGAAATCTCAGGGAAAGCTTAGAAACGTAAGTTTAGAATTCTTATTATAGTTATGTATGGCAGAACTTATTGTTACCATGGTTAATGCCTCACTACAAGCCATTCATGAGGTCAATTTTACCCTTGCTAGGGATTGATGGATTTGTTATTCATCCCAGCCTCCTTTTTATGAAGGAATAGCCATTTTTTAGAGGTGATTGCCACCAATGATACTTCCTTTCTGAGATGACATCTAGAGTCTAAAGAAGGGCTGACTCTTGGCCAAATATCTGGTATTGGTCTCTGTCTTTTAGGACCCCAGATGCTTCCCCACTTGCACATTTGAAGTGTGTAATCAGTTTTAGGAGTTCTCTGGTGGAATTTTTAGGGTCACTTATATATACTATCATATCATCTGTAAAAAGTAATATTTTGACTTCCACTTTCCCAATTTGTATCCCCTTGATCTCCTTTTGTTGTCGAATTGCTCTGGCTAGGATTTCAAGTACAATGTCGAATAGGTATGGAGAGAGAAATAGCTTCGGTGAAGTAGCAGGATATAAAATTAACTCAAACCAATCAATGGCCTTTCTCTACACAAAGAATAAAAAGGCTGAGAAAGAAATTAGGGAAACAACACCCTTCTCAATAGTCACAAATAATATAAAATATCTTGGCATGACTCTAACTAAGGAAGTGAAAGATCTGTATGAAAAGAACTTCAAGTCTCTGAAGAAAGAAATTAAAGAAGATCTCAGAAGATGGAAAGATCTCCCATGCTCATCAATTGGCAGGATCAACATTGTAAAAATGGCCAACTTGCCAAAAGCAATCTACAGATTCAATGCAATCCCCATCAAAATTCCAACTCAATTCTTCAACGAATTAGAAAGAGCAATCTGCAAATTCATCTGGAATAACAAAAACCCTAGGATAGCAAAAACTCTTCTCAAGGATAAAAGAACCTCTGGTGGAATCACCATTTTTGACCTAAAGCTGTACTACAGAGCAATTGTGATAAAAACTGCATGGTACTGGGATAGTGATAGACAAGTAGACCAATGGAATAGAATTGAAGAACCAGAAATGAACCCACACACCTATGGTCACTTGATCTTTGACAAGGGAGCTAAAACCATCCAGTGGAAGAAAGACAGCATTTTCAACAAATGGTGCTGGCACAATTGGTTGTTATCATGTAGAAGAATGTGAATTGATCCATTCCTATCTCCTTATACTAAGGTCAAATCTAAGTGGATCAAGGAACTTCACATAAAACCAGAGACACTGAAACTTATAGAGGAGAAAGTGGGGAAAACCCTCGAAGATATGGGCATAGAGGAAAAATTCCTGAATAGAACAGCAATGGCTTGTGCTGTAAGATCGAGTATTGACAAATGGGACCTCATGAAACTGCAAAGCTTCTTTCTGCAAGGTAAAACATACTGTCAATAAGACAAAAAGACCACCAACACATTGGGAAAGGATCTTTACCTATCCCAAATCAGGTAGGGGACTAATATCCAATATATATAAAGAACTAAAGAGGGTGGACCCCAGAAAATCAAATAACCCTATTAAAAAATGGGGCTCAGAATTAAACAAAGAATTCTCACCTGAGGAATACCGAATGGCAGAGAAGCACCTGAAAAAATGTTCAACATCCTTAGTCATCAGGGAAATGCAAATCAAAAAAACCCTGAGATTCCACCTCACACCAGTCAGAATTGCTAAGATCAAAAATTCAGGTGACAGCAGATGCTGGCAAGGATGTGGAGAAAGAGGAACACTCCTCCATTGTTGGTGGGATTGCAAGCTTGTACAACCACTCTGGAACTCAGTCTGGCAGTTCCTTAGAAAATTGGACATAGTATTACCTGAGGATCCAGCAATACCTCTTCTGGGAATATATCCAGAAGATGTCCCAACTGGTATGAAGGACACATGCTCCACTATGTTCATAGCAGCCTTATATATAATAACCAGAAGCTGGAAAGAACCAGATGCCCCTCAACAGAGGAATGGATACAGAAAATGTGGTATATTTACACAATGGAGTACTACTCAGCTATTAAAAAGAATGAATTTATGAAATTCCTAGGCAAATGGATGGACCTGGAGGGCATCATCCTGAGTGAGGTAACACAATCAGAAAGGAACTCACACAATATGTACTCACTGATAAGTGGATATTAGCCCAAAACTTAGGATACCCAAGATATAAGTTACAATTTGCCAAATGCATGAAACTCTAGAAGAATGAAGACCAAAGTGTGGACACTGTGCCCCTTCTTAGAATTGGGAACAAAACACCCATGGAAGCAGTTACAGAGACAAAGTTTAGAGCTGTGACAAAAGGATGTACCATCTAGAGACTGCCATATCTTGGGATCCACCCCATAATCAGCTTCCAAATGCTGACACCATTGCATACACTAGCAAGATTTTGCTGAAAGGACCCAGATAGAGCTGTCTCTTGTGAGACTAGGCCGGGGCCTAGCAAACATATAAGTGGATGCTCACAGTCAGCTATTGGGTGGATCACAGGGCCCCCAATGGAGGAGCTAGAGAAAGTATCCAAGGAGCTAAAGAGATCTGCAACCCTGTAGGTACAACAACATTATGAACTAACCAGTACCCTGGAGCTCATGACTCTAGCTACATATGTATCAAAAGATGGCCTAATCGGTCATCACTGGAAAGAGAGCCCCATTGGACACACAAACTTTATATGCTCCAGTACAGTGGAATGTCAGGGCCAACAAAATGGGAATGGGTGGGTAGGGAAGTGGGGGGGGGTATGGGGGACTTTTGGGATAGCATTGGAAATGTAATTTAGAAAATACGTAATAAATAAATAAATAAATAAATAAATAAATAAATAAATAAATAAATAAATAAGTGTGTAATCAAACCCTGGCTTTCAACCTTGCTTCCTAGCCTTTTGGGACCCTTCCTGGACATTCTTTTGCTTTTGTCATTTGGCCCTTGGGCCTTCAACAGATTAACCAACCTTTTTTAAGTTACAGATTGATTCTGCCTTAAACAAAACAGTTGCAGTCCACTACCATTGACTAGACATCCGAGACTCAGCTGAAGACCTTTCTGACAATGCAGAAAGGGCAGCCGCTGGCCTTCAGTTTTCCACCCTTGCTGCAGAAACAGAGCCTTCTTGGTTCCATAAACTGTGGAAACGACAATGATGGATGGGATGACCTCCGGATCTTATAGTGACTGAGGGCCATAAGCTGTGGAGTTACCAATGACCGGATCTTGTGGTTCCACGAGACAGATGCACACCGCCTATTGGCTGCAAGGTTACCCAATGACGGGGATTATTGTGAGTCTACTGCCTGGGTGCCCATCACGACTACCAGTGGCCTGATCAAGTCATTGGAATAAGACTTGGTGACGGGAGTGGGGACAGCTCACATAGCCTAAGACAGGGGCCTTGCCCACCTAGGACCTGAAAAGGCCTGGCTCTTGCGGTATTGGACGTGGACCATGGAAAAGGCCTAAGACAGGTGCTTCACCGACCCTCTTTTCGTGGCCACCCCTCAACTTTAATAAAGGAAAAAGGGGAATATGTGAGAGACCAAACTGTGGGAAACTAGGTCCCGCAATTACTCTCACCCTAAAGATCCGGCTGACCTTTGAAGGGAATTATGTCACCCCCTTCTTCGTTGCCTCTACCTGGCGCCTGAGACTGCCAGCTTCACTCCCTCCTTCACTTGGTGCCTAGAACTGCTTAGATTAAGGCAGGTTCACCTCCTCCTCCATGTCTCCGTTTGGTGCCTGGGACTGTGGAACTCCAAGATAGTTACAAGTTGTTTGATGGCTTCTCGGGACTGTGAGGTCAGGGCTGGCACTCCAAGATAAACTGCAAAATGTTTGAAGCCTGCCTGGGACAGTTTTAGTGCTGACATTCCAAGATAAGTTGCCAGAAGCCTATAATCAGCATCCGCCCCAGATGTCCATCCCTTTCACTGTGTTTTATTATACCCACCTGACTCCTCCCCAATTTTTTCTCATTGTGTTCTTATAACCTGGTTTTTTGCCTTCATTAAACAGACCTTGACAACAATTTGCTTGGTCTTGCTTCCCTTTCTCCGTTCATTTCTCTTTCAGGTCCTGGCCTTCCTTGACCCAGAGAATAACTAGGTCCTGCTGGATGGGACACAAAGTGAGGTTGTTAGGCTGGACAACAAGTATCTTCATATGCTAAGCACTCTCACCAGTTCTTTCCATCTTAGTTTTGAGATGGATTTCTCATGGAAACTGGAACTCAACCACTGAATAATACACTTGGCCAGCAAGCCCCAGGAATCTTCCTGTCTTTGCTCCCTACCAATTATTTTACAGATAGATACTGTCACATCCAGTACTGTTATATTGTTGAGTCATTCTAGGCTAGAATAATCTCCATATGTCCTGCCCTTTTCAGTTGACAACTTTAATTTTTTTAATTCATTATTCTACCCTTATATTAAATTGTGTCTTCATTGTATATATATATATATATATATATATATATATATATATGTGTGTGTGTGTGTGTGTGTGTGTGTGTGTGTGTGTGTGTGTGTGTGTGTCTGTGTGTGTGTGTGTGTGTGTGTGTGTGTGTGTGTGTGTGTGTGTGTCTGTGTCTGTGTGTGTGTGTATCTATGCTGGTAGCACAGTAAGTATATGGAGACATGGCAATTTGAAAATGTCATTTCTCTATTTTTACTATGCACATCCCAGAGATTAAACTCAATTTGTTAGGCTTAGAGAGGGGTACCATTACACACTGAAAAAACTCACAAACCTAGAAAAATTCTCTTAATCAGTATAAACTTGTTCAGCAATTAAACAGTAATTAAGTTATTAGTAATTATGTTCAAAGCAATTAAGTTATGTTAATCAATGTAGATGTTTGGCAACAAAAAATAAAGAAAATGGGATCTGTACATACAATAAAACTTTCTTAGCCATAATGAAGACTAAAGTTATTGCATTTAAAAATAAATTTATATAATTGGAGAATGTTATATTAAGAAAATTAAGGCAATCTCAGAAAGGCAAATATTGAATTTTGTATTTGTGTTAGTTAGATTTTATGTGATTACATGAGATCATGCATACATATATAAAAGTAGGAATGAAACTCCTTGGGGCACAAAGATAACAAATGGTGTCAGTAGATGGGAAGAAAGAGAAAATAGGAGCTGTGGGAGACCATGCTCAGCATACAGTCTACACCCATGTGGAATTTTAAATGAAAACATTAGAAAAAGAATTAGTGCTACAGAAAAGTAATGATCTATAATGCAGGGAAAAAAAATTCAATGGGAAACTGACATTTGGACTTAGGAAGGATTGGCTCCAGAGCTTCATGCCCTGCTTTGTGTATGGTAAGGAATTCACACATTCCACTTGATTTTTTTTTTTCTTTGCTGTAAATTGCACTCATCTTCTGAGCAGCATAATGGCACTGTGCCCAGTTTGAATTAAACTTCTGGAACATTTGATGAAGAAACCTGGTTCACATTAGACCAGTGATACATGCGATTAGAAATAGAATTTTCAAAGGGAAAGTACTCTGTTAGAGTATAGTCTGGCCTTTTACAGTTCATGTCAGTCCAAGAATCCTGGTTCCATTGTGTAGGAAATCAGGCCTTGTCCCACCTCACCTGTCACTGAGACAGAGTTAAGAAGCTGTGCTTCAAAGTGGCCTAACAGCAGCCCCTATGTTATGATTCTATTCAGCAACTGTTTTTTTCATGATCTGTGTGATATAGACTATCTCAGACTAACTCACAAGATATGAAACTTATTTCTGTTATCGATTAAAAGGGTATAAAAGAGTCTACATTGTGGATTTTCTCAATTTGGGGGAGGGGCAGGCTTTTCTCTGCCTATTAATTTCTTTGTTAGTTGAATGTTGGAATGTCCAGTTCCCCTGCCTATGTTACATCATCTAAGTAAGAAACTCAAGCAGTTTATTTCATCTTATAGGTTATACTCCACCACTGAGAGAAGCCAGAGCAAGAATTCTAGGCAGGACCCTGGAGGTAGAAACTAAAGCAGAGGCCATGCTTACTAGTTTGTACTCTTGGCTTGCTCAACCTGCATTCTTCTACAAACCTGGGCCACATACCCAGGGGTAGTACCACCCACAATGTGCTGAAATCCCTCCTCATCAATCATCAATCAAGAAAATGACTGATAGACTTGCTTGCAGGCCAATATGCTGGAAGCAGTTCCTCAGTAGGGATTCCTTTTTCTCTGATATATTGATATTTGTGTCAGGTTGACAAAAATTAACCACATAAAATTATTTTAGATGATTTTTTTATGTGTTAGCAAGTGAGTTCCCAGCATGCCAATGATGAGATATGATGGTGAGACAGAAGACTATGGCAATTCTAAAAATAGTCCTGGTTAATGAGCAAACCTACACACTTTTGAAAAATGTAAATGGAAATATTCTAAGAAATATCTAGATAATAGATATAAAATTTATATATAATTTTAAAGAATACAGAAACAGGATAACGAAAGTTATATATTTCAGATATTTAATGAAAATATATTAATATGCTCAGGTAATTTTTACAAAGCATTTTCATTTGAGGTTGAAATAAAATGTTGGTTATAACCTCATCAAATATCTATTGCCTTTGCAGAATACATTTGGGTATACCTTAATGGTTTACATATTAAGTTTTTTTCATTTCAGTCTAATGATGAGAAAAATACTTTAATAGGAATGAATTTATGCCTTTCATTTTCTTTCTCACTTATCTCCTTAGATTTATATACAGTGCCATTAAACTATTGCTAGAATGTGGGGAGGAAAACATTCTTCTCATCACAATTATTGTCCATTTTCATTTTGATTGCTTTTATTTTGATTAGTTTAGAAGGTTACAAAATAATGCAGTAAAATTTGGATGGATACACATAGTATCTCTGTACTTCTGGAAGCAAAACAATTTCAATAAAAACAGTTTTAATAAATTCACTGGAAAGGAAAAAGAATGAATTGAACTGAAATTTTCCACTGGACTTAAGAAGGTATGAAACTACAGTCACTGAGAAGGCACTGCATGCTGTTTATAGGAGACCCTGATTTTTTTTTTTGTATATATGTTTCTTTTAAAAAAATTATTAGATATTTTCTTTATATCTATTTCAAATTTCAAATGCTATCTCAAAAATCCCTTATACCCTTTCCTCACCCTGCTCCCCTACCCACTCACTCCCACTTCTTGGCCCTGGCATTCCCCTGTACTGGGGCATATAAAGTTTGCAATACCAAGAGGCCTCTCTTCCCAGTGATGGCCGACTAGACCATCTTCTGATACATATGCCGCTAGAGACACGCGCTCTGGGGGTACTGGTTAGTCATATTGTTGTTCCACCTATAGGGTTGCAGACCCCTTCAGCTCCTTGGATGCTTTCTCTAGCTTTTCCATTGGAGGCCCTGTGTTGCATCCAATAGCTGACTGTGAGCATCCGCTTCTGTGTTTGCCAGGAACTGGCATAGCCTCATACGAGACAGCTATACCAGGGTCCCTTCATCAAAATCTTACTGGTATATGCAATAGTGTCTGCATTTGGTGGCTGATTATGGGATGGATCTCCGGGTGGGGTAGTCTCAGGATAGTCCATCCTTTCATCTTAGCTCCAAACTTTGTCTCTGTAATGTGGCTTGATTTACCCCTTTCTGTATACATTTCAAGCTAGTACCTTCATCCTTTGGTTCTACAAAATCAACTTGCTTGTTTGTTAGTGCTTACCTTGCAAGCACTCCACCACTGAGCTACCTCGGCCCAAAGTAAGCCTTTTATGGGAGAATTTTGTTCAGGTCTTGGGATGGTTCTCTGGATAAAGACTCTACCTAAGAATACCAGTTAACACAATCAGTAGATGTTGACAATTACTAACCAAGTAGCTGGTGTAGCAGTGTCCTCTCATGAACTAGACTTCTAATTGTAGTTCTAGTGCTTTCATTGATAAATCATATATTTTAAAAACTGTATAAAATTTGAATCTGCAGATTTGTGGGAATAACTAATTTTGTATATGTATACTTAATTATTTAAATTGCCCTTTATTACAGTTAGTGAAATCTAATATAATTAGATTTTACCATTGCTTCAATGTTAAAATGTCATAAATATTTCATGAAGCTTTGACCTATTTCTCAACTTCACAATATTCAAGAGGTATTAACACTACCTACAATACCAAATTACAGCACCATTGGGAAGATTCTCTTGGTTCAAAATGCTGCTCAGCAGGTAGAGTGCTTGTCCTAAGCACTGAGTTCAGACTACACTCCTGATTAAACTGGGCTTGGTGAGATAGTTTATAACTATAACTCAGTGCTTGGGAGGTGAAGGCTGAAAGGGCTGGCATTCAAAATGGTTCACAAGTTTTAAGACTAGCCTGAGATATATGAGTCTGTGTTTCAGAAAGAGAAGAGAAAAAAAAGGGAAGGGAAGGGAAGGGAAGGGAAGGGAAGGGAAGGGAAGGGAAGGGAAGGGAAGGGAAGGGAAGGGAAGGGAAGGGAAGGGAAGGGAAGGGAAGGGAAGGGAAGGGAAGGGAAGGGAAGGGAAGGGAAGGGAGAGGAGGGAAGGGAAGGGAAGGGAAGGGAGAGGAGGGGAGGAGAGGGGAGAGGAGGGGAGGGGAGGGGAGGGGAGGGGAGGGGAGGGGAGGGGAGGGGAGGGGAGGGGAGGGGAGGGGAGGGAAGGGAAGGATGGAAGAAAGTAAAGAAAAAAAGAAGAAAGAATAAAAAGGAGAGATTTAATATTTAGTGAAAATAAGAGTTGTGAATATTAAAGCAGTGGTTTTCAACCTGTAGATCACAACCTCTTTGGGAATGTAATATAAGATTTTTACCTTATGAGTCATAGGAGTAGTAACATAACAATTAAAAGTAGCAACAAAGTTATTTTGTGGTTGGAGGTCCTCACAACATGAGGAGCTGTACAAAGTGTCACAACATGAGGAAGGTTGAGAACCACTATAGTAAAGACACATGGTAAGTTAAACTTTGAGGCTAAGAGTTTATAGACAATGATCGCTGCTTTTAGTGAAGTCAACAAAAAGAGAATATCTTAAGCACACCTATCAAATTAATAAAGTGCTTTTTAGTTGTCAGCCACTGAAATAGAAGAGTAGAAAAGGATAAGATAAAAAAGTTAAAATTTCCCAGAGATCCAAAGCTAAATAGAACACCTGAACACTATTCTGAGGGTGATGAAGAGTTATTTAAAGAATACTCAGGAGAAATGTATATCACCTGATATTAATCACCAACATTGTAAGACAACTGATGAGCAAACAACCTACTGTAAAAATATGAGTCTTATACTTCATATTGTACGTGTTGGTTTGTGGCTCACTAATATTGTCAGCTTGAGGGAACTAGACACTCCTAGAAGACAACCCACTGGCACACATGAGAGGGAACTCTAGATTGCTATGATAGAGAAGGGCTAGAATTTATCTGTCTGTCTATCTGTCTGTCTGTCTGTCTGTCTGTCTATCTATCTATCTATCTATCTATCTATCTATCTATCTATCTAGAGTTGGGTTTATAACATAGCTGTTTCTTAGAAGTTGTTTACTTAGTTAACTTTTGAAGAGTGTCACAGTATGATGTTGATTTTAAAATGTTGTGTGGGCTGATCTCCCTAACTTTTCTGAAGTACCACTTATTTTTCCTTTCTTAATTTTCTCCCCAACCGTATCAGTACTATTTTTTAATATCCTTTTGCTTTAAAAATTCCTAGAAAGCATCTAGAGCTTGATGCTAATAGATATTCATGCTTTTCTTGTCCAGTTAGCTTTTCTGTTAGAGTTGTTTTTCTTTCTGTCTGGCACCATTGGTATGCATATCAATAATAAATAACTATATTTGTACTAATTACCAGATTGTTCAACTTTCACCATCCTTGCTTCTATCAAAATTAAATCTCAACTTATTTTAGAATAAAAGTTTTTCTGAGTATATTATAGTTGCACTGACCTATGTCCCAGAAAAGGGAGCAGTGTGTATCCTCTGCCCTTGATAATGTTCTGTTTATTACATTATTCTTTTTGGAAATTAGATTATTGATTAGACTTTTGTACTCAGATTTGGTGATCTGTTAAAAAGCAAATGTTTTTGCAATTTACTCAGGTTTGAAATTATCAGAAACATAGTCTGGCCCCTGCTGTATGCCTTATTTATAATAGATACCCAGAAATTAAAATTAAGTATTACCTATTTACTTAAACCTCATGGACTCAGAGGAACAGGCCACTTTATTTATTTATTTATCTTTTTTTTTTCTTGTCTGTGGTGATGCTGTTCCTTTAGAAAGAACTAGTAAATTATGAAGTTGGTATTTGATTTCTGGATTGGATGTTCTCATTAAAACATTTGTAATTCTAGATTGTTATTCACCGAGACATGTCTGATATAGCAGTTCTAAAATTATCACAAACATGATCCAATTTCATATGCAAATTAAGCATTTGTCTACATTGCTACAGTGTTCTAGAACTTTATGTATCCCGGCACATTGATGGGGAGCCTGGAGCTCCTGGAATTTAGCTTTTCACACAGACAGATACAGTGCAATATACTGCTTTAGTTGAAAATATTACCCTTTTAGGTAAATATGCAACAGTAACAGGGAGTAATATTCCATTCTATGTGGAATATAAACTAAATTTTAAAAAGCTTCAAAACAGTGTTCACTTATAAGAATGGTCTTGTCTTGAAAACTGAAAATATTGGATTCTAGTTTTGTATCTGGTGCTTATGTGCATGTGATGGTTAGCCATCATCACCAACCTGGCTGTAATTCACACTATCTAGGAGACACATCCAGATGTGTATTACAATATTTCCAAAGACGTTTAACCAAGGAATGATAACTTACCTAGAGTATATGAAATTTCTTCCTATGATCAGGGCGCGGCGCTGCCTGAATGCAAACAGGAAGTCCAGCAGAACACAGCATCTACTTTCATGGTTTCATATAAAAAACAGCAAAAGAACCTTCTAGGTTTTATTAACTGTCAACCTTTGTAAATGTTTACTCTTGAAACTATTTTTATTAATGATTATACATAAATACATAACATCATGACATGTTCATAAACATTTCTGTACAAATATTTTTTTAAAGAATGTCACTTTGATTTGAGTTGTAACTATTAGTTGTGGCTTAAAAGGCTGTCCCGTGTCCACTCTACCAGAAGGCTATATCAATAGCTCATAGCAGTGGAACTCGGGAGTTTTGATTGTGCCTCCCAGATTCTTGACTTGATCAATGCAAGGAGCTGCCTCATACACCAACTTCTAGGCTTTTTCTGTCATGACGTATCCAGAAAGCATGAGCCTAAATAATCCCTTCCCTCCTTTTGTTGCTTTTGCTCTGTTATGTCACTCTAACAAGAAAAGCAGTTCATATACTGAGGTCAGGAGTGAGCAACCAAACTTCTAAAGCTTCCCATTCTTTCTCTTCACTTCTTTGTCTCACTCAGTTAGAAGCTCTACAAGGCTATTCTCACTGGCTCCATTGGCTCCATCTGGACAATTGGCAGGCAGGGCTTGATGGATCTGCTAGTAGCCAAATGGGCTTAGTTGCTTTTTCTAAAAAGACACAAACAAACTCTCATCTCAAGTTTAGCAGAGGGGCTGAACCCTTCCAGGTATTATCTATATGGTCTCTCCAATAGAGCAGGGGAAAGTAAATTGTTCTTGACAGCATAGTTCCCCTGTATTTATATGCTGGGGGGAGACACTGTTTACTAATGTTTAGAAAATTCATAGTAAATAATGATTCTACTAATTTGCCCTCTGTTTGAATCCCCCATCTACCTCTCTTTCTATTTTTTTTTTTTTTTTTTTTTTTTTTTTTTTGTGGGAGGAGAGAGCATTAAATGTTTGCATGAGGCTGGTGTAAGATTAGGGAGAAAGTATGTAAGGAGCAAGCAGAATTATGGAAGCATGCATGGAGGGATCAAGCTTGTTCTAAGTGGGAGGTCAAAAAGGTAAAAACAAGCAAGATCATTTCTTGGTTGCCTTGAGAGATTTGGTTGGTGAAGCAGCACCAAATTCTCACCAGCGCCAAATTTTAGTTTATAGCAGAGTTATTAATGATAGCCAGAATCTGGAAAGATCCCAGATGTCCCTCAACAGAGGAATGGATACAGAAAATGTGGTACATTTGCAAAATGGAATACTACTCAGCAATTAAAAACAATGAACTTATGAAATTCTTAGTCAAATGGATGGATCTGGAGGATATCATCCTGAGTGAGGTAACCCAATCACAAGAGAACACACATGATATGCACTCACTGATAAGCAGATATTAGCCCAGAAATTTAGAATACCCAAGATCCAATTTGCAAAACACATGGAACTCAAGAAGAAGAAAGACCAAAATGTGGATACTTTGTTCCTTCTTAGAATGGAGAACAAAATACCCATGGAAGGATTTACAGAGACTAAGTTTCGAGCTGAGATGGAAGAAAGGACTATCCAGAGACTGCCCCACCCAGGGATCTATCCCATAAACAACCACCAAACCCAGACACTATTGCATATGCCAGTTAGATTTTGCTGACAGGACCCTGATATAACTGTCTCTTGTGAGGCTATGCCAGTGCCTGGCAAATGCAGAAGTGGATGCTCATAGTCATCTATTGGATGGAACACAGAGCCCCCAGTGAAGGAGCTGGAGAAAGTACCCAAGGCTCTAATGGGGTCTGCAACCCTATAGGAGAAACAATAATATGAACTAACCATTACTCCCCCACCCCCCAGAGCTTTTGTCTCTAGTTGCATATGCGACAAAGGATGGCCTAGTTGGCCATCAGTGGGAGGAGAAGCCCTTGGTCTTGAGAAGATTATATGTCCCAGTACTGGGGAATGCCAGGGCCAGGATGTGGGAGTGGGTGGGTTGAGGAGCAGGGCAGGGGAAGGGTATAGGGGACTTTCAGGGTGGCATTTGAAATGTAAATGAAGAAAATATCTAATAAAAAACTAAAAAATAAATAAAAAGATCTTATATGAGTGTCTTTCTTGGAATATCACATGTAAAATTATATGCCTTTAAAAAAATGAAATACTTGTACAAAGTCTCTTTCAATTTGCCTCTCCTCTGTTAGTTGAAAAAGGAAAGAGACAATGGACATCTATGTGAACAAGGACACAGAAAGGGAAAATGAAGGTGATAAGCCACATCCCAGTTGGAGCATAGTTGCAAATGAATGTAAGAGACTCCTGAAACTGTCCTGTGTTTATGGAGAGAGTATTCTAGAGTTTGAAGAAGTTCAAGGGTAGTAGATGCTGGCTGTTGACTTCCTATCACCATCCCTGCTTTTAGTACAGTTTCTGCTTCTCACTTCCCAGGACCTTTGTTCCTGAGGGTGATATCAGTGCCTGATCAACATTTGTTGAGTCCAGGAGTAATATAGCCACCAGGTCTCAGGAATACCGCACAAACTTGGCTCTCAGAAGTGTGAGAATACATACCTCAGATTCTATAACTTTCACAGTAATTTTTTTTTCTGTGTTGTTTTTATCTTGGTTTTGCAATACAGGAGTCCTTTATGTAGCTCTGTCTGTCCTGGAACTCACTGTGTAGAAAAGGCTGACCTAGAACTCAGAGATCAACCTGCCTCTAAAGCAAGTGCCACCACACCTAAGACAAGTGCCACCACACCTAAGACAAGTGCCACCACACCTGGCCACAGTGCTGCTTTTGAATTGCATGGCTTTTTAAAAATTGGGGTTAATTATTTGTTTATTTATCAATTGATTTTGAAACCATATCTCACCCTGTAGCCCAGACTGGACTTAATTTCATAGCAAATTTCTGAGTGCCAGGATCACGGGCTTGAGCAGCCATGCCTATATATTGAGTGTTTAAAGATAGCTAAACAAATTTGCTCTGTGCTGTAAGTATAAAATACACACCAGGTTTAAAGGTTTACTACGAAAGAAAGACTGTAAAACATCTCATTGTTATTTTTCATATTGATTGTATGTTGCAAGGACACTTTGAATATGTAGTGATAAATGAAACAATACTGTCATCAATTTCACCTGTCACTTTGTGCTCTTTGTATGTCTGGAAATTTTTAACTACAAAATATGAAATTTCTTTAGTAATCTCTTTACAAAATTAAACATAAAATAAAGCACTTCTCATTTAAAAGAAAAGAAAATAGAAAAAAAGCAATGGGGGCGGGAGTGGGTAGGTGTGGTTCTGGAATCTTGGCAAGCATCTATCTAAATGTCTGTTGTAAGCCTACAGATGGATGCTCTGAAGCAAGATTGTGTACAACCAGGAAGTGTCTGAAAGTACATCAGAAGCAATCAGAAATATTCGATTAACTGTTTTTAGGAAGTAGCTAAGGAGTAACTCTTACCAAACACAAGTCTTGGGCTCCTTCCTTATACTTGACTGCAGCTTGAGTTCTGCTGTGGGTAAAGTTCTGGGGCTTTAATTCTTTTTTTTTTTTTTCCTTTTGAGATGGGGACTAGTTCCATGACTGAGTAGGTTTGGCCTCTCATTTTCTCCTATTTGTGGTAACTAGAAGGCCCAATCATGGCATTTCCTGAATCACATTAAGCTTCATTGTGGAGGGAGATTTGGTAACTTTTCATCACTATATTGTGAATAGCCCCAAGTCTTTCCTTTATGAAATGGACTAATTTGTTTAGGATGCAGGGGTCAAAGGTAAGGAGCAGAAGTAAAACGAACAGGGAGCCCAGCAGGGTAGATATTAAGGTAGTCAGTCTTGTTAGACCTAGATTCAAATCTGCTTTGTGCCTGTGGTGGGGTGCCTGATGACTGGGAGGAAAAAAATTAGGCCAAGCTGGCGGGTCCTCTAGATTAATCCAAACCACCACATTTGATCTGGGTGGGTGGCCAAGTTTGGGTTTGAAAATTATTTTCTTGATCCCATGGACCAATTTCATGTCAGTGTTGAAAGTGGGTTATTCTGACCTGCAAAATGTGGTTAATTTAGCTTTCTTACTAATGACAGAGAAATTTTCCCCAGTTGCTTTAATATTTCTGAAGTGGCTAAGGAGCAATTCCAGTGGGGTTGAAGGCGCCTGTCCCATGTTAAACGTCCTTCAGAAAGTAGTCCCAGAATACCATCAACAACAAAATGCCAAACACAAAACACAAGACGATTCGTTCTTTCCTCTCTATCAGATAGGAACAAAAAACTACCAAAGGTGTTTTCCTCTTGGTCAGGAAGGAACAGGGTATAATCAGAATGGTGGTCACTGAGAAAAAAAGCTACCGTGGAGCTCCCCGGGACAGCACCAAGAAGACAGGCCACTGCCCTTTGTGGAGACCCGAAGCTACCACTGCCTGTGATGTACTTGACTGGCTAGGGCCCTGTTCACCATCCTGCTGGAGCTGAGGGTACCTGTACCTGAGGGGAATCTCAGGCCCTGTAACAAGAAACAGTACACACAGAACAGAAAATTACAGGTAGGTGGTGAAAGCTAACCACCAGAGACAGTATATATTGGGGTTCCATGTGTTCTCTGCCCTTCCCAAAAATTAACCACAGGGGAACTCCATTCCCCGCAAAGGCATCTCCCAAGCCTCCCCTGGATGTACCAGTGTGTCCGCTGCAGCTGGTTTCCACATCTGCTTTGGTTATTTCTTCCCTGGATATACAGATTTTTAAGCTTTTTCAGAACAGAATTACAGAATTATTTAAAACAGCATTTTTGTGGTACCATCAAGGCACATACACACAGACAGGAATTGCCATACATGAGAACATGGACAAATACTTGCAGACTCTGATATTACTAGTATTGAAATCCTCCGGGCTGGTTCCTGGTGCCCTTGGAGTTTGCTGCCAATTCATCAAAATGTTGTACTAGGAAGTGTTCATGAACCCCAAAAGAGCAACAAGGAGCTATTTTCAATGTCATCACATTAGGATATCTTTATTACAAACTTGAGTTTGGGCTTACTCACCACAAGCCCACAGGATGGTTTGGTGAAGTAGCCCCAAACTCTCAAAATGACAAAGTTTTATAAGAAATGAAAGTGGAGGAGGGGGCAGCCTGGCAAGCATCTAATTAAATGTCTATTGTAAGCCAACAGGTGGGTGATCTGAAGCAAGATTGTGTACAATTATGAATGGTCTGAAAGCACATCTGAAACAGTCATACTAATCTTTGGTTAACTGTTGCTAGGAAGTAGCAAGGGAGTAATTTTCACCAAGGACAGACATGGGTCCTTCCTGGTACTTGGGTGTAGCTTGGGTTCAGCTGTGGGTAAAGTTCTGGGGCTTTTTTTTCTTTTAAGATGGAGGCCGGTTCCAAGATGGAAGTTTGGTCTCTCACCGCTTTTTCTCAAAGACCCCTTTCAAAACCTTCAATTTACTATGCATTCTCTAAGAGCTAGCATTGCTCATTTTCCTTGGAGAGATTCATTCTCATGCTATTTCTCGGGCAGGACTTTCGGGGGTCCCTGTTAACGTGTCAGATGTAGGAAGTGGATCGAGGATGAGGGCCAAGAGGCAATGGAGTCACTTAACAAGTCCTGGGAAATTCAACTCTAGAGACTAGATCCAAGTTCATTGACCACCCATAATCTTATGTTTACTGTTTGAGTCAATCCCAAGCTCCTAAATCCTTGGCCAGTTATATCTCACCACATGATCACTGTACTTAATCAAAGCCCTGTCCAATGAGGTAACTCAAAAGGAGTGATCTAATCAGGCTAGAAGGCATCATGTGCTGGAAGCCGATTGCTTTTCTCTAGAATATATTATTGTACAATATGTCCTTAATCCATATCAAGTACTTCTGATTATCTGTCAAATGTATAAAGCCCTCATTCATAAGGCAACTGCAACATACCCACTGTGAGATGATCCGCAAGCAAAGAGGTAAAGAGAAAGAGAAACACCAGAACAAATTATTCTCTAATCCTCTCATTCTCTGTTTAGTATAAGAAGACTAAACAGAATCCTAATCATGAATAAATTCACCTCATCTGAAGGTACTGACTTAACAACAGCAAAGACAGAGACTAAGATCTACTAGCATATGTCTGCACTAAAGATCAACTTTAAATCCCTCAACAGGGAAAGCATTTAATATATTGACAAAAATTTTATTTTATCTTTGGCTGTTACGTTCTAGCCTTCCTATTTTTGAATATGATTAATTAACAGCAGGAAAACAGCATTTACTTTTTCAACTGATGTTTTCTGAATTTATAGTCCTCTAAGCTTGACAAAAGATTACATAGATGTGCTTATAAAAAGTTTTGGTCAAATTTACATAACAGATTTTCTTAAAGTTCTTTAAACAACATCGGCTTAAGGTCCAGAGGGATGGTTCCATGGTTAAGAGTAATTCCTGTTCTGAAAATGACTTGTTTTCATTTCTTAGCACCCACATCAAGATATCAAGCCACTCCTGGGGATTCTATAGCACATCTCATTTCAAACGTATATACCAATGATTTAGTCCCTTGATCACCCAGATGATGTTACTTGGTTAGTTTTAATAGATATTGAAATAAATAGGGCAACAGCCAGGGAGGCAGTTCAGTGGGTAATAATGTAATCACAAGGACTGGAATTTAAATCCTCATCACTCATGTAATATGTTAGACATGACCATGCATACCTGTAACCACAGCACAATGGGGCAGAGATGCTTAGATCCGAGTGTTCTCTGGTTAGAGAGAGAGCCTAGCAGAAAGAGTTAGTTTCTAGTTCAATGTAAGAGCCTGCCTTAAGGTGACCGGTTTGACAATGATAAAAGTAGTCTTGATATTCTGCCCTGATTTCTGTATGTACATGAAGCACATATCCACACATTAACATGCATCACATACACACACACACACACACACACACACACACACACACACTGCACGCAATGCACATGTTTAACACAACATAGCTGACACATACACAAATAATTAAAATGTAAATATATACATTTGAAATAATAAGCAGAACAAGAGTTAAATGAGATCATTGTTAAAAAAAAAAAAGCCTCCTAAAGGATCATACAGGATTCCATTTGTACATTTTATATGCTTCGTGCTGATATTCCACAATGAGGCAAAAATAAGGAAATATAACTTTGTAATATATAATCACTTACCTGAGAATTAACACAAATCTTCATCCCTACTCTGATTTATCTTCTAAACTAACCTCACTACTTTGTAGATACTGGGCTTCAGACTCTTCCTATAGATGCCAAGATTTCTTCCTCTGATATTTGCTCACCATTATCATGCTTATGCCAAATACATCTATATACTGTCTATCTACCTATTCTCTCTCTCTCTCTCTCTCTCTCTCTCTCTCTCTCTCTCTCTCTCTCTCTCTTTCCTCCCATCATATATCCATTTATTTACTGTAGGTGGAGGAGTTATTTCCTTAATTGGTTCTTGATTGTGCCAATAAAGATGGCAGAAGCTAATTGCTGGGTAGAAGGGGAAAGGTGGGATTTTCAGGTCCTAGGAGGAAGAGGAGGGAATGAAATAGGGGGAATTTTGGCGAGGCCTTCAGGGAGAGGAGCACAAATAATGTAAAACCAAAACCTGGTGGCAAGTAGCCTTAGCCACCAGAGAAATCCTATTATGGGATAACTGATTTGTTTAGGGTAATAAACTGTGGGAACTAAAAAGGGGGCCCAAGGGAGACCCTGGGGAAGAGGGGGAAGGAGAAAGCCCACACCCTGCCAGAGTTTTACCTATTCTCTGGTCAGTCAGGCATGGGAGAGATGCTAACTACCTATCTGTGAGGAGCCGCCCTCACAGTCTCCGTTACAAGATGGCGCTGACATCCGTTGCTCGTAGTAAAATGTGCGCAGGCGTCAGGGTATCGTTCCATTACCTGAGCCCTGCCTTTCTCGTGGCGTTAACTGACTGATAGTGGGCAGCCAATCCCAGTGGTGCACATCTCCAACCGTTTTTTCGCAGCCTATAAAAGGGAAGGGTTTTCTGCTCTCTGGGTCTCCTCTCCTGAAGCTGATCATCTATCTCTCGAGATGTATTAAAGCTGTACTGCAGAAGGATCCGAGTGGCCTGCGTGTGTTTTGCTGGCGAGACGGTAGCGTGGGTCACCTATCCACTCATCCCTGGGTGTGCATTCCTCTATCCCACTCTTCAGGGAGTGGCCAAGGGGCAGCCCTGCCTGGGGACCCTGGAGCTACCTTGCTAAAGCCTCAGGGTTTTAGGAGAGAGGGATGAGGGAAGAGGTTCTGAACACTGACCAGAGTGTGCAGAGGAGCAGAGACTCTCTATGGTTTAAGAGCTTTATTATAGAAATGCAGGGAGAAAGGGAGAAGGGAGAGAGAGAGAGAGAGAGAGAGAGAGAGAGAGAGAGAGAGAGAGAGAGAGAGAGAGAGAGAGAAGCCTAGAGAGAAAGAGAGTAAGAGAGAAGAGAGAGGAGAGGAGAAGACAAAGAGAGAGGAGAGAGGGGGTGAGAGTGAGGAGTAAGAGGTAAGAGAGCGAGGTGGGGCTCACAGCCCTTTTTTTATGGTCTTCACTGTTGCTAGGTAACTGGGGAGGAGTTTAGCCTGAAGGTCAGAAGCTTGGGCCATTGCCTACGTGACTACTGACCATGCTTTTGTTGTGGGGGCTGTGCGGGGGAGGTAACTTAGGCAGGAGCCAGAGTTCCAGGAGCATAAGGAAACATCGACTATGTCATGAAAGTAAATTATGACTTCGGGGTTCAGACCTCAGCTCAACTGGAGACTAGCCTGCAATTCCCCACACCCAGCCATTGAGGTATCTGGCTAGTTTTAAAATATTGAGTCTGTCTGGTGTTTTCCTGAGAGGAGACCATCACCTTCAGGACTTGGGAAGATGTGAATACTGTTATTAATAAGAAAACTAAGTTGGCTATTCACATCAGGCCAAGCTTTAGTACCTTAAGCTTTTTTATATTCCAAATGCCTCAGAATAGAAACACAAACAAAACCAAAACCCAGTGTTGGAATGATTCTGAGCAACCAAATACTATTTAGTTTTCTGATAATAATTTTATGTCACTTATATAAAGTGGTGGCATGCCTCCTACTTCTCTACATTAGTCTAGATAATGCAATCCTCTAACTCCTATTGGTAAGAACTGTTGGTAGCAACCTTAAATGCAAGGGCAATTTAAGCTGCATAGAAGTTATATGCTGGGGGATGGGGCTTGGGTTAGGAAATTGGGAGTTGGGCTTGAAGACTGAGAACTAGGGTTGGGGGGATATCAACGCAGGTGTGTGGTGCTTATCTTTCAGTATGAGGACTTCAGTTTGGTACTCCATAAACCACGCCAAGTTAAAATAATTCCATAAACCATGCCAAGTTAAAATAATTCAATCCTTGTTGGCATGTGTTTGTAATTAATTCCAGTGCTAGAAATTGACAATACCTGGGGATACCCAGGTACCATTCTAGCTCATCTAGAAAATTACAGGCCCAAGGAAGACCGTGTTTTTTTTTTTTTTTAAATGGGCAATCTTGTTAACTTCTATCCTATATATCTGTATATATGCCCCAGGACACATACAAAGAACCACACATGCATGAACATACACATACTCCCCCCAAAATTACCATCTGATAGTGATGTTGTAGATTACATTTTGGATCCTTTATATTTATTTGAGTGTATTAAATATGGATACCAATACATCTATAATTAAAGGAGTAGAGGACCTAGAGAATTAAGGAGCAAATGCTCTCTCACAAATAACATGTGTCTCCAGAATGAAAGAGTTTTGTGATCTGCTATGCAGTTTTAGAATACATTTTCTGGTTCTGTTCGTTGTATATTATCTGATTGGCACTCTGTTAATTAATACTGGTAATAGAAACTTTGGTAATATGAGCTGGTCTCTGACATCTCATAACACAGTTGTGTTGGCAGGTCTGAGTTCCAGAACACATGGGTCTTTACTCAGCAGAAGGTGGATGCTGTCATGTGAGCTGCTACCTCATGTGGTATCCTGGTACCAGCCAGTCAGCTTTTCCAGTCAATACATTTTGTGTACATAGAAAATATCTATCAGTTCTTAAAATTTCTCATTTTTAGATATTTGTATACAGAAAATTAGTCTACAGAAACTAAGGGCTTATCTCCACTATGAAAAAAATGCAGACTTTTTCTGTAGATCTGATTTATAGCTGTTCTTCTGATATTCCTAATATGATTGTGTGTGTGTGTGTGTGTGTGTGTGTGTGTGTGTGTGTATGTGGGTGTGTGTCTATGTGTGTGTGTGTGTGTGTGTGTGTGTGTGTGTGTGTGTGTGTGTATGAGAATGCACATGTGTACCCCCACACAGGAATACATGTGCATAGAGACTGCCATGTCTGAATTTTTATGTAGTTATTTGGGCTCATGCATGCACAACAAGTAATTTCTACCCTGAGCCACCTCACTACTGTTCCCTGTATGTCATTTTGATAGCAAAAAAAAAAAGTCTCATAACAGGTAAGAGCAATAAAATTATTATGACATACTGTCAACATTACTGTTGTAACAACAACAACAAAAAGTTGTGGATGTATGAGAAGTTTATCTTTAATGCCCACATGAAACTTAAAGTTAAATTTATAACTATAAATGTTATGACTGTTTAGCAAATATTGTTAACTGACCTAATTTACAGTTATCATCCAGAATTTAACCAAATGCATTATTTTATACTTTATAAGTATATACCAAACTTTTAAATTATTTTTAATAATTATTTTGTGAGAATTTCACACATATACACAATGTATTATGATCTACTGGAATTTTCTTTTTCCACCTCCTCTTGGAATCTTCCCAACACATTTCTTCCCAAATGCAATAATGCATCACCTAATGTGAAAGTAAGATAGGAAATGTTTTCTACCTTAATATTTAGAAAGAGTTTGCGATTTACTTAGCACCTCATCAGATATTCAGATTCAGCTGATGCTGATGCTGATGCTGTGGCAGAAGCAAAATGGCATGATCAAGTATGTTGCAGCAGTACCTAAAGGAAACTTTAAACTCTGCTTTGTGTATTTACAGATTTCAGAGTTTTTAAAAGTATTTTCTGTTAATCATTTTACTTGTTTACCTTTCCAATGTTATTCCTCTTCCTTTCTTCCCTCCACAAACCCCCACCCCCACCCTCCTCTTTGCCTCTTAGAGGGTGCTCAAACATTTAAAACATCCACAATCAAAAGGCTCTGGCTCTGCAGTTCTAGACATTTTAATATCTATTAAATCAGTGCAGCTGTGCACTTCCCCCATTGCAAACTCATGAAGGGTATATTCATTAATACCTATACATAATACGTATGCCCCAACATATAGGTATAATTATGAACCTTCTCAGAATACTATTTTGATTTCCCCCAAATCATTAAGTTTTTTTTTTCTTCTTCTTCTTCTTTTTTAACCTTGTGATGGAACTGTGGATGGGAACAAAGCAAACAGTCAAACTCAAAACATGAAAAGTGACAAAGGGGACTAACAATCAAATCCCCATCACAAAGACTTCTGAGGGGCTCTGCTGGCACAGTCCTTTTGTCCTCTACTCACAGATAAAGAACTTATATTGCACAGTGACAGCAAGGGGGCAGAGGATATAACTTGGTGGATTGTGGATAATTTAGACTCTAAAAGCATTTGCATTAAAGCTCCAGACACATGCAAACCAGAAAGTACTTGTGAATTCCAAAAACAGTTCAGAGACTGGAGAAATCTTTCCAGAGGCAGACAAGCCCTAATCTAATGGGTGAGTCTCAAACTTAGGAGACACCTTGTCTAAGAAGATAGGATGGACAGAATGAAGAAACGACTACCAAGATTTAACTTTGGCTTTTATGGTTGCATTCACATACATATATACTCAAACACACACACACACACTCACACAAAGTGAGAGAGAGTGTGTGTGTGTGTGAGAGAGAGAGAGAGAGAGAGAGAGAGAGAGAGAGAGAGAGAGAGAGAGAGGTATGTATAGGCAGATATATGCATATGTGACAGGAGACTTCTCTAAAGAATAACCAAAAGAGAACAAAGACTAGAGAGTTTTCCTAACCTCTATTATTCTCATAATATACAATATGTACTTTTAGATTACAGAATTTTAGACATAGCAAGATATTTAAAAAGTAGTCTTCTACTCTCCTTTTGAGGAAGCAATCTAGGTTGTCTTCAACATGTTAATATAAGCTTTTTATATTGACTACTATGTTCTGTAGAATAATACAGTATTGCATGAATTTAAGATCAGTAAAAATGAACAACCATGCAGGAGGATTGTATGTTACAGCCTCTTTTCTATAATAGTACATAGATGTTGGTTATTTCAAATGAGTCAACAAGCAGAAAAAACATCACTGCCAGAAACATTTGAAATAGAAAAGACAATATTATTGTTAGGGGTGAAAAGCCCATGTGATATATTCCAACCAAATCACATTTACATAAACGTACAGACTGTGGTTTAGCTGGCCTCACAATGACCTCACAATGGCTGTCTTTGAGCTCTAGACCAAGAATTCAGTAGTTTTTTAGTCTATAAGACTGCCTCAGTATTTCTAATTGGATGATGGTTTCCCTGAGCTTTATTTTAGAGAGCTGATGGTCTTCAGACTACATTGGAATCTAGTGAAATGCTTCCAATACTGGGAATAGGATATGTCACCTTGCCACCAGGATCAAGGGCAAGTAAACAAACATCCAAAATTATTTTCTGCCATGAGCTTTTATGTGGGCTCTTGCAGATGGTGTGGCCCTGACTTATGAAGGGTCTTTTGATCTCAAATGATTCAGTTAATAAATATTCAGTTAATAAATACCACATGTTTGGATTTTAGATGATTCAAGATGTAATAAAGTTGAAAACCAAGACTTTACATCACATTCTACTTCTTGACAATAATGTAGAATGTGAACTAACTCATTTACTGATTTCTACTAAGCATTGGGTAAGATGATTTTCTTTCTCTTTATTTTTTCAGTTGGCTTCAAGCTCAGAAATGTCTGTATTGCCTGTCCGAGCTTTGTTTGTCTCTGCTTGTGTGAAATATGCTGGAGTTAGTTTTCTTGCAGTGTTAACCTCTGTCAACAAGAATACCACACACTTAAGTACAATGTATACATGTGTAATACTGTCTTAGCTTAGTACATGACCTTGTGCAATTGATAATATGTATAATACTAGAAATTGACTTTTCATTTTGCTAACTTCTTTTAAAATATTTTTATTTATTCTGTGAATATTGATAAATGTATGCAATGTGTCCTAATTTTGTCTACCAGTTACAGCTTACTTGTAATTCTCTCAGACCCCCTCCTCCTCTAACTTCTCCCTACAAAATTAATGTCATGTGGTCTATTTTTTTAGCCAATTATATCACACCCATAAGTATAATATTTGAAATTGTCCCATCAGCTGAACTCATGCCTGCTTCTAATTCCCATCTCTATGGTGTTCTCATGAGAATCAGCCTAAGTTTTTCAAAGGAAGATATCCCACATGGTAGGAAAGTTTCAAGTTTTGGTTACAACTCTGAATCTCATACTCAGATGAATTCTTTAACTTTATTTTTATTGTTTGATGTTTGAATGCAGTGGTAAAGAAAGTATGTGATTTGAGAAAATTAAAGGGTCTTAATCCTTATAAAACACTTACTTTGTAGAACAAATGTAGCACTTAATTAATGCTAGTTGTTGCCCTTTGTAGACTGTTCATTTTATGTTTTCTAGTTTATAATTCTTTCTTTAAAAATATTTCTTAAATTTATTTTGAGGGTTGGGTGGATATGTATCTGCTAAGGTGTGGGTATGTGAGAGTGTGCCTGTGTGTGTGTTCTGTGTATAAATCAGAGACCAACTTTCAAGAGTTGATTCTCTCCTTTCACTATATGAATCCCAGGGGATGGAACATAGGTCCTCTGGATTGGAACCAAACACTTTTACTTGCTGAGGGACTCTAACCATTCCTGTCTCTCCAGTGATTCTGTCTGCATAATCCTTTCCCTCCTTTCACATGCAAAGAGAGCAAGAATTTCCTTCTGTTTCGATTTTCTAGACTTCTCTGACTCATTACTTATATTTAATCCTAGAGCTTGAAAGACATTATTATACACAGTTTAAAAGTTTATGTGTTTGTACACTTGAGTATGTGGAGGCCAGAGGTCAATATCAGGTGTGTCCCTTGAACAGTGTCCACCACCTTTTTTTTTTTTTTTTTTTTTGAGACAGAGACACAATGAGCCTGAAGCTCATCAGTCAGTGAGTTCCAAATATTTACTTCTCCCCCTTACTTCTCACCTGGACTACTGATGATGGCTGTCATGGCAAAATTTAACAAGTCACTGAGGATCCTAACTTAGTCCCTCAGATTTGATTGTACAAGTTCTTTGCCCACCAAACAATCTTCTCATACCCCTTGTGAGTGACAATTACAGGTATTTGTGAATCAAACGTTTCACAGTGGACCTTCTGGGATGCTTTTATGTATCCGGATATACTACATTCTTTCTTCCTGCCCTCTGATGTGATCATGTAAACAGAAATGGAATTACAATTGCTTATTCCAAGGTGTCCAGATACTAAGCCCCAACAGGACAACTATTATGAGATGTGCTCCAAACAGCTCCTGAACTTGACTGAATATCTTTTTTTTTTTTTAAGCAGAGCTTTGTATAAAAAGAACTGAACCATTATCATTCAATTTACGGATTCTCCAAATCTAGGGGTAGGAAACTGAGAGGAGTGTTTTGCTTGCTGGGATTCCTTAGGAAATCATTCAGGCATGGATATGTGTTTATTTAGAATATATGAGACAATGGAATCTAAAATCCTGGCTTTGTTGTTTGTAGAAACCGAAAGAGCAAGGAATACATTCTTTCTGGGGAGCATTGAAAGTGGTTTGTTTTTGCACAGGCAATCAATCTATGTCCACCATGGTCCGTGTAAGTCCTGTTGAGCTCACAAGTAACAAAGAGAATAAGGAAATACAATCCGAACACATGCTCAAATTAGAGAAATGCAAAAACTTTCTCTGACTGGATGAAAGACAACCTATTTATACTTGGAGAGCCTACAACTGACTCAAGTAAGTAAGAGTATTGCAGAGTGCATAGATGGCTCATGGGAAAAGGCACTTCATGTGCAAACCTCAGATCCTCTGATGGTAAGAATAAAATGACTCCAGAAGTGTTCTTGAGTTCATACCTACAAAATACACACACACACACACACACACACACACACACACACACACACACACACACACATTGTATACCCACAAAAGCAGAAACAAATTACATGATTACCAGTCTCAAATGAAGAACCCAGTGCCAAAGTCAAAGCTTCCTTCAAAAACAGTAAAGAAAGACCAATGGAGGTTATGTGTATAAGTGCATTTATAGTGAACTGTTTCTCTGTTTTCCTTAGTTCAAGCAAAAGTCACAGAATATTTAGACCATTAGACTCCTTACGGGGATAAACTACAATGCTCTACTTCCAATCCTTTAAGTCTGCCATTTCTAGGAAGAGAAGACGAGCTCATCATCTGGATGAGCCAGCAGTCCCATATGGAAGAGGCCCCGCCAGAGTGTTTATAGAGGATAGATTTATGCTTTTGATATAGCTGTAGAGATTCTAGGCAGAAATGGCTTAAGCATCTGACATGGGTATTTTATCATTATTTGTTCTCCTCCCCAGGGATCAAAAGGAAAAGACTGTCAAGCAATCAAGAAATTTTACTGCCAGCTGAGAAGATGAATGTCAGTATCTGGAGGCTGCTGGATATACCTTTCACAGGATACTTAGCATGTATCATACTTACCATGATACTCACTCAGTGCCTCTTGATGGTACAGTAATGCAGCTTTGACTTTTCAAGTAACCTCAGAAGGAAATCTATTAGTTCTTCAGGAAAACTTTTTTCATAGCTCCAGAAGAGCCCTAAATATATTTTACTCATACAAGACATACACACAACATCACCATTTGAACACATTCATCATTTTTATCATGGCTAAATTATTCAATCCTATAAGATATAATGAAAAAATGTAATTTTAGTATCAAAATGTGAGAGTACTTAAAAGCAATTAAATAGACTGGAAATCATAAGCTGTCTGTCTTACAAATTAAAATTTGTAAATAAATAATGTTGGATTAATTGCAAGGCAATTTACAGAGACATTTCTGATAAATATCGCCATATCATCATCTCTGACAAAAATTTCCTCACAGATTAAGGTGTTTGAGTTTCTGAATATATAGTTTTATGAAACTTGTCACTAAAGTTTTTAATGTTTAAATGCATCAATGATTTCTTTATTAATTCATCAAGTTTTTAATTAACTAATTATTTAAATAAAAGTGTGTGCATTTGTGTTTGTTTTCACTTTAATGTGCCATAGCTCAAAAGACCGCCTGGGAGAAAGTGTGTTCTTTCACAATATAGGCCTATGGTATTATACTCAGATCATCAAAATTAATAGTAGTGCCTCTACTCACAAAGCCATCTAACTGGAACTCATTAAATTTTTTCAACACAATCAATTAGGCAATTATGCTTTCGAATAAAATGTGCTATCAATTTTGTATGTCAGGATAAAATGTTGAAAGATCTGTTATTAGCCTTGGAGCCTGCAAGTCTCTTTGGACATGCTAAGCCTGAACACATTTGTACAGCCAATCACACTCATGTTTGTAAAAATGTAGGTAGCCAGTGCCATGATTGTCCAGCTATTGTGTAGATCTGCTGGTTGTGTACATATATCTGTACATATATATATGACATTAAGGTGCATGGTGTACATGTACCAATTCATGCATATGTGGAGGCAAGGGTAGGTTGATGTCAGTATCACCTCTTACTTTGTTCCTTATTCCATTGAGATAGGGTCTCTGACTAAATTGAGTAGTGATTCTTCTGTCTCCTTCTTCCACAATGCTGAGGTTAGAGGTATACATAGCTACACCCGAATTGTTATGCAGAGGTTGGAGATTTTAATTCAAGTTGTGTTTGTGCAGTAAGTGCTCTTACCCTGGCCCGAATGCATTAATTTTAATAATTGGGGAAACATCAGGGTTTTAACTGATTCCTGATACTAAATGCTGTAGCACAGAAATATCAGTAAGATATTTTTGACAACACAATATCCTGCAAGTTAATCTATTTATATAAGACAATGAATAGTATAGTAACTCAGTGTGTGTTTTGTCTAGTATATACACGTAGAATATAAGAGTGAAGGGATAAGGAAGTAATACACATAGAATTCCTGTTTCAGGACAGTTCTCTCTCTCAAATGATGTTTCCCTTCTTTATAGATGCATGGTTACATTTTCTCAAATTATTTTACATACAAATAAGATAGTTAACCATGTTGTGTCTGGAGCTGATACAAATGTAATCACACTAGGGTCTCTTTATTCAAGCTCGAACTTAAGCCACATCACTGTCTCTAAAGCAGCCAAATTAGAGGTTTGCAGCCTTAAGCCCACTTTCAGGCAAGCATTACAGAGTCAAGAAGTGGGTATCTAGCCTGGCACAAATTTGATTGTGGGTGATAATACTGCCTTTAACATAATTTGTTGGTGCTGGGAGCCAAACCATAAACCTAACTTCTGCTTTCCTCTGGATTGGTGATTGTTAAGTATTGAAGTGTCAGGGGGTAGGCTGGTAACCTGGAGGTGAAGATTTGTTGATGAATAACATGGGTACTGTCCTGTTAGTTGATTCCAGTTCAATCCTAGATCAGGTTCTCTAAGATGGAGTCTGAACCCAAAAGATCTGGTCTCTCAACCTTATATGGCAGCCAAGGACCAGTCTAAGCTTGGAGAAGGATTCTAAGCAACAGGTATCTGGGAGAAGCAAAGCAAAGCAAAGCAAAGCAAGGCAAGGCAAGGCAAGGCAAGGCAAGGCAAAACAAAGCAAAGCAAAGCAAAAAAAAAAAAAAAAAAAACAAAAAAACCCAAAACAATCTTGAAGTCAAATCATAGATCCAAGCCATCTTGGGTTTGTGAGGATTTTTCCAGGCAGCTCTCCCTGTGTTCTGCTTGAGACAGCTTTCTCTGGCTAAATGAAAAACAGATTCCACCTCACACCAGTAAGAATAGCTAAGATCAAAAATTCAGGCGACAGCAGATGCTGGCAAGGATGTGGAGAAAGAAGAAAGAGGAGTACTCCATTGCTGGTGGGATTGCAAGGTTGTACAACCACTCTGGAACTCAGTCTGGTGCTTCCTCAGAAAATTGGACATAGTACTACCAGAAGGTCCAGCAATACCTCTCCTGGGCATATACCCAGAAGATGTTCCAACTGGCAATAAGGACACATGTTCCACTATGTTCATGCAGCCTTATGTATAATAGACAGAAGCTGGAAAGAAACCGGATGTCCCTCCACAGAGAAATGGATACAGAAAATGTGGTATATTTACACAATGGAGTACTACTTAGCTATTAAAACCAATGAATTTATGAAATTCTTAGGCAAATGGATGGATCTGGAGGATATCATCCTGAGTAAGATAACCCAATCACAAAAGTCACTTGATATGCACTCACTGATAAGTGGACATTAGACCAGAAACTTAGAATACCCAAGATACAATTTGCAAAACACAAGAAAATTACTGAGAAAGAAGACCAACGTGTGGATACTTCATTTCTTCTTAGAATAGGGAACAAAATACCCATGGAAGGAGTTACAGAGACAAAGTTTGGAACTAAGATAAAAGGATGGACCATCCAGAGACTACCCCACCCAGGGATCCATCCCATAACCAGCCACCAAACGCAGACACTATTGCATATGCTAGCAAGATTTTGCTGAAAAGTCCCTGATATAGCTGTCTCGTGTGAGGATGTGCCAGTGTCTGGCAAATACAGAAGTGGATGTTCACAGTCATCTATTGGATGGAACACAGGGCCACCAGTGGAGAAGCTAGAGAAAGTACCCAAGGGGCTGAAGGGGTCTACAAACTTATAGGTGGAGCAACAATATGAGCTAACCAGTACCCCCAGAGCTCATGTCTCTGGCTGCATATGTCACAGAAGATGGTCTAGTTGGCCATCGTTGGGAAGAAAGACCCCTTGGTATTGCGAGCTTTATATGTCCCAGTACAGGGAAATGCCAGGGCCAAGAAGTGGAAGTGGGTGTGTTGGGGAGCAGGGACAGGGGAGGGAATAGGGGACTTTTGGGATAGCATTTGAAATCTAAATGAAGAAAATAACTAATAAAAAATTGAAAAAAAAAAAAAAAGAAAAAGAAAAACTCTCTGGATATCTCATCTCTTGCAGATCAAAAGCCCAAGCTTTTAATCACATATCAATTTAATCATTAATCCAGGTTCACTTTCAATTATGTAATGAATTACCATCCCATGACACCAGCCCCTTGATTCTTAGAAAGAAACAGGAAGCACACATTTAATTTGCAAAGAATTCAAAGATCTGCCTACTTTTGCTAAATACAGACAATAAGCTTGTTAGGTGAGAGTCTGTCCTCAAATTATTATTCCTACCACATCTTGGCCTGGACATAACACTCTCTAGCCTGGATTGACCATGAAATCAGGAATCTGGCTGGCTTTGTAAGCACAAACATCAAACTTAGCTGGGTAGGATCTTACCCTCTGATCATCACTCCCTAAATCTTTTTGCCTATTTCTTTGGTATCTTTCTGACAAGCTGGCTCATAGTGAAGTTGCCTCTGTTTTTCTCAAGTCCATAAACCCTTTCATATAATTTGTATTGCATTGCCGCAGACCCTCTGGGCCCCTTTGTCTGCATGGAACGGGTCTCTATTCGTGGGTGGACAAAGCATAGGATGAGTGATAAACAGACGCACACAGGAGAGTTCGTGTGGAATCTGAATGTAATTTTTCAAATCGAACATCAGACTTTTTATGCAGAAGACAATAAGGAAGTTGGGTGACATATCTGCAAACTACAAATGAGGCAACCGGATGCTTAATGACTCTTACACAGAACAGAGGAATGAAAATGCAAAGACTGGCAGGAACTGGGCAATAAAATAACTGAGACAGAGTCAGCCCTATCTAAGGTCAGCTATAGTCTTAGAAGCCAGGTGTGAGAACTTTACTCTCCTAGTGCAAGGGCTTTCACACCCAAGTCATGGTTCTAACTAGGGAGTTCCGTTCTAGCTAACCGTCTCATGAATAATGCAATACTCTAAAACCACAGCCCGATCTACTTCCTAAACCATTTTAAATTCCTGTATATGGGAGCGAGTTGGCTTTTATTCTAAGTGATAGTGTAGCACCAGAGGGTATTCTGAATGTCACTGAATAGGCAACACTCTTACTAATTTCCAAGCCCATGGTCTTGCTTAAGGACATTCTAGGACTGTTGGAATACTGGCGGAAGGCTTTAGCTATGTCAGAATTCAATCTTAAAAGGCACTTTTAATAAGATGATACTGAAAGAGAGCACGTGGATCTATACACTAGACTAACACAGAAATGGAACATGGGAATGAAAAATTAATGTATGGGTAGAGCAGGCTAGACTCCAGGAGGAGAGCTTCCTTGAAACTCTTTTGCCTCATGAGTGCCTTTTAAGCCTTTCAGCTTGTCCAGTTGACTCGACCGGAGAGCGTAGCATTTCTCCCTTTCTTTTTTTAATTTTCAGCCGAAGTTCCAGGATGTCCCACCTTGTCGTAGCTACAGACCTCCGGAGCACTCTAAAGATGAGTGGAAACACAAGGATTACTAGTAAAACAATGCCAAAAATAATAGCAAGTAGGATTATATATTGAGCCCAATCCAGGGGTTTCAATGCACTTAGGTTGTTTTTCAAATCTCTAGCCAATTCATCAATGTTCCAAGTGTCCAAATGACTTTTTCTAATATCTGAAATTTCTTCCTTTAACTGTCCCAAGTCATGGGAAATATCAGTATCTTTCCACACTCCCTGTAAGTGAGATTATAAGGTAAGGGGGTAACTCAAATGTATTGGAAAGAAGCATGACATTTTGCAGCTAACCTGGTCTTAATATTAGCACTATCTTGCCCTATTGCTAGCACTACTTCTTCTAGGACGTTAACCTTCGCTTCCAATTTTTTATCTATATAATATGTTGCTCTGACAAAGCTATGGAAATATTCCTATGCTTATCATTAACAAAATGAGCAGTATGCAGTTGCTGAACTAAGGCTGTGGTAGATATCTTTTCAAAGTTTGCATTCCCATATTTTTAAACTAAGGATCATTTCCTAACTTTACAGACAGCAAAACATAAGCAGGTCTTTTTAACAAAATCATAACAGTAGATTCCTTATCTAATTTGGGATCTACACAATTAGTTAAATGACAAGAATTACAATGAATATGAAAAGACTTGTCAAGATTGGTGATCTTGACTCTTAAAATTGTTTAACAATAAGCATACAGATAATGTACACAAGCTTTTACAGCTATAGGGGAGTTGGCCTGAATGGCCAAAAACAGTGTCTCTGATGAAATCTTGCAGCAGTCCCTCCACCTCGTGAGTCAGCTCTCCTTGCTGTAGCCCATGGTAGAGATAGGAAGAGTTTCTTTATTTGCGCTCAATATAGCTTTCTTGTCACCACTGTCAGGGCACTGTCAGTTCCTACTCACAGGTCGGCCTGTCACATTGGAACATTGGAGTGTTGCTCTTACAACATTCTGTGGGAAAAACAGAAACATTTCCCCTTTTCCCCTAAAATAAGTATCTAAACAGGATCATGCCATGTGCCAATAAGTGGATCCCTTCATCTCATGAGTATGCCTGATTGTAGGGTGCCATAGACACTCAGCACAATTTTTGGCATCTAAATTTAAATTTTTTTAAGATATAGATTTAAAGTTTCATAGTACTGTTTCCTTGAGAATTATAAGAATATCAGTAACATGGGTAACATTAAATTGTTGACAAACATCTCAAATCCTTGGCTGTAATAGCCAGTTTTAATTTGATTTGGAACACCAAGCAAAAAGAATCAACACAGGCAATGACTAACTATACTTTTAGTTGCTTTTCTTGTTAAAGCAATTGTAATTAGAAAGACTAAAAAGGTATCAATAGTCACATGTGCATATTTTATTTTTCTAAAGTCAAAAATGAGTATCAATTTGCAATAATTGATTAAGTATAAGTCCTCGAGAATTAACACCAATGTGTGGAACAGGTAGAAACTGAGGAAACTGAGAGCAAATCTTTACAATATGAGATGCGCATTTATTTATTTATTTATTTATTTATTTATTTATTTATTTTAAATACCAAATTATTATCTCAAGCCATTACTATTTTGATGATGTAAAGAATGAGATTATATGGCCAATTATTTTTGTATAATCTACCTGGGATATAAATCTAGAGTGGCATTGCCTTAAGAGGTCTTTTCCAGGCAATCTTCAACATTTAAAAACACCATCTACAACACGTAATTTAATTATCTGTGCGGAAGCAGGTAGAAACTCAAAAGAATAAACATGTGATCCAATTCACATATACTTTTCTCCCATAGAAGGGTTGTTTTTAAATACAGTAAATGGGATGCATGCATGCATGAATTTATAGAAGATACAAAAGCATGCATAAGCAATTAACTTATTCATAGGATGAGTATCAATTTTATTTAAAATGATGGTATGCAATAGGTCAAATATCAATATTCTGCGATAAACAATTGCCATTTGGAACAAGGAATTCTTAATTCTTAATTAGCACCACAGCAGCCTTATGATATGATGTTAAAACTTTGAGGTGAAGAAGGATGATTTTACATTAATGTTTATTCTTGCCAAAGAATGGCTGTGGACTCATTTAATAACAATAACTAGAATATGTAGCTAATATTTGATTACCACCAATTACAATCGATACCAATACATTACAGAAGTTTCCTCTACTTTCTGTTAAAGCCTTTTTGATTCTCACCAGTTAATTTGAACCTCACTTGATAGTACCTAACAAAGGCTTAGGTTCTCCTGTGGTGAATTTAAGGTGAGGTCTTAGTCAATTAACATCTCCTGGAAGCTTTTGAAAATAAAATTTTGAAGCAAGTTTGTACCACAATTTTCCAATATAACTAAAACCCTAAATATTAAAAAAAAATATTGACTCTGAATCTTATGAAGCAACAATTACTCCCCAGGACTTTAAGGCTCACTGTGTGAAAAACAAAGATTTGAAGTAAACTTCCCTTTAGAGGCATTAGCTAATAAAATACTTTTCACTTAGGAAACAATATATACTGAAAGATTCAAAGTCTTAGCTTCTTGTGTTGAAGTCTGGACAATGAAAATTTCTTACATAATGTAAAGCTATGTTAGCCATAGCTAGGGGCAAAACCCTTTAATGGTCACCAGTTCACTAGAAGTAAACTCTTTACAATTGGAAAAAATAAACTTTCAAATCTATAATAATTTTATATGAAGTAGGCACGCTATCTTGTAATGCCTTTATAAGTTCTACAGTCTGATTGACCTTTTATAAATCTTTAATCTAGACTTTATTATGAACAACACCTGGGTAGGTCTGAAGAAAAAAAAGTTGTTTAGCTAAAAGGAAATCTCCCTGAAGGCAGGGAGGGGTGAAGTTTTAAGAACTTCCCTAGGTGCAGTCTGCAAAACACAAGAAACATTGTACAAGCTTCTCTGAGGCTGCTCTAAGCTTTGTATCAACACAAATGTATATATTTTCCAATCTGAGCATCTTGGCCCTCCTGCAATGAGGACAGATTCCAGAGGAACAATTTAACTGTCTGTCCATGCCTCTGATTTTGGACAATCTTTCTTAAGATGACTTATACCTTAAACATTTTTTTATAACCTTTTATGGTCCTGCAAGGCCGCAACCATAGCCAAACTGTGTGAGGGTCCAATTTCTCCACAAAGATGAATATATCTAGTTAACTCTGTCTTGCTTTGTATGGCTGAATGGCCAAAGTGAGCAGCTTTAGCGTAATCATAAGATGATTACTCTTGTAATAATCTTAATTAATAATATATGGGTGAGTTAAAAACCTTAAGCTTTCGATCAAATTGCAAACTGTAGTCAATGGGACACTGGCATTTTTAACCATAATTTTTAAGTTTCTGTTGCAATATTAGAATATATCTATAACCTTTGGAAAGCAAGACCCAATTTTAAACAAATTATTTTCCTTAAAATCAATGCTAGAAACATCACTATCACGTTACAAAGTTTGGCTGCCAATTTATGAATGCATGACAGTGCAAATTTTAATGTTCCATTAAAGAGACGTTGTTTTAAAATCTTATCTTTATAAGTCTACTTTTTAGGATGAGAATTACATAAAATATTATCTCAATTTAGAAGAATCTTTAGAGGACTAGTTTTCTGGGCTGGTTTATGTCAGGTGCTTTTGTTTGAAAATGACTCCAGCCCTGAGTTACTACTTAAGCTAACTTTGTAACCAGTGTTATACCTTTTTAATCATACCCAAATAACTTATAAGCCAATTCTCTATGACCAAGATATGAAGATCATATTTATACCTTTAAGACCAATCAAAAACCAAATGAAGTGGCTGCATGAATCTTATAAATTTAGATCAGTCAAAGAATTTTACTTTTTATAGCTATACTTATAAGATAAAAAAAAGCACTTTGTAATTTGCTAAACACAATAATCACAAAATTGCAGAGAATTTTTTAGGGAAAACAACTATCAGCTTATTTGCCTTAGAACTAAGAGGTTGCAAATTCCTTTTCTTTAAAAACAGTTTTTTAGCAGAACCTCTCCTGCCATGCTTGATTTTTGACTAAGGTGAGGGGCCTCTCTCAGCCTCCATTGTGTAAACTGAGAGTGGATCAGCAGGTAAAGTTTTAACCATTTATTTTTTTCTTTTCTTTTTCTTTTCAACATGAAACATAAAACAGTAAGTCATTCAGACAACAAAACAATCATTCAGACAATGAAACAAAAACATAAATGAATTGACACGTGATTGGTACACCAAACATTAGACCATGTAAAGAGGGTAGAGAACTTCTCCTGTAGGGGCCAGAGAGAATAAAACAAGGCGTCCCCCGATTTCTCTCTGTCCCTGGGAGAATTCTAAAATCCATTTTCCTCTATCCCTTCCTTTCCTTTCCTGATTGTAAGAGGCAGCTTGTCAAACCAAGATTAAAATCTAAAATTTTCTAACAGCTTCTGGCAAGCATCTAAAACTTTTAATTTATTTAATCTGAAGGCAATTATTTTTGAGAAAACACATAATCTCGATACACTAAATGTCTCAAATAGCCTAAAAGTTTACCATGCTGAATCTCTTTTGACGCCATCATCAGTCCACACTTTGTCAAATATTTTATAGCCATCTGCAAAAACCTCTCTATTTTCTGCAACCAACAAAAATACTATCTATAGAATGAATTATATATGTTTTAGGAAACGAATTAACTTCCAATAAAGCCTTTTCTACGAATTTTTTGACACAATGTAGGATTGGGAAATTGTAAATAAGGTAACAGTAAGAAGTGACCTATATTTTGACCTTTATTTTTTATACTTTAACTATAATTTAACCATAATTTTAAATTTTACCTAAAGTATCAGAATCCACCACTTGAAGTTTTTCTTATAACTGGAGCTGTGTCACATGATGAGCTCCACAGTTCCTGAATGGGGCTAAGAGACTGCCCCTTTAGTTTTTTGCCTTACCCGCTTCTTTTGTGAGCAGAATCCCAAATTTATGGGACTTTGACCTGCAATCATTCTTCTAAGGTTCTCTCTACCATAGCCTGGACCTGGAGAAAGGCCCTTCTTGTTTCCCAAGGGATTCTTACAATCTTTACTCAGGTGCCCCGGTTTTTCACAACCGAAACATGCAGTTCCATAGTTCTTTGTCTTTCTGTTTCTCTAGTGAGCAGAGTCCCATCTTTATGGGACTTTGATTTACATTCACTTCTCCAGTGTTTCTCACAACGCTGGAAGGGACCCAAAGGAATGCTCTTGTCTCCTGAGAGATTTTTGCAATCTTTTCTCAGGTGCCCTGGTTTTTTATAACTGAAACATGTAATTCCATAAGTAGCGCCGAATTTCTTCCCTTTCCTTGCTGCGGTGTGAGCTATCCCCTGAATTACGGCCGGTGAGGCGTTTACACATGCTTTAATATAATCTTGTAGGGAACTTGTCTTACGGATTGGTCTGTTCAGGTTTTGGCACAAGGTATTCACGTTTTCCCAAGCCAACTGTATTATTAATTCAACAGTCCCTTCCGAGGGAGGAAGCATCTTACCTACTTGCTTCCAATCCTCCAATGTCAAGCTTCCCTCCTCTGGAAACCAGGGACTGACTTTTTGCACGAAATCATAAAATTTATCTGAGACCTTTAGGCCTCTGCCAGACAACATGTGCTTAAAGACAGACAGAAACAAGCTCTTCCCTTTCGATTCTGACTGCCCCATGATAAAACTTACTCTTAACTTACTCTTAACTGATCTACGAATCAGCCTGTCTGCAGCATTGCATGCTAATGTTTTGGATAGTCAAGATACTATATATTCTTGAATTCATGTTGTCAGCATACTTTCCCACAGCCTTAAGTGTTGTTGGAAAGTCAAAATTTCCACCATTTTTCTGAGACATTAGACATACCCTCACCTCCTGTACTCAAGGTGTCTCTGATTATCATGAAGTCTTTAATATTGGCAGGGAGGACATTCCTTCCAGGAGGAATGTGAAAACATGTACATTATTATACAAACAAGTCTTACACCTACAAGGACCATCCACACTTCTGGAGGCCAAAACCCTGGTGGCTCTGTCCCATAGGCATGAACCATGTCACACATTCCCTACTATGGCCAGGCTGGACTCAGCATATGGCTGAATGAAGGTGAGGGGAAAAGTTTGAAGCAGTTTTCCAACTATTTACACATTAAAGAAATGTGTCAGGAGCGATATAGCAAAGGCTAAAAGCTATCAGGCGATCTTCCAGAGGTGTTTCCCCACAGAATGATGAGCTTTTGGGAGACCCAAAGGACAAATCATAGGAATTGATTCATGGAGTTGATATGTCTTTCCTTTCCTTACAAATTAATATTATATAATCCTTGGACACTAACCCACTCCATTGGGAAGATTTTTGCAGATTAATAAAGATGTACTGTCTTATTGTGATACTACATAAAAAATAGATTATTTTTTAATTCATAACTCTGATTCTATAAAATAGTTATTGATAAAATTATATCAATAACTATTGAGCACTTTATAATAGGACTGCTATTAAAGCACTTTCTGATATGAAAACTATAATTATAACTCTATCCGTCTTCATGTGTCATGAGCTCATTGCTTCTGAGAAACAAAGCAGGCATTTACAACTTAGAATACATTGCTTAGAGCTGTAAAACAATTACCAAACTTCATAAAAAGGAACTAAAGATTAATTGTAGGACAGAAGAGAAAATATTGACTGCTTTTACTTATACAAAACTCCAATGCTAACATAGTCACAAGAACTATGGTTTTAAACTTTCAATGAACCCAGCTAGTGACAGAAAATGAATGTTTAATTAGATAACTACTCTTCATAGAGACACATGTAAAGGTCTCTATTTTAAACCTCTTATTCAATTTATGATTTGAATTTGTGTTTAAACTCATGATGAACTTTAAACTAGATACCAAGTAATCATGTATACTAAGAAAATATGTAAAGACTAACTAAGAATTAAGAACGTCTAGAAACAATTAGGAACAACTAGGAACTTAGAGAACTAAGAGCAAATATATTTAGACAGTTTGATAGACTTCCCCCTTTTTCTTTTCTCTGAGAAATAAATACTACAATTCCTTTTCTAAGTGTTCTTTTTAGTCCTGCAAGCAATTTTCTCTAGCTAACAATGAGTTAAATAAGCTCCCAGTCTTAGATCCTGTGCCCTGGAATTACTGTGGAGAAAAGATCAAAGTGATCTCTTTATTTATTCCCCACCCATTAAGCTGTAGATATGTATTACCCAAGCCAGTAGTTTTTAACCTCAGAATAAGCAAGAAAAGTTTTAATTTTTTTTAGGAAGCCATCAGCTTCAACATTTAGCATAGTTATAGAGTTTGAAAGCCAGACATTCATATTCTACTGCCCTAGGCCCAGGCTAGGCAGCTTCCAGAAAGGCCTCTCTTCCTTGGCTCTGATACCTGTCCCTTTCCACAGTATTCTTAAACAGAGAGTAATTTCTGTACCTTTCTATCAACATATACTTAAATGATATAGAGTCCATTGCAGTGGAAAGTACCTCATACCCTAAAATTTTCAAGGACTTAAGCTGACTGTCTCCTATAGATAAACTATTTTGCTATCCAGAGAAACCATCATGTATTTTAACCACATTATTTTGAGGTCTTAGTTTTTAAATAGCTTATCTGAATTAACACACATCCTTGGGCATGGTGAGTTATCAATATTGTTAATAGGATATATTTAATTTGCACATTGAATAAAGGTGACTTTAAGGAATATTCTAAAGTATTTAATTCTTTCTATACTCTATTATGATATATCTGTATTATGTATGAGAATTTGTAGAGAATAGACATGTGCATACACATGCCGTTGCTAGAGCAGGATGTCACTTATTTTCCTTTATTGTCTATGTGTTTGGGATAGTATTTCTTCTAGACATGAGATTTAACTTCCTCTCCAGTTTGTTTCGAATTCAGAATGTCTTGGAAATCTTGAAAAGACGAGAACTTTCTTCATTTTCACTGATATTATTCCACCTCTCTTATGAAATATGAACTGTTGTACATTGTTTGTGATCCCAAAAAACCAACCTAGAACTGATTCTAATACAACCAAATAGTGTCTTTTTATTAAAAACTCGAGTTTGGGCTTACTCAACACCGATCTACAAGATGATTTGGTCAAGCATTGCTGAACACTTATCAAGACAAGGATATGAGAGCAAGTGAGGGGGTGTCCATCCTGGAAAGTGCCTAATTAAATAACTATTGTAAGCAGCCCGGTGGGTGCTCAAAAGCATGATCATGAACAATCACAAATAGTCTGAAAGTACATCTGAATCAATCAGACTAATCTTTGATTATCTGTTGCCAAGAAGTAGCTAGGGAGTCACTCTGAGTATGAATCCAGATCAAGCTGTGAGGTGCAGCTAGGGTTCAGCTGCAGGTCAAGTTCTGAGGCTCTTTTTATTTTTTCTTTTAAGATGGAGGCCATTCCCAAGATGTAGTAGGTTTGGCCTCTCAGACATTCATGTAGATGCCAAAGAGTCCATGAGGAGTTGTTAGAATGGGACCATAAGGTAGGACTCTTGCAACACCAGAATTGTGTGTTTAGATTCTATAAAAAGGAAATGACTCTAAGAAAGCATTGTAGTTCAAATGTCAAATTCCAGGTTCTATGAGATACTTTGTTTCCCAAATAAGTTGGAGAGAGGCAGAACATCATAACTAACATTGAAGTATGGCCTATTGCCTACACACTTGTACTTACGCAACAGCAAGGACATCTTTAAATATACATACATACATACACGCATGCATATATATGTGTGTGTGTGTGTGTGTGTGTGTGTGTATACATTTTACACACACACACACACACACACACACACACACACACACACACACACACACACATCACACCACCCAGGAACCAACTGATAAATATTTTTAAGTAATTAACAAAACTACCTTTCTTTAATATCTTGCCATGAAGTGAAATTTTCATAGAATAATTTTGGATGCCCCATCATATGAGTCATGTAAAGTCGTAAATGAAATAAAATTGCTTGCACTTTAGTAATTTTATCCAAAATGAAAATTTTCTCTCGAGTTCCTTATTGAAAAGAGATTATAGATGAATCGAGCTACCAAATAAGTAAGGTGCATCTTTACAATATAAAAATAACATAATGAAAAAGATACATAATTGAAATGGCATTTGTTAATATTTTGTATCAGAAATTCTCTGCAGCACACTCATGCAGTGGAAACCCAAGTAGAAGGGATAATGTTTGTGCTTATTTGAATTCTTATACAAGGTTTAGCTTTATGTAGATTTGTTCTTGCTCTGCTGAATTTAAATCAAGTCACAATTTTTTATCAGATTCCTCCTTTAGTATATTCTTAACATGAGGAGACAGAAAAGGAAGTGTTTGAAAATTACAATGTTCATCTCTCAACCTATGTTCATATTCCTCCTTCTTTACCTATTATATTATTTTCTATTATTATTATATTATTATATTATTTTCTATATTATTTTCTACACAACAGAGTATCATTTTGTATGAATATGAAGGGGAAAGGCATAAGGATGTACACTGTGGTCCATCTTTTCTTCATCTCATATATATATATATATACACACACACACACAAACACACACATATATGTTTCTTGAGAACTTTCATGGCAAATGCATGCACAGATTATTGTAGTCTGTACATGTAGGGATACAAGTGTGTGTCAGTGCATGTGCAGGCCAGAAGAGAGTACGAGATTTCCTAAAGCTGGAATTACATGTCTAATTTGCCTGGCTTATGTGTTGGATACAGAAACATCTTTTGCAAGCATAAGCACTCTTTTTTCCCCATTTTTATTAGGTATTTAGCTCATTTACATTTCCAATGCTATACCAAAAGTCCCCCATACCCACCCACTCCCCCTTTTTGGCCCTGGCATTCCCCTGTACTGGGGCATATAAAGTTTGCGTGTCCAATGGGCCTCTCTTTCCAGTCCCATCTCTGTACGTTGCTTCCCCATAATTTCTTTTGAATGCATGTACTTTGTATGGTGTGTAATTTAGGCATACTTGGTTTTTTATGTTTGTGTAATATAGGCATACTTGTGTGCTGGTACTTTTGCTTGTGTGTATGTTGGAACCTAAGAAGATGTGAGGACTATATTAGTACCCTATATTTTTATATGAATAGTAGGATCTGAACTTAGGTCCTCCAGCTTAAGCAGTAAGGAATCCTACTAAGTTATCTCTCCAACCCATGTATGCATCTACTCTATGGCTAAAGACCAGTAGATAAGTTTCACTGCAAATATGCGATGAGATATTCTATGTATAGGCCACTGATTGGAAAGTGCAAAACAGACACACTCTAAAGACGAAACACTAATGGGCTAAGGTGATGTTTCAGGTTGAATTGAAGCAAAAGGATTTCCACATAAATGGGAAAATAAGGTTATATTGAGCATCACATAAAACAAGTTAATATCTTTTTTAATCTACATATCTAGCAATGCTTTATCATATGAAACCACATAGGAAATTTGGGCCTTTACTTCAATTGTGTTCTAAGAAACATGAAGATCATACTCTGATTATACACTGCAATCCATGTACTCTGAAGAAAGTTTGGAAGCAATGGAGACACTGAGTATTGTGTTTAAATGAAGAATACTTAGGTCTAAAAAGTTCTGCTTTCTACTATTAGTAGACACATGAAAGAAGAAACAATTTCTATTTTTTTTATGAAATTTAAACATAGCCTACAGATCTGTAAATGTCTTCAGGTTTATGTTTCTGATAGTTACTTATGCCTAGTCTGTGCCATTAAAAACTCAAGGTAAATTAAATGTTTAATTATACGGAAGGAAAGCAAAATAATTACACATTTTTTATTGACATGTAAAAGTGAGAAAATAATAGAAAATCCTCAACTACCACAGCTTCACTTGTTTCTGCAAAACATATTCTCTTCCTTGAAGTAAGTTTTATTTTATTGTGTGGTATTGTGAGACATCCCAGAGGATAAGCAACACACATGTCTGCTAATGCCAGAATGGGAGCTCATGAAAGACTAAAGTACAGATAAAACAACAATCCCAGTTGGTGATTCAATGAGTTTTATTAGGTTAACTTACAGTAATATAGGTAAGGGTTTACTTAAAGAAGCAGCAATGACTCAAAGAGAGCTAAGTTAGCAAAGTCTACTCCAGTGTATGTAGCATTCACAAAATCTGGAACTATGGAACACTTAAACAGCCTCAGGCAGTCACACATATTAGGGGATGGTGTGTAGTTTTGAGTGTACTTAAAGAAGTTTTTGCCGAAATGGAAGGTTGTAATAGCAGAGAAAATTTTGTATAAAACATGTTTGTGTGTGTGTTCAGAAACCCATTCCTTTACTAATGTAAACATTCAGTGCCATTCTTCAGGGGAATCTCCCATTTTGTTTGTGAAAGGAGTTCACTCATAAGCAAGGAACCATATGGCTAGACTTGCTAGGCTGACCATCCAGCTTCAAGAATCTGCCTGCCTCTAGCTCTCTTGTTTTTTGGTCTAGAAGTGGCTCACTTTATAAACTTAAGATATATACCCCAGTATCAGCTTTATACACCTATCTTGCACTGCTGTTGTAGTATGTGTCCTTTAGCATTCATTGCATGCACAGTTTATTTCCTTTCCTTTCCTTTCCTTTCCTTTCCTTTCCTTTCCTTTCCTTTCCTTTCCTTTCCTTTCCTTTCCTTTCCTTTCCTTTCCTTTCCTTTCCTTTCCTTTCCTTTCCTTTCCTTTCCTACCAACAGAGAAAGTTTATCTGTGAGATGATAGCTTACATAGGTTCCTATATGCATGATAAAACACCATGATGAAAAAATATGTGGATAAAAAGGGATTCATATAGCATAGTTCCATATCTTAGTCTATCATGGAATGAAATTAGGGCATGAACTCTTTTCATGATAGGATCCTCAAAAGTACCATGAAAGAATAGTGCATTCTGTTTTTGCTCCCTATTAGTTTCTCATTCTGCTTTCTTAAAGCATCTAGGATCACCAGCTCATGGGTGTCACGACTCACAATGAGCTGGGCGCTCACACATAATCATTAATCAAGAAAATGTGCCACAGACTCTCTTCCAGACCACCTAGTGGAGGCATATTTTCAAATGAGGTTCCTTCTTTCAAAATAACTCTAGCTTCTTTCAAATTGGCACAATATTAACAAGCACCAATAGAAAATGTTCAGTACTTTACATATGCATGTGTCCTACAACAAAATTGATATTCATTTTATTGTTAAGTCTTAACTTATAGGTACATAGACATTGGCCATGAAAATTGACTCCCAGAATGTGCCATTTTTTTATGCAGAGTATAGCTGAAGTTGCTCCCATACCCCCTTACATTATACTCCTAGCTTTAGATTTATGTCACAAGAGCAGGTTTCCATGTCTTTCTGTGGGGATCTAAAGCAATATAAGGAAGGAAAGGTTTGCAGCTACAGAGAATATATGTTATTAAAGTTGAGAAGGTATGGCAGCAGGAGAAGTCATAAAGCTGATCTCAGTACATCCTCAGTCTTGAAGCAGAAACTGAACAGGAAATGAGACCAAAATATACCTGATCCAGCCTTCCAGTTGCTCACTGCCTTCAGTGAAACTGTACTCACTCTATGCTCCCCTGGTACCAGATGGGACCAAGTGTTCAAATGCAAGAGACTATGGGAAGTACTTCATGTTCAAACTACAATAGGCACTGTTAGACTTGTCTTTCTTTCAAGCACCTTAACATACAATGTAGTACTTTTTACACAAATAAGACCATTGAATTATAAGATCCCAGAGTTGATACTAGAATTTAATACCCTTATAGCATTGGAAGTTGTAGCAAACTATTTAGCTGCCTGAGTTCTGTTGATAATGTTCACAAATATACTTGCTGAGCTCTCTTGATTGACAGGTGAGTTCATTCCTGTACTATTTCATAAAAAGTAGAAATAGCAAGGCCAAGGAAGGAGACTTCAGTCATTTGACTGTATCTTGTGTTTAAGATCCACAGACATAATATGGTCTGTAAGGCAGTAGACAGAAATGTCTGTTGCCCTTCCTACATCAATGGCTTACTTTGGCATTCTTACCCATCTTGATATATTATTAGGCTTCAACAGAAAAGAAAATAGACATGGATGTGAGAAAGCCCTTCAAAGGCTCTGTGTTTGAGCTTAATTACATATAAAAATAGCAGTTAAAATTTTGGTGAAGAAGGGACAGGCACTGATGTAAGGATTAAGTAAAACTAAGGTACATGAAAAATGTCATGGAAATTCTTTAATTGGTATATTATGTTTAAAATGTGTTTTGTAAATGGAACTGAGGGTCTATAAAGAATGATCAGTGGTTGAAACTACTGTTTGTACTTCCATGAGATTTGGGTTCGATTCCCAGAACTCACATAACAATCTCTAACTTCAGTTCTATGGTATCAAAAACTCGCTTTTGGACGCTATAGGCAACAAGCATACATAAAAACATCCATACAGATACCATAAAATAATAAAAAATTAAGGAGCTGAATGAAAGAACCCTGCATAGGCATAAAATGCCAGTCTCAGAGAATACATGCTACAAAACATGATAGTAAAATAACAAAAATAATGTTTATATAAGACTACTAGTCTCACACAAGACAGCTGTTCTGCAACCCTATAGGTGGAACAACAATATGAACTAACCAGTACCCACAGAGTTCGTGTATCTAGCTGCATATGTAGCAGAAGATGGCCTTGTCAACCATCTTTAGGAAGAGAGGCCCCTAGGTCTTGCAAACTTTGTAGGACCCAGTACAGGGGAACGGCAGGGCCACGAAGTGAGAGTGAGTGAGTTGGGAAGCATGGTGTGGGGAGGGTAAAGGGGATTTTCAGGATAACATTTGAATGTAAATGAAGAAAATATCTAATAAAAAAACAAAAAATAAAAAATAAATAAATAATAAATAAAAAAGACTACTAGCTCTCCATAATGAATTGTAAATCATGATGATATTAGAGAATCTTAAGTTGATGTGTAAACTCTTGCAATCTCTGGATAATTCTACATCAAATTGACATTTAAATAGCCAACTTATTGTAAAATAATTGTTAAATCATATTGAGTGACAATTTTACTGTATATTGAATATTTTTACTTACTCCCTCCCCTCCTTTCAAAACCAATTGGCTTGATAATTTTGTAAAATCAATAGACAATAGAGAAAGTTGGAAATCTGATAAAATATATTGTAGGCTTTGTTACTTGAGAGTGTCCCCATACTTCATGTACCAAAATTTAATTGTGAGGATTGACAGGACAGTGTGTAGAACTGGGCTTTGTGGAGATGAAGAGGACTGGAAAAAGTCATCAGAATTAGTGGATATTGTTGGAATTTCTGAGGTTTTGTGTTCCTGGACAATGGTGTTAGTAGACATATGTAGGTAGTAACAAAAGAAGAAAGAGCATATTAAAGGACAAAGGCACTTTCCAATGTGGGAATCAGATCACTGCTGGAGAAAGCCAAAGCCTCAGTGGAAATAGGCAAGAGAACTGTGAGAGCCTTGAGTTTCATTACATAGTTGCCTGCCTGCTCCTCGATCGGCATATTACAAGGAGTGTTATTTGCTTACATGTGTGCCTTATATACAGTTTTGGTGCTCTGTGCCATTTCAAGGATGATCTACAATATTCATAATTTTACCTTCAACTGACCCATGTCATAAGAAAAATTAAAAGAACAAATTGCAAATAACAAATAGATAGAAACCACAGAAATATAATGCCTGACACCAGTGATATTCTTAATCCAGCAGAGGTGCAGTTCTCAAAGTATCCATATTCTTTCCAAATAGAACAACCAACTATGGATGGCAAGAAGCAAACTCTACCATCATAGCTAATCCTAGATACAACACCAAAAAAGCAAGATATGGATCTAAAGTCACTTCTCGTGATGAAGATGGAGGACTATAAGAAGGAAAAAAATAACTCCCTTAAAGAAATATAGGAGAACACATCAAATCATGTGAAAGAATTCAACAAAACCATTGAGGTTTTGGAAATAAACTCTTGGAAATAGAAAACCTAGGAAAGATGTCAGGAACCATTGATGCAAGCATAACCAACAGAATACAAGAGATAGAAGAGAGAATCTCAGGTGCAGAAGATATCATAGAAAACATTGACACAATAATCAAAGAAAATGTGAATTGTAAAAAGAGCCAAACCCAAAATATCCAGGAAATCCAGGACACAATGAGAAAACAAAACCTAAGGATAATAGGTATAGACAAGAAGGAAGATTTCCAACTTAAAAGGCCAGTAAATATTTTCAACAAAATTATAGAAGAAAATTTCCCATACCTAAACAAACAAAGAGATGCTAATGAACATACAAGAAGCCTACAGAACTCCAAATAGTTTGGACCAGCAAAGAAATTCCTCCTTTCACATAATAGGCAAAACACCAAATGCACAAAACAAAGAAAGAATATTAAAAGCAGTAAGTGAAATAGGTCAAGTAACATATAAAGGCAGACCTATCAGAATTTTACTGACTTTTCTCCAGAGACTATAAGAGCCAGAAGATCCTGGGCAGATTTCATACAGGCCCTAAGAGAACACAAATGCCAGCCCAGGCTACTACACCCAGCAAAGCTCTCAATTACCATAGAAGGAGAAAACAAGGTATTTCATGACAAAACCAAATTTACACAGTATCTTTCCACAAATCCAGCCCTTCAAAGCATACTAAATGGAAAACTTCAACACAAAGAGGGAAACTGAGCTTGAGAAAAAGTCAGAAAGTAGTCCATCAACAAACCCAAAAGAAGATAGCCTCAAGAACAGAATCCCAACTCTAACAACAAAAATAACAGGAAGCAACCATTACTCTTAATATCAATGGACTCAATTCCCTAATAAAAAGACATAGACTAAAGACTAGTTATATAAACAAGATCCAACTTTTTGCTGCATAGAGGAAACCTACTTCAGGGAAAAAGACAGACACTACCTTAGAACAGATCACCATGCACAAAGACTGATCTTCAATAACAAAATAAATAATAGAAAGCCAACATTCACGTGGAAACTGAACAACACTCTTCTCAATGATACCTTGGTCAAGGAAGGAATAAAGAAAGAAATTAAGGACTTCTTAGAGTTCAATGAAAATGCAGCCACTTCATACCCAAACTTATGGGACACAATGAAAGCATTCCTAAGAGGAAATCTCATAGCTCTGAGTGCCTCCAAAAAGAAACTAGAGAGAGCATACATTAGCAGCTTGACAACACACCTAAAAGGTCTAGAAGAAAAGGAAGCAAATTCACCCAAGAGGAGTAGAAGGCAGGGAATAATCAAACTCAGGGGTGAAATCAACCAAGTGGAAACAAGAAGAACTATTCAGAGAATCAACCAATCAAGGAGCTGGTTCTTTGAGAAAATCAACAAGATAGACAAACCCTTAGACAGACTCACTAGAGGGCACAGGGAAAGCATTCTAATTAACAAAATCAGAAATGAAAAGGGAGACATAACAACAGATCCTGAAGAAATCCAAAACACCATCAGATCCTTCTACAAAAGGCTATACTCAACAAAACTGGAGAACCTGGATGAAATGGAGAAGTTTCTAGACAGATATCAGGTACCCAAGTTGAATCAAGATCAGGTTAATGATCTAAAAAGGCCGATATCCACCAAAGAAATAGAAGCAGTAATTAATAGTCTCCCAATCAAAAAACCCCAGGACCAGATGGGTTTAGTGCAGAGTTCTATCAGACCTTCAAAGAAGATCTAATCCCACTTCTTCACAAACTATTCCACAAAATAAAAACAGAAGGTACTCTACCCATCTCATTCTATGAAGCCACAATTACTCTGATACCTAAACCACAAAAAGACCCAACAAAGATAGAGAACTTCAGAACAATATCTCTTATGAATATTGATTCAAAAATCCTCAATAAAGTTCTTGCTAACCGAATCCAAGAACACATCAAAACAATCATCCATCCTGACCAAGTAGGTTTCATCCCAGGGATGCAGAGATGGTTCAATATATGGAAATCCATCAACGTAATCCAGTATATAAACAAACTCAAAGACAAAAACCACATGATCATCTCCTTAGATGCAGAGAAAGCATTTGACAAAATCCAACACCCATTCATGATAAAAGTCTTGGAAAGATCAGGAATTTAAGACCCATACCTAAACATGATAAAAGCAATCTACAGCAAACCAATAGCCAGCATCAAAGTAAATGGTGAAAAGCTTGAAGCAATCCCACTAAAATCAGGGACTAGACAAGGCTGTCCACTCTCTCCCTACCTATTCAACATTGTACTTGAAGTCCTAGCAAGAGCAATTAGACAACAAAAGGAGATCAAGGGGATACAAATTGGAAAGGAAGAAGTCAAAATATCACTTTTTGCAGATGATATGATAGTATATATATGTGACCCTAAAAATTCCACCAGAGAACTTCTAAGCCTGATATACAGCTTCATTGAAGTAGCTGGATATAAAATTAACTCAAACAAGTCAATGGCCTTTCTCTACACAAAGGACAAACAGGCTGAGAAAGAAATTAGGGAAACAACACCCTTCTCAATAGCCACAAATAATATTAAATACCTAGGCCTGACTCTAACTGAGGAAGTGAAAGATCTGTATGACAAGAACTTCATGTCTCTGAGGAAAGAAATTAAAGAAGATCTCAGAAGATGAAAAGATCTCCCATGCTCATGGATTGGCAGGATCAATATAGTAAAAATGGCTATCATGCCAAAAGCAATCAACACATTCAATGCAATCCCCATCAAAATTCCAACTCAATTTTTCAACGAATTAGAAAGGGCAATCAGCAGATTCATCTGGAGTAACAAAAAACCTAGGATAGCAAAAACTCTTCTCAAGGATAAAAGAACCTCTGGTGGAATCACCATGCCCGACCTAAAGCTGTACTACAAAACAATTGTAATAAAAACTGCATGGTACCAATGGAACAGAATTGAAGACCCAGAGATGAACCCACACACCTATGGTCACTTGATCTTTGACAAGAGAGCTAAAACCATCCAGTGGAAAAAAGACAGCATTTTCAACAAATGGTGCTGGCACAACTGGCTGTTATCATGTAGAAGATTGCGAATTGATCCATTACTATCTCCTTGTACTAAGGTCAAATCTAAGTGGATTAAGGAACTCCACATAAAACCAGAGACACTGAAACTTATAGAGGAGAAAATACGGAAAAGCCTCAAAGATATGGGTACAGGGGAAAAATTCCTGAATAGAACAGCAATGGCTTGTGCTGTAAGATGGAGAATCGATAAATTGGACCTCATAAAATTGCAAAGCTTCTGCAAGGCAAAAGACACCGTCAATAAGACAAAAAGACCACCAACAGATTGGGAAAGGATCTTTACCTATCCCAAATCGGATAGGGGACTAATATCCAATATATATAAAGAACTCAAGAAGGTAGACTCCATAAAATCAAATAACCCCATTAAAAAATGGGGCTCAGAACTGAACAAAGATTTCTCACCTGAGGAATACCGAATGGCAGAAAAGCACCTGAAAAACATCCTTAATCATCAGGGAAATGCAAATCAAAACAACCCTGAGATTCCACCTCACACCAGTGAGAATGGCTAAGATGAAAAATTCAGGTGACAGCAGATGTTGGCGAGGATGTGGAGAAAGAGGAACACTCCTCCATTGTTGGTGGGATTGCAAGCTTGTACAACCACTCTGGAAATCAGTCTGGCAGTTCCTCAGAAAATTGGACATAGTACTACTGGAAGATCCAGCAATACCTCTTCTGGGCATATATCCAGAAGATGCCCCAACTGGTAAGAAGGACACATGCTCCACTATGTTCATAGCAGCCTTATTTATAATAGCCAGAAACTGGAAAGAACCCAGATGCCCCTCAACAGAGGAATAGATACAGAAAATGTGGTACATTTACACAATGGAGTACTCCTCAGCTATTAAAAAAATGAATTTATGAAATTCCTAGCCAAATGGATGGACCTGGAGAGCATCATCCTGAGTGAGGTAACCCAATCACAAAGTAACTCTCACAATATGTACTCACTGATAAGTGGATATTAGCCCAGAAACTTAGGATACCCAAGATATAAGATATAATTTGCTAAACACATTAAACTCAAGAGAATGAAGACCAAAGTGTGGACACTTTGCCCCTTCTTATAATAGGAAACAAAACACCCATGGAAGGAGTTACAGAGACAGAATTTGAAAGTGTGACGAAAGGATGGACCATCTAGTGATTGCCATATCCAGAGATCCATCCCATGATCAGCTTCCAAACGCTGACACCATTGCATATACTAGCAAGATTTTGCTGAAAGGACCCAGATATAGCTGTCTCTTGTGAGACTATGCCAGGGCCTAGCAAACACAGAAGTGGATGCTCACAGTCAGCTATTGCATGGACCACAGGGCCCCCAATGGAGGAACTAGAGAAAGCACCCAAGGAACTAAAGGGAACTACAACCCTATAGGTGGAACAACAATATGAGCTAAGCAGTACCCCGGAGCTCTTGTCTCTAGTTGCATATGTCTCAAAAGATGGCCTAGTCGGCTATCACTGCAAAGAGAGGCCCATTGGACTTGTAAACTTTATATGCCCCAGTACAGTGGAACGCCAGTGCCAAAAAGGGGGAGTGGGGGGTGGGTATGGGGGACTTTTGGTGTAGCATTGGAAATGTAAATGAGCTAAATACCTAATAAAAAATGGGAAAAAAAGTGCAAAAAAAAAAAAAAGGCTGAAAAACATTTTCCAAGCAAATGGTCCGAAGAAACAAGCTGGAGTAGAATCACCATCTCCAACCTCATGCTGTACTACAGAGTAATTGTGATTAAAAACTGCATGGTACTAGTACAATGATAAACGGGTAGATCAATGGAATAGAACTGAAGACCCAGAAATGATCCTACACCCACACAATTATCTTCACTCGATCTTTGACAAAGGAGCTAAAACCATCCAGTAGAAAGAAGACAGCATCTTCAACAAATGGTGCTGACTCAACTGACTGTTAGCATGTAGAAGAATGCAAATTGATCCATTTTTATGTTCTTGTACAAAGCTCAAATCTAAATAGATCAAAGAACTTCACATAAGACCAGAGTCACTGAAACTTATAGAGGAGAAAGTGGGGAAGAGCCTCAAAGATATGGGCACAGGGGAAAGTTTCCTGAATAGAACACCAATGGCTTGTGCTATTAGATCAAGGATCAATGAACAGGACCTCATAAAATTGCAAAGCTTCTATAAGGCAAAGGACACTCTCAATAAGATCGAAAGGCCACCAACAGATTGGGAAAAGATCTTTACCAATCTTAAATCTGATAGGGGGTTAATATTCAATATATATAAAGAACTCAAGAAGTTGGACTCCAGAAAGCCAAACAACCAAAAATGGGGTTCAGACCTAAACAAAAATTCTCAACTGAAAAATACCAAATGGCTGAGAAGTACCTAAAAAATGTTCAATATCCTTAATCATTAGGGAAATGCAAATCAAAACAACACTGAGATTCCATCTCATATTAGTCAGAATGGCTAAGATCAAAAACTCAGGTGACAGCAGATGCTGGTAAGGATGTAGAGAAAGCAGAACACTCATCCAGTGTTGGTGGGACTGCAAGCTGATACAACCACTCTCGAAAACAGTTTGGTGGTTCCTCAGAAAATTGAACATAGCTCTACTGGAAGATCCAGCAATACCTCTCCTGGGCATATACCGAGAAGATGCTGCAACATGTAATAAGGACACATGCTCCACTATGTTAAGATCAGACTTATTTATAGCCAGGATATGAAAAGAACCCAGATGTCCCTCAACAAAGGAATGGATACAGAAAATATGGCACATTTACACAATTGAGTACTATTCATCTATTAAAAACAATGAATTTATGAAATTCTTAGACAAATGGACGGATCTGGAGGATATCTTGAGTGAAGTAACCCAATTACAAAAGAAGACACATGATATGCACTCATTGATAAGTGGATATTATACCAGAAGCTCAGAATCCTTCTTAGAAGGGGGAACAAAATACCCATGTAAGGAGTTACAGAGACAAAATTCAGAGCAGAGACTGAAAGAACAACCATCCAGAGACTGTCCAACTTGGGGATCCATCCCATAAACAACCACCAAACCCAGACACTATGGCAGATGCCAATAAGAGCCTGCTGACAGGCTCCTGATATCACTGTTTCCTGAGGGCCTCTGCCAGTGCCTGGCAAAAACAGAAGTGGATTCTCACAATCATCCTTTGGACAGAGCATGAGGTCCCCAATGAAGGAGCTAGAAAAAGTACCCTAGAAGCTGAAGGGGTCTAAAACCCCATAAGAGGAACTATATGAACCGACCAGTACTCCCAGTTCTCCTTGGAACTAAACCACTAATCAAAGAAAACACATGGTGGAACTTGTAGCTCTACCTGTATATGTAGCAGAGGATGACCTAGTCGGTCATCAATGGGAAAAAGAGGCCCTAGGTCCTGTGAAGGTTCTATGCCCCAAAATCGGGGAAAGCCGGGACCTGGAATGGGAGTGGTTGGGTTGGGGAGCAGGGGTAGGTAGGAGGGGATAGGGGATTTTCGGTGGGGAAACAAGGAAAGGGGATAACATTTGAAATGTAAATAAAGTAAATATCTAATAAAACAATATTTTAAAAAACAGAAATTAAGGCAGCAGGTGCTGAAAACAGCTGGTCACATGAACCACAGTCAGGAGTCAGAGAGCAGTGAATTAGTACTTTGCTTCCTTTCTCCAATCTACATCCATTGATAACTCTACAAGATGGTTAACAGATAAGACAGATTTTATTTCCTCAATTAACTGAATCAAGATATTCATTTGTGGATAATCAATCATGCATACTAATTCATTTATATTAGAGGCTAAGACTAATCAATCCATCACCCATGTGCCTGGAAACTTATCTACTAGATGACTCTCTCAAGTTGATATATAACACTAACCATCACAATGAGTAATATTGCTAGAAATGCATTAAGAATCTCCACAGTTTTGTTTACAGTGTATGTAGTTTAAGTCTAGATGAAGAAAACATAAGAAAACCCCTGACCTAAGACTTCATTTCTGTTTCTGAGAGTTGAGTTAATTGAATTGTGTTGAACTTTTGAAGCCAATATTTTAAAAGTTGCTACTGTGTTTCTAACACCACAATGACTGTAGATGGTGCATATTCTTATTTACTTGTAATAATAGCATTGGGCAATGTAGTTCTTCTGAGAGTTTTCATTAGACAAGTGAAAGTGCAGATGAAAGCTAATGTATGTGAATAAAAAGCAAAAGTTAATCAAAACATTTCCAGTAAATGGCAAAATTTATTGACTAAATAGGTGAGATAATATACAGAATAACAATGGAGAAATTCAAAGAAAAATCCAACACTTTCAAATATAAGGTTTTATCACATCTACTTCTACTGTTTCTTAGTTCTCTACAACTTTCATCATGACTCAAGTCATATAGGAAACATTTCTACCAACATAGCTGTTGTTGCCTATGTAGAATATGTAATGGTAAGTCTCAGATGTGTTGGTTGTAAGATAAACTAGGAGAATACCTATACTGAAGAAGTATTCTATACAAAATACATTTGTTAAGTAAATCCACATTTCCTTTAGCCACTCTTTTAGTCTCAGCAAATGATTCTTCCACATTGTATGTGTGTGTGTACGTATGTATGTATGTATGTATGTATGTATGTATGTATGTATGTATGTATTATGTATTGATGGATGGATGTTATTATTATTAATTGTGTGTCTGTGTTTGTGTGTGTGTGTGTATGTGTGTGCAAATGTGGTTTAGGTATCATAGTGCTCATGTGAGGTCAAAATATAACTTTTATCCTTTCACCTTGTTTTGTTTTATTTTGAGACAAGAGCTTTTCTGTTGTTTACTATTGAATTATGTTCTCTAGACTAGCTGGCCCATGTGCTTCTTATTGATTTCTTGTTTCTGTCTCTCATATTGCTGTAGGGGTGATGGGATTATGTCTTCTGCTTCTATATATAAGTTTGACATTTTATTTAATAAGAAACATATATAAAGTTATTCAGATCATGGCTTCTTAACAAAATCACATTTGCTTATATGAGAAACTTATTAGCATGGTAAATTTGGAACAATCACTGAAGCAGTACTAAACTACTGTAAAGGAATGCTCTTAATTTTCTTCAGTATACCTTATGTTTTATATATTATTCTCTCTATTTTTAAATATTTTTGAAATTTTAATTAAAATACAATTACATTATTTCCACTCTTCCCTTTCCTGCCTACAACCCCTTCCATGTTCCCTCTCACTCTTTATAAATTCCATGGCCTCTACCTCTATTTTTTATTTATCCTCTCTCCCCCCCCTCTCTCTCTGTGCCTCTCCTCTCCTCTCCTCTCCTCTCTTTCTATCTCTCTCTATTTATGTATCTATAAACATATAAATTTAACATTCTCATTTCTTTTAATTTTGCATTTCTTCAGGGATGACAGCTTGACATTGCATAATTAATTAGGGTCTCATACTTAACTCATCCCATCTTGACAGTATTAGCCTATAGTTCTTCAAGGATGGAACTCTGGTAGATTCCCCTTTACATATTAGAATGCTCATTGTTGTTATCATTATTCAGGTTTGGTTTGAATAGTCATGTTGAGAAATCATGGTATAATTTCCCTGTCATTTCCAGGAGACACAACCTTATGGAATATTTCTTGTCTTCTGGTTCTTAAAATCTTTCTGTGCTATCTTTCAAGATTTTCGTGGAGGGTTAGGTACAGGAGTTATCATAGTTTTATCTACTGGAACTTGTGATCCCACAATAGATTGATATGTGCATTTTGACTAGCATTATTTATTGTAATGTTATCTGACTACTGTAAAGAAAAGCTTCTTAGATAGGAAGTGAGATTCACAGTTATCTGTGGGTGTAAGGATACATTTTAGTATGCATTTAGGGATTATGCTGAAGTGATAAAATAGTGGTTGTAGGTTCTTCTCTCAGATCCATGCCCTCAATAGCACAGGGTAGTAAGTTTGGCTTCCTATGTCACACATGGTTTTCTTAAAATTGAATGTAATTCTACTTAGCTATTGGTTACTCCCAAAATATGCATGAAACTATTCAACTTATAGGAATATATTGCCATTTTGTTGATTGATGTAGTTCATTAGTATAAGATTTCGGTAAGGACTATCAACTGCATTCTTCCCTTGGCAGCTTACATGGGACCTTCTGGTTCTATAAATTCTAGATCTCCTTTTCAACTCCAGTGAATAATATTATATTTAAACTGCATATTATAGATGGATTTTACCTATAAATGACTGTGTTGAGGTGCTAATACAATGTAGAATAGAATTGTTCTCCATCCATGTTCCACTATTTCTGACAGAGTAAAGTCTGATAGTTGATATCGCCTATGATTTGATGTGCATAATGCAGGATATCTATCTTCCTTAGAGATTGTAACTTAAATAACACCATGAATTCTGTTTTGTCTCGGAACTTCATGTACTTGTTTTTCCAGGGATTATAATATGAACATTTTTAGAGTTGTTGGGGTATTATTCTGCTCACCATATTCATAGAATTTTCTTTGGATTATCAAGTAGTCTACTGTGTTTTAGATTTCTATGAAAAGACAGCATATTTATAAAGTATATAAAGCTTCATTCTGTCTTGTTCATAGTTTTATTGCTATGAGAAAATACCCTGATAAATGTAAATTGAGAGAGAAAATGTTTCATTTTATCTCATAGTTCCCGAGTATAGTACATTATCACAGTGAAGACATTACATCAGGTAGGTAAGGCATGGAACAAGAGTTTGGCTAGTCACTTTGCACACAATCTCAAAAAGTACACAGTGAAGAGGAGTAGGCTGGTCTATAAAACCTCAGATACTGACCAAATGGGACCTACTTCTTATAGTGAGGCTCCAAGCCCTAGAAGTTCTTCAACCTTACTAAAATGCATCACTAGTCAGGGACTGAGTGCTCAAACGTGTGCTTTTGGGAGACAGTGTCAGTAAGCAACAAGTAGAGTTTTCTCTAAAAAGAAAATGATAATAATAGTAATAGTAATAGTATTCATAGTATTAGAAGTAATAATAATCATAATAGTAATTATTATTATATATTTAACAGGATGAAAATATGCAAAAGGGCATTTCTGAATTTTCCCATTTGTTCTCTTCTAATCTGATATCCTTTAGAATAACAACACAATTAATAAAGCAATCTGTATTATAATGCTACCCATCACTGGCAAATTACAACCTTCTTTCAGCACTGTGAAATAATAATGTTTTCATGTTTATTTGTTTGGAAAATTTTTAAGTAGCAAAATTAGTAGTTTAAAAAAGACAAAGCATTCAGGCTGTAACAGAGCCTTTTCTGTGGGAGACACACAATCCACATGTTTCCTCACTCCAGAAAGAGCTCCATCATAGACCAGAGCAGTAATTGCACCAAGGCCCAACTTGGTGACTGAATGATTTTATATCAGGGTTACTAACAGATGTATGGGCGAGAGGTTACTTACACAAGAAGGGGTGGCTAAAAATATTATTAACATTAGTAAAAAGCTCACCCCAGAATGGATGAGGCCTCAAATTTAAATTATATAAACTAATATATTTTATGCAAGTTAAATATAATTTATATTAATTGAATATAATTGATATATGTTACTATGTTATACATAGTAAATATAAGTCACATGCACTAAACATTAATTATGTAATTTAAAATATTAGCTGAATTTGCTATAAATTATAACACTGAATATAATGTGTACATTTGTGTATACTTTATATACAGTAAATTAAATTATATGTGCTAAATAGTACTGATATTGTTTAAATTAAATGCATATATGTTAAAATATGAGTAAAATATGAGTTGTAGTCATAATTTTATTTCTCCCACATGCTAGTGTTATTCCAAAGTTCAAGAATTTTAACATTGATTAATGAAGTACTGATAAGTAAATGTAACATAGGCAATTTGCAATTCAATTACAAACTCAAGACTTTAATTTCTCTTTGGTTATTTTCTGAATATAGATTCTTCTCTTCATGCTAAAAGCAACTCTGTTCAACCTCTATAAGTGTATAAGATACACCTGTTAATTAATTTTTTAAAATATGGATTTCAAAGAAATAATAAATGCTAATATATATTCTTTTGACAATAGCTCCTGAAAAGTTTCACAAAGAACAGTTTTTTTTAACTATTTCAGATATACTGTAGATAGACAGTATGTACATCCACAAAAATGTTAAAACACATTCTTTAAAAACTTTAAATGCTTTTCAAAAAATAATGGGAAATATTAATTGCTTACCCCCTTGTTTAGGTATTCCAATTTATCAGCTACATAATTTGTTTATGACAATACAGACAGATCCTACTCTTGAAAGTAAGAGTGACTGGCAGTGGTGGCACACGCCTTTAATCCCAGCACTTGGGAGGCAGAGGCAGGCAGATTTCTGAGTTTGACGCCAGCCTGGTCTACAAAGTGAGTTCCAGGACAGCCAGGTCTACACAGAGAAACCCTGTCTAGAAAAACAAAACAAAACAAAACAAAACAACAACAAAAAAAAAGAAAGAAAAAAAGAGAGTGAAATAATAATATAGGCAAAATAAGAATTGCATATTTTTGAAAATAATATTAAAAAAAGTTTTTTGAGCCATTACCTTATTGATGTTCCTGTTGATTTGATTGTATTATATACTTTACAGTACCCAGCTGAAATATTCAAAAAGGTAATACTTTAGATTGGATTTATACTAGCCACACTTTTTATAAAACTTTAACAACTTTTGAAGATATGCTATCCTTATTGATACAAATGGGTTGTAAAAAATGTATGCAAATAAGTGGGTATGCTTGTGCTTCTATTATCTTTCCTTTCACTAAAGATAGGATAGAATATATGTATGGTATGAGCAAATCATTGCAGTTAGCTTTAATAAATGTCACAGGTCAATTTAAATGTCATTAGCAAAAAAGTAAATTATGGGACATTTTAAAGAAAAATGAATTTGTGATAAATGATGTTAAAACTCAAGAATCATCATTAAATACTCATAATTTTTACAGATGGGTCAAAAACTAAATGTGCTTTTTGGACTCTTTCCATTGATCAACTATTACTGACTTTTGTTCAGCAAAATGAGCTATATGCTATAGTTAGATCTATTCAAGTATATCCACAAGATATTAATTTATTGGTAAACTCAGCAAATGCTGTAGAAATTGTAAAACCGATTTATACTCCAGTTATTTCTAATTATAAAGAGCCTTTAAGAACACTTTTTCTGCATTTGTAAAATGAATTAAAAATCTGTAATGGCAGGATGTTTGTTACTCATATTAGATCTCATACTAAATTACCTGGGTTCATTTCTTTTTTTTTTCATTTTTTATTAGGTATTTAGCTCATTTACATTTCCAATGCTATACCAAAAGTCCCCCATACCCACCCACCCCCACTCCCCTACCCACCCACTCCCCCTTTTTGGCCCTGGCGTTCCCCTGTACTGGGGCATATAAAGTCTGCATGTCCAATGGGCCTCTCTTGCCAGTGATGGCCGACTAGGCCAACTTTTGATACATATGCAGCTAGAGTCAAGAGCTCAGGGGTACTGGTTAGTTCATAATGTTGTTCCACCTATAGGGTTGCAGATCCCTTTAGCTCCTTGGGTACTTTCTCTAGCTCCTCCATTGGGAGCCCAGTGATCCATCCATTAGCTGACTGTGAGCATCCACTTCTGTGTTTGCTAGGCCCCAGCATAGTCTCACATGAGACAGCTATATCTGGGTCCTTTCAGCAAAATCTTGCTAGTGTATGCAATGGTGTCAGCGTTTGGAGGCTGATTATGGGGTGGATCCTTGGATATGGCAGTCTCTACATGGTCCATTCTTTCATCTCAGCTCCAAACTTTGTCTCTGTAACTCCTTCCAAGGATGTTTTGTTCCCACTTCTAAGGAGGGGCATAGTGTCCACACTTCAGTCTTCATTTTTCTTGAGTTTCATGTGTTTAGGAAATTGTATCTTATATCTTGGGTATCCTAGGTTTTGGGCTAATATCCACTTATCAGTGAGTACATATAGTGTGAGTTCCTTTGTGAATGTGTTACCTCACTCAGGATGATGCCCTCCAGGTCCATCCATTTGACTAGGAATTTCATAAATTCATTCTTCATTCAGAAAATCAAATAACCCCATTAAAAAATGGGGCTCAGAACTGAACAAAGAATTCTCACCTGAGGAATACTGAATGGCAGAGAAGCACCTGAAAAAATGTTCAACATCCTTAATCATCAGGGAAATGCAAATCAAAACAACACTGAGATTCCACTTCACACCAGTGAGAATGGCTAAGATCAAAAATTCAGGTGACAGCAGATGCTGGCGTGGATGTGTAGAAAGAGGAACACTCCTCCATTGTTGGTGGGATTGCAGGCTTGTACAACCACTCTGGAAATCAGTCTGGCAGTTCCTCAGAAAATTGGACATAGTACTACCAGCAATACCTCTCCTGGGCATATATCCAGAAGATGCCCCAACTGGTAAGAAGGACACATGCTCCACTATGTTCATAGCAGCCTTATTTATAATAGCCAGAAGCTGGAAAGAACCCAGATGCCCCTCAACAGAGGAATGGATACAGAAAATATGGTACATCTACACAATGGAGTACTACTCAGCTATTAAAAAGAATGAATTTATGAAATTCCTGGGTTCATTTCTAAAGGGAATGAATATGCGGATCATTTAGTTACTTTCGTTTCTTCAGAGGATGAGCATATCTCTTTACATATTAATGCTAACAGATTACATATGCAATATAAAATTACTTATAGAAATCTAAGGCTATTTTTTTCATATTGTCCAATTTGTAAACCCATGCATATTTTGCAAGGTCCCACAAGGGGTTAACGCTTTGAGAATGCTAGTGAATGAGCTTTGGCAAATGGATATCACTCATGTACCTGAATTTGGAAGATATGGTTAAGTGTATGCATCCATTTTTTATATTTATATGGGGCACACTACTTACTGGAGAAATTGCTAATTATGTAATTTAGCACTTAACTGAATGTTTTGCTATTATGATAGTTCTTACTATTATTAAAACAAATAATGGTCCAGATTAAAATTCTTATAAATTTAAGCATGTTTGTATTTTCTATGAAATTAAATATATAACAGGAATAGAATATAATCCTCAATGCAGGCTATAGTAGAAAGGTCTCCCTTTACTTTAGAACAGAGAAATTGAAAAATTAAAAAGGAAGAAAATACATGAATCCTTTATGTTTCTTTATAAGTAGTTGAAAGATTCACCAAAACACTTATCCATCAAGCTTTATTCATACTTGATTTCCTTAATTTACCTCAAGGGAATATACTTGCTAGAGTAGAAAACCATTTTGATTCAAATTCAAATACAGAAAATTTTCATTCACTAAATGTCTGGATGAAGATAGCTGCTGATACAGAATGACAAATAGGAATGTTGTCAGTTCAAGAGAAAGAGTATGGCCTTGTATCATTTCAGGATGGAGAACAACTCTGGATGCCAAGAAGATGGATTCAGAGAAGCTAAGAAACTGAAGATAAATGCAGCAATGAGGCACAGATATGATGGTTCTCTTGATGAAAAGCTGCTTCTCCATGTTATGGCTCAGTTACTGGGAGTGCTCAATCTGTTTCTAATTATAGTTTTAGAACATATAAGAAATATAATATGTCTTCTTGTGTATCTTTGCCTTACTTAATGCTTACTGGAGAATTTAATTTTTCATACCAAGAAATTACATGTATTAGTATTCTTGCATTAATAATAGCACATTGTTTAATTTTACTTCATATTCAGTAATGCTTGTAAAATAACATAGTCTTGTATGGCATGTCTAGAATAAGTCTTAAAACGAACAAAGAATATGCTAGGGACTGTTTTGCTTATAATTTTAAATCTTATTTCTGTGGCTACTACAGACTCAGTAGCATGTTGCTTTGAATACATCTTTGCAAACTAAACATTTTGTAGAACAAGGGCATAAAGATTCTCATGAATTGTGGATGTATCACGTGGACATCAATGCAAATCTGTGGACAGAAGTAGATGCTTGAAGATGTATATTGGTTAGGTCAAAATTATTAAATGTGCAACAACAACCACAGTTCAATTGCGAATGATGTCCTACTATATTTTGTGGTAATAATTTTCAATATGATGCCAGTCTTCAAGATTGGAAGAAGATTCAACTGATATTTGAAAGAAGATTCTACTGTTAGAATGAAGATTGGAAAATTACAAGTGCTGCATCTGCATACATTCAAAAAGCAATTTCCATGTGATGATGCATCTGATATTGATAAAATATTAGCTGACCAATTTTCTGGCATGGGTCCTAGAACTTTCCTACAGTCTTACTCAGGCAGCTGGTGGAGCTAGTGTTGCTTTATTTATTAGCATTATTTTAAGTGGCATTGTTGGATTGACTATTTACAAGCATTGCTTTCGAAAACACACTTCACAAATACATACCTAATGGCAAAATCTTCTAGAAACTCAATTAAAAAATAATAAAGGAAGAAATTGCAGAGAAATGCCATTAGAAGACTGTTCCCAGCTCATTAGCTGCTGGACAATGAAGAATTTCTGTTGATCTTAGCATACTAAGATAAAAAGAAAGAATACCTCCTTGTCAAGCAGAGAATCCTGGTGTTCTGCCAAGTAAGCCCCTTGTCTGAGGACATGGACTTCATGATCCTGTTCTCGTGAGAAACTAACTTTCTTTATGGTTTAATTAGACCACATCAAAAGAGTTAGACCAAAGACAAATTTCTTATTCTGCAAGGAGTTTTCGGTCACCTTGAACCAAGATAAGCTAAGGTTAGGCAAACAGTCCCTGGTGAGAATTAGAAATTGTGGGAAATATTTATTCTGAATTCTCAATAAAAGATGCTGAAACTCTGAACAAAGTGTGCATTGACTGACTACAGTTGTATACCCTGTGTGTCTTGTTAATGGAGCTCTATCCTTGTGACATCAATGCACGAGATTTTGACAATGTAGTCTTGTGCTTGTCTTGATTAAATTGATTGATGTCCGAAGATTCAGCCCTCTATAGACAACATCATTTTCTAGGGTAGGGATCTGAACTGTATAAAAGAGGAGAAAAGTAGTAGAGTGTTAAGCATCCATGCATTCATTTCTCTCTGCTGTTGACTATGTGTGTAATATAACTAGGCCTCTTTTTGTCCTGCCTTAACCTCCCATAATAGTGGACTGTAACTTGGAACTGTAGCTGAGTAAACCCTTTCTTCCTTAGGTTGATTTTTTTTGTCAGAGTATTTTTTAATCAGGGTAATAGAAATGATACTAAGATAGACCAACAATTTAGTGTATGAGGTGAATGGTGTATTTAGATTCAGCAGCAGCTAAACACAGCTCCTTAGTAATATTTACTTTTCTTTGCACTGTAGTACATGCATGTGATTACACTCAGGGGAAGTGAGGTCAGGAGGATCACTGAAGTTTATTAGAAGTCATTTTAGATTATTTCTGGGCTCCACATCCCAGTGAAAGTGCTTGTCTCAAAAAAAAATCACATGGAGAGTGATTGAGGAAGACACTAAACAATGGTCTCTGGATTTCATATACACATATGTGCAAGAGTACACATACCTGTGCATATATGGGCATGTACAAATGTGCATATACAGTCACAGAAGAATTAATTTTAAAAATAGGAAAGTATTTGCTAAGGCCAAGAAGATGTGCAAAGAAGCAGTTAGCTGTTAATGACAGTAATGATTCAGTTATGCATAATAAAGTTTCAGCAATATGTTGCCCACTTGTAAAGTACATTTACTACTGAACTTCATATATACCAAGGATAAATGTGACAAATATCATCATGTGATTTTTACACTGATAATATTAGTAATGACAATAACAGTAATAATAGTGGTCTTTCAAACTCCACAATGACAGAATAGCTCTCAATTGAAAATTGTCTTCATATTTTCTCATTTGATTCCATATTATAAACTGAATAGTACCATAAAATTTATACATTGAAATCCAAAGCCCATGTTACAAGATTTAAAGATAGGTAGGGGTATAAAAATGTTGGGTATGGTCTATTTGTTATCCCAATATTGAGGAAGCAGAGATATAAGGATACGTGGAGCTTGTTAGCCAGACATTCTAGATAAATTGTGGGATCTAGGCAAGATAAAGACACTGTCTCATAAAAAATGAAGATTGACTGAGGAATATCTCTGTTTGTCTGATGAAAGTATATATAAGTGAACATGAAACTATGTACACAGGCATGCAGCAAAATACTTCTGCAAGCATATACACACATGATCATATGTATATTCCACAACACAAATAATAAACATAAAAGAGGTACTAGAGAGCTTGTGCTGCTTTTTCTCCTGAAACACTACACATGCCAGAAGACATTTTCACATGGAATATTCAGTTATCTGCAGAAGCCAAGGGGGAAATTACATTATATACCTCATCTCATCAATTCCCAACAGAAGAAATAAGATAACTTTGGGAGCATGGTTTCTTTGATTGATTTCATTTACTTAAACATACATATTATATATTATTTATTTTACCATGTAACACTTATCACTCCTTTCAGTCATCTTTAAACTGCCCTTAATACAAAACTGCTGGTAAATAGGTACATTACACCACAAACTCAGATGTTTGCTCAGGCAAACTTTGTGTAGAAGATAGCTTTGTTAGTGTCAGAACTGAATCAGTTCACTTTAATGACCAGGAGACCTGAGAGAATGGGCAGCTATATGCGAAGAATCGATGATCAATCTTGTCAAGAGTAAACTGCATCATGTGATAGTTGATCTCTGTTTTCAATTTGTCTGGAAGTAATATCAACATAAGAACACATCTCTACATTAATGTAACTAGCATTGGAAGGCCTATCCTCAAAGCTATTCTGAACATACTGTGGGTTTCACACTGTATTGATGAAGATAACTTTGAAGAAAGTGGAAGGCCAGAGTATATGGTGTTCTGCTTTCTGCTAGCATATGCAGTGTGAGCAGCTGACTCAGGCTCCAACCATAATCTACTGTGAAATATACTTTAGTACCTTAAACTGCTTATGTCAGATATTTGATCACTTGAACCAGAAGAGTAGCAAGTAATAAACGCTTCCACATTAAACAAAGAGGTCTCAATAAGAAATGTTTACTAGGTAAATATTTTTTTTTACCGAAAACACTTTTAATTAATCCCATCTTGAATGTCATACAGAGAAAAATCCTAATTTTCTTTTACCTCTGGACTTTGCCAGTCTCTGCCTTCTCTGTTACTCCAAAAATGTTTCATTGTTTTTTCAGTATTTCATTTATCTATTTATTCTTTTTCAAGAAAAAGGAGTCAGATTCTCTAGAGGTGGAGCTACAAGTCCTCTTGGTTGATAGGATCTGATTGTTTACTGAGATAGCAGTTAGTTCTCTTAACCATGGGCCTCTCTAGCTTTAGTATCTATTTTATCACATAGCCTTTTATCTAATAGAATCTAGACAACTCTTTTAAACTAATTCTTGAAGTAGTCACAGTAATTCAGTGCTAGGTAAAATTATTTTCTGATTTTTTAGATGCAGGTTTTCCATTTTCTAGTAATCAAATCTTAGAGACTCTAAATGAAAACAAGTTAAAGCAGACCTAGAAATAAACTCCATCTGTTCACAACACCAATCAGAATATTTTCTTGATACATGTTTTATTTATATATTCAAACACAAAAACCTATCACATGTCTGTGTATGAGACACTGATGGTTCCTGCCCCCCAACTGGTCCTAGTTGATAAATAATGTTGCAGGTGGGCAATGAAATATAGATTTTAGTAAGTAATAATTTAGGAATATTGGAGGGCAGGAATTAGCAACCTGGAAGTTTGGGAGTGTCCCAGTCCTTGAGCTGCTTAGGGCATATTAAAAATAACCCTGCATGTGTGTACCATTAATTCTCAATCAAAACCATAGAGATGGGTAGCATGGTATATGTACATACCTACTGGGAATTTAGAGCAGATTAATATTCTAATGCTTCAGTTCTCACCAGGATCTAAAATGATCTTAACCATTTTTCTGCCACCATATCCACTTCTCAATTAAAGCTTATGTTGCAATTAAAATTATGGAAACAGACATGAGAGGGAAGGAGTCAAGATTTGAGATAATGGGCCTTATTCACGAATTAAACTATTTTTTCTTTACCTTGCTCTTGATGAGATCAACTTAAAAATCAGATTATCCAGTTATCAGTTGTAAGGAGACAGGGAAACAGCAAGATATTGCCACCTTCAGCATATTAGAGTTCCTGGTAGTTTTAAGGAACTTGACTTTAAGGAACAGACAAATGTGGGGTTTCTGACTTAAATACTAAGAATAATTTCAGAACAAGTCAGTTCATGATGAAGTAAAATTGATGATTTAATAAAAGATATTTTGATAGCCAACTAGGCCGTCTTCTGCTACATATGCAACTAGAGACACGAGCTCTGGGTTGGGGGAGTAACTGGTTAGTTCATAATGTTGTTCCTCCTATAGGGTTGCAGACCCCTTTAGCTCCTTGTGCTATTTCTTGTGTACTCTTCCTTCTGTTTGTACTGTTCTATTACAATATATTTGTTTTGTTTTGCTTTGCTATTATCCCTTAGATGCTTGTTTATTTTTTAACTAAAGCAAAATAGTAATAGATCCAGATGGGAGGATGAGGGACTAGAAAAAGGAGAGGGAGGGTAAAAAAATAACTATTTCTCATAAAATATGTAATAATTACAATAAAAAAGAAGATAACCCAATATTACATGTTTTTATCACAACTACAAAATAGTTCACCAATGATAAATAAGAATTTGCTTCCCTATAACTATCAATGATTGTATTATTTATTTTGAAATGTTTATATCTGAAACATTGAGTGGCTTCATCTTTGTGAGTCACGCAGAGCCAATGAATAGAAATGTCTCATGTTTAGTTCTATTTAGGGGACATCACTTCCACTTTTTCATGTTCATCCACAACATGACTTCCTGAAGCCACCATGTATATTTTTATTTCAGAAAAACAGTTTGTCCCAAAGTCAGTTGATATGAACTTGCACAGACAGAGGTAATTGGGGAGAATGTCAAATGGAAAGGATCAGTGTTAAGGGATTAGAATAGGTACTGGGGTGAGGATAAAGTGAATAATGGAGTCAGGAAGAGATACAAGGGAAAAAATCACTCCCCATTTCATTACCTCACATCACAGTCTCTAAAATAACACACAAAGTGTGTGGGTAAGGACTTTTTTATACTTTCACATTCATAATACCAACAGGGTTTCTATTTGAACATTCTTCAAACCATGTATACAATCCGTGCTAACAATGTCTAGGGGAAGGAGTTAGCATAGTTTATGTGAGTACCCTCTACTCAAGGCCAACAATGTTCTAAATAAGGTGTTAGAATGAACTGAAGTCTCACGAGATGTCAAGTTCCTGGTCTCTTCCAAGGTCTCTTCCCTTTGTCAGATGAAATTCCTACCTATTGAAGAAAATACCTGACTTGATTCTTCTGCAAGACCTGGGATTCTCAGGCTTTTAGACGTTCTTTCAAGGCTCATCAAATTCCGTTTAAGTTAGCCTCACACAGGACCTCCTCCTTGGATTAGTACAAAGAAAATGGGCTAGGGATACAAGTAACATTTATATGAATCCTTTACATTGTATACGCAATCAAGAAAGATGATTAAGCGTGGCAAGATGTCTTACTATTAAGCCACTTCATCCATAGCCTGCTGTTGGATCCATGGGACACAAATGATACAAGAGGACAGCTGACTTCTACTGGTTGACCTCTAACCTCCACATGCATACTGTTAAATGTGCACTCTCCCCTCAAAATACATGCAATAAGAAATGTAAAGAAAATTTTGTTAACCCTTCATATCTGTGAAGTGTTCTTCTATAGGTTATGAGAAGCAGTAGACAAAAGGTGACTAAAATGTGTCCTCAATCAAGTATATGGCTGCAGAGACTTTCACTGAAGCTCTCCCTCTCAGTGTGTGAAGATGGAACAGCTACCGGTAATTAACTTGGAAACTGTTATGGATGCTTGAGAATGGCTTGAGAACTAGCTGTTAAAATGCCCATCTCTGAATTTTGTAATAGAGTCATTAAGAACTTTAGTATTTCAGAATTATGAACTAGGATTCTGGGATGGAATGTTTTCCATGAATGAACAGGCAAAATGAAGAAAAAAATATTTGCAAAATAAGACTTCATTCAAGAAATGTCAGAGCAGAAAATTTGTCTGAAAACACGTGCTAAAATTGAGTGAGAAAAGAGAGAAATGAGAAGGATAAAGGATAAGAATAAATGGGAATAGAAAATTTCAAATGTTCAATGAAATTCAAATAGAAAGCATAGTAAGGAACAGTCACTACATTTCAGAACCTTTTGTTTCTCATTATTGATTACAGTAAATCATTAAACTCACTAACTGATGTTAACTTTTCAGTATTTTACAAAATGAATGGTTTTGGTTTTATTTTGTTTTTGTTTATGTTGCTCTAAAAGGGACATTGAATAATAGAGACAGAATGTCTGAATATGTAGGATGGAGGTTCTCTTAAGAACAGTGTCAAATGCAGAACTAGAAAGAAATGAGGCATTATTCAGTGATATTAATTAGATTTTTAAAAATTCCACAAATATCTGACTAGAAATTTGAAAGAATATTTCTTGTTTTTAACGTTGAATGCTCACACACACACACACACACACACACACACACACGTATATGTATATGTATATGTATGTGTATGTGTATGTGTATGTGCATGTGCATGTGCATGTGCATATCTATATGCATATGCTTATGCTTATGTATATAAATTTATTTTTTTGTTTTTTTTTTTGTTTTTTTTGAGGCAGGGTTTGTCTGTGTAGTCCTGGCTGTCCTGGAACTCACTCTGTAGACCAAGCTGGCCTCTAACTCAGAAATTGTACTGCCTCTGCCTCCCAAGTGCTGGGATTAAAGGCAGTGCCACCATATCTGGTTTATATGCAAATTTTTAATATGTGAATGCTGTGTATATATATGTGTTTGTATGTACACATGAATCTGCAAAGTCCCATTGTGTCCTCAAGAGGGTTTTGATGCCCTATAGCTTGAGATGTGGCAAGTTATGAGCCATTCAATATGGTTGCTAGGAACTGAATTCTGTTTCATTACTAAGGCACCAACCAGTTTCATTGTCTGAGTCTTCACTCTAGTTCCTAGACATAAAATACTTAAATTTTTATATAGTATATATGTAACTTATTTTGTGGCAAAGCCACAGGCGTGGTACCTGGGGCGATGTCCTGCTGATAAGAACAGGAGACACAAGCTGATCAGATAGGGAACTTACCATGAAGCATCAATTATGAGGATGACCTTGCTGCAGGCCAGGACTGCAGAAAGTATGCTCTACTTCCTGTTCATTTTTTTTTTTGTCTCATTTTACCTCTCTATCAACAGGCTATGTGTGACAGAAGCTGATAAAAGACCCTTGGATATTTCCTTGTTAGACCATGTGGACTGACCTACATCTTCCTGCCCTGACCTCAGATCATTTTTACTCACATGATGGAACTCAAAGTAAACTGGCAGATAAGTCGAGATTTCACAAACTCTAAGGAAAAAATATAAAGCAAGGAAATATATCTTCAGGACTCCAACAAAAAGTTCTAAACAAGCAGGTCCAGGTTCTATGTTTTTCTGCCTTCTTTTCCAGAATGAGAGGCTCCAGGGAAGCAGGTGAAGATATTGGTCAAGAATCCTTTCCTCCCACACTTGTTAGAAAGTCGTTTGATTCTTATGGACTTATAAGATTCAGCCACCCTATACTGTCCATACGTAGGCATGTTAACTTTGTGATTACTGGAAATCTCTTAAATAAATTGCATTTTTCAAGTCAGATTTTTCATTTTGTAGCCATTGCATTTGCACGCCTCCTTGATCAAGTCATTGACCAAAGTAAAATTAACCAAGGTTAATATTTAGGTACACTTGATCTTTACAGTTCTTACTTCAGTTAAACACACACACACACACACACACACACACACACACACACACACACACACACACACACATACACACACACACACATCCACTGCCACTCCCTCATTTTCACTCTCTTCCCTTGTCAAGGGTACAATATTTCTTTCTTTTGAGAGTGATGTAAGTTTAAAAAACTCAAATAGCAGTTTAAATATTTTGTTACAAGCTCTTCACAAAAATAAACAGGTATATCATCTAACTGAAAAGAACAAAATAACTCAAGATGTGATAATTGAAAAAAAGAACTATCCATTTTGATATATCTTTGATTTGAAATGATAAATTAATTGTTATGTAGAGTGACTTTTGATAAAATATACAAGCCTAAATTAATGTGCATCTTTCTAACATAGCTACTCTTCAAATAAAAATTTAGATCCAGAACAGAAAACATGAGCTGTAGAGATAACCCTTTGAGTAGGAATGCTTGTTGACCAAGTATGAAGGTCTGAGTGCTGGTGCCCAATAACCTCAAAAAAAGCCGGTTATGATTTTTTTACCTACACCTCTTAACCTAATTCTGAAGCAGAAGGAGACACAAGAACATTTGGAGTGTTCTAATCACCAGCCTAGACCAAAAAAGTAAGATCTAGTGAGGGTTAGTGATTGACCTCGTCTCAAAGAATTAAGGTAAGGCATCATAGAGAAAAACAGCTGATGTTATCCTCTGTCTTCTATAAAGATAAGAGTGTACATATGTACATAAACGTCAAACAAAAGGAACGCGCATCACATAAATAATTCAAACAGATACATTTAGCACATGCCCCCAACACAGAAATGTTAAAGAACTTAGCGGAGATTATCAATTACTTGTCATTTGAGGAAATGTGTCACCTGTTTGACTTCCTTAAACTCTATTTTGTTTCCTTTTTGAAGATGGTGTAGAATGTGACTGAGTTAATAGTTTTAATTGAAACTAGGAACATGACATTTTTTGTACTTCTCATATTTATTTACTTTAATAAAGTTGTTTTTAATGGTTGGTGATGTATATTAATAAGCAAGTTTCATGAACTTTGGCCAAAAAGACCCCTGCCTTTAAAATACAGTTAAAAAAAAAAAAAGACAAAATGGAAAAATTCAAGGCTTGTTCTAAGGACCATGACATATGAGACTGTTGATAAGCTCCTGTTTGCAATTAAAAATCCTCTCACATCACGAGGATGAAGCAATGATGGAGCCTCATATACCATCACTAGATTGGCAATTAGCAAGTTGAAAGATATTCAGGAGGTAACTTCAGGTTCTTTGCAAAAGTTTTCAAACACAAATATAAAAGGACAATGTTTCTAGTTGCAAGTTGACTCCAGGTGCCTGTCATACTGGTGATGTAGATTTCAGTTAAGATTAGACCCATTTCATCCTGCTTTAGACTGTGTTATCAACAACCAGGCCATTTTGTAAAGATCCTCTACTTTGGTTAAATATTGACAGTGACTGAAATCAAAATAATTTGATTTCAAGGGCTATTTTTTTCTAGATTCTGACTCTGATAACCTTACCCCTTAGATATGGTGGCCTGGATGAAATACATGAATTACCTGACATCCTTTGGCAATCACTACTTCACCTAGCAGTGTCCAAATTCAGACACGAGATGGAAAATTTTCAATCTCCATCTATCTTTTCTGTTGTAATTTTCTGACCTATAAGACCCATAGCTATTCTAGGCTGTAAAAGTTCATGGTGAGACTTTTGTTTTCTTGGACTAGAGATCACCCAGTAAACCTTTTTGCAAATTAAGCCTACACTGTCCTCTCTCTTTCCTTCTTACACTACTATTCAATTTTAAAACAAGCCCATAGATAAAATTATAATACCTGTAAATCTTTAACCTAGACAACTCCCACATACTGGTCTGGATTTTCAACAACTCAAAAAGTGGAAAATTCAATTCTTCCATTTTCTTGATATTACAGACAGCATGTGACTTATTTCAAACCATCACATTAACACACCCAGGTTTATGGTCATACAACTCTCAGTATTTTCCTTTGTAGACTCTACAGCAGGGAAAACAAGCTGAGCAATTAAAATAATTCATCAGACACAAAGAAGAAAACTTGCTAAAGTTATAATTTTAATATTGTAAAATTGATCTTGTGAGCAAACTAGTTTTTAAAGTTTTAATGTAAAAACACTTCTTAAGCAACAAGTATAATAGATCTTGAGCTGAATGAGCAAAGAAACAAAACTACTTGGGTATTCAGAGCTCAGTTTTAGAACAGTTGCAAGCTTGGATGCTACATAGGAAGAAGTATACATAGAATACACGTAGATAGAAGAAAAAAATGAACAAAACGTAAAGTCAAAAGGCTGATTCTAAACAGAGAGCCTAGAATAGTCACTAGAATAATAAGCCATTGACTTACTATTCTCTGTTCTTCAGACACAGGAGAAGGCAAATTGAAGATGGTAATGTTGAAAAATGGGTATCCTATAAGAACACAGGAGAAACTAGTGGAATTTTTTTCTAATTTTATTTTTTTATCAAAAATAATTGGCCCTAAGTTTTCTTTTCTTTTTTGAATTCTACAACAGAAGGTGTAGTCATGATCTCTTTCACTTTTAAATTTCTGCTTAAATAACACTGATTTTTGCGTGTGGATGATGTGTGTATTGGGAGATGAGGCATATATTTACTTCAGGGTGCATTTATGGAGGTCGTTAGACTACTTTGTGGAGTTGGTTCTCTCCTACTACCTTTATGCAGGATCTTGGGGTTGAATTTATTTTTCCAGATGTATACTGCAAACTCTTTTATATACTTAGCTATTTTTGCTGGCCCTTACTCTTTTTTTTTGTTGCTCATTTTCTTACCTGTTTCTTCATCTCTAATATCTTATTTTCTTTATTTCCCTCACTAGAAATAATCATTAAATTTTTATTAATAAAATTCAGTTTTGTTTAGATTTTTCATGATATAATATTGTATTTACCATATCCTAAACTATCATGAGAAATTATATTCAAGGGCATGTGAGCAACTCCTTCTCATCCTTTCACACTCCATCAAATACTTTCTTTTGTTGAAAGGTTTTTTAGAACACTGTTTTATACTGTTTAACAGGCTGTTTTGTTTTGTGTGTGTGTGTGTGTGTGTGTGTGTGTATGTGTGTGTATGTGTGTGTGTGTGTGTGTGTGTGTGTGTGTGTGTGTGTGAGAGAGAGAGAGAGAGAGAGAGAGAGAGAGCTATGTGTGTGTGTTGTGGGTAAGATATAATTTCATGTATCTCAGGCTAGTCTTCCATGCACTATAGCTGTACAGCTGAAGATATCCTTGATCTCCTGACTCTCCTGCCTGTGTCTCCCAAATACTAGATTTTTGGGTGTGAACCAAAATACAGTTTATGTTACCTTCATATCACAGAACAAAATTCATACTCCGTCTTACCTTTCTCCATGATGGGTGGAGCTATGAGATCTTTAATTGCATATGCTTCTCTCCTACTTGCAGGTTTTGTCTCTTCATCCCTAATAATATGCCATCCTGGTGATGAGTGCATGTTTTTCTAATACACTAATAAAATGTTACTAAAATAGGGAAACTGCTACAAGTTAATTAACATCTTTGGCTCCATAGTAAGTATGGGTCAGCTGGCAGCCTAGGTTTCATAGTGTGAGACATGATCTCACAAATCTGGAAAATAAAACCAAAGAAAGACTTACAAATAGGATGGATTTTATGTAGTAAGGAGATGTTTCCTTAAACCCTGGAAGGTTCTTCTTTCTTGTAGTTATTTAAAAGGAATGCTTACCTTTATTTTATCTTTTTCACTGTTTACATAACTATATATTGTGTTCACTACATATCCCCATACACCTTCAACCAATAACTTCTGTTTTCCTAGATAATTTGAATTCTCTTTTGCCACCTATATGTAAATGATTTTTGTATATTTCTATAAAATCTGGTATCCACAAATAAGAAAAAACACTTGATATTTGTCTTCCTGAGACTGACTGCATTTGTTAATATGATTCTCTCAATGTTGCCTATTTTCATGCAAATTGCATTATTTTATTTTATCTATGTCTAAGAATGTATGTGTATATGTATGACATATTTTCTTTACTCTTCATTGTGCTGCTGTACATCTAGGTAGGTTCTGTGATTTAACCACTCTGAATAGTGCTGTTGTAAACAATACATACAAGTGTCTCTGTGATATGTTCACTTGCAATCCTTTCAGTATTATTAGGTATCCGGTAGTAGTATTGCATGGTCACATGGTAGGTGTAATTTTACCTTTTGGAGAAACCTCTACACTTGATGTGTATAATAGATAGACCAGTTTATATTCCCATCAGTAGTGTCTTTAGGGTTTCTTACAGGCCTCAAGCAGCTAACATGAGTGACTAACATGTGAGTAGCCCTGTTTATCTCTCACAATGTAAACATTTTTATAGCATTCTGTATGATGTCCAAGTTAGATCATAAATGGCATCATAGGTGTTTGATGCAGTTCAAAACATCATCATCAGTGTTGCATGGAGTTTTAGACATCCATCTGGTTTTACTAAGTTGGTGAAAGGTATGTTCTCTCAATACAGTTCCCTGGGGTTCATACAACATCCATAAAGTAGGAATTTTGTCCATTTTAGAGATAAACAAACTAAGATTTGAAATACCACATGGATTCTCTTCAGACTAACAGGGTTAATTATATCTGCCCCATGTATCTATTTACTCAAAGTCCAGATTCTAATTCTTTGAATATTTAGAGAGAATGTCTTTGTTGAGTGTGTTAAAATAATATCTTTTAAATAATTATTAATATAGCAAGGTCAGCAAGAACTGGGTAGGGTATTAACTTATGTTAAGAAATTCCAAAGTATAAAGAGACTATATAATAGAATATAAATAATTAGAATCTATTTTTTTCTAGATTCTGACTCTGATAACCTTACCCCTTAGATATGGTGGCCTGGATGAAATACATGAATTACCTGACATCCTTTGGCAATCACTACTTCACCTAGCAGTGTCCAAATTCAGACACGAGATGGAAAATTTTCAATCTCCATCTATCTTTTCTGTTGTAATTTTCTGACCTATAAGACCCATAGCTATTCTAGGCTGTAAAAGTTCATGGTGAGACTTTTGTTTTCTTGGACTAGAGATCACCCAGTAAACCTTTTTGCAAATTAAGCCTACACTGTCCTCTCTCTTTCCTTCTTACACTACTATTCAATTTTAAAACAAGCCCATAGATAAAATTATAATACCTGTAAATCTTTAACCTAGACAACTCCCACATACTGGTCTGGATTTTCAACAACTCAAAAAGTGGAAAATTCAATTCTTCCATTTTCTTGATATTACAGACAGCATGTGACTTATTTCAAACCATCACATTAACACACCCAGGTTTATGGTCATACAACTCTCAGTATTTTCCTTTGTAGACTCTACAGCAGGGAAAACAAGCTGAGCAATTAAAATAATTCATCAGACACAAAGAAGAAAACTTGCTAAAGTTATAATTTTAATATTGTAAAATTGATCTTGTGAGCAAACTAGTTTTTAAAGTTTTAATGTAAAAACACTTCTTAAGCAACAAGTATAATAGATCTTGAGCTGAATGAGCAAAGAAACAAAACTACTTGGGTATTCAGAGCTCAGTTTTAGAACAGTTGCAAGCTTGGATGCTACATAGGAAGAAGTATACATAGAATACACGTAGATAGAATAGATAGAAGAAAAAAATGAACAAAACGTAAAGTCAAAAGGCTGATTCTAAACAGAGAGCCTAGAATAGTCACTAGAATAATAAGCCATTGACTTACTATTCTCTGTTCTTCAGACACAGGAGAAGGCAAATTGAAGATGGTAATGTTGAAAAATGGGTATCCTATAAGAACACAGGAGAAACTAGTGGAATTTTTTTCTAATTTTATTTTTTTATCAAAAATAATTGGCCCTAAGTTTTCTTTTCTTTTTTGAATTCTACAACAGAAGGTGTAGTCATGATCTCTTTCACTTTTAAATTTCTGCTTAAATAACACTGATTTTTGCGTGTGGATGATGTGTGTATTGGGAGATGAGGCATATATTTACTTCAGGGTGCATTTATGGAGGTCGTTAGACTACTTTGTGGAGTTGGTTCTCTCCTACTACCTTTATGCAGGATCTTGGGGTTGAATTTATTTTTCCAGATGTATACTGCAAACTCTTTTATATACTTAGCTATTTTTGCTGGCCCTTACTCTTTTTTTTTTGTTGCTCATTTTCTTACCTGTTTCTTCATCTCTAATATCTTATTTTCTTTATTTCCCTCACTAGAAATAATCATTAAATTTTTATTAATAAAATTCAGTTTTGTTTAGATTTTTCATGATATAATATTGTATTTACCATATCCTAAACTATCATGAGAAATTATATTCAAGGGCATGTGAGCAACTCCTTCTCATCCTTTCACACTCCATCAAATACTTTCTTTTGTTGAAAGGTTTTTTAGAACACTGTTTTATACTGTTTAACAGGCTGTTTTGTTTTGTGTGTGTGTGTGTGTGTGTGTGTATGTGTGTGTATGTGTGTGTGTGTGTGTGTGTGTGTGTGTGTGTGTGTGTGTGTGAGAGAGAGAGAGAGAGAGAGAGAGAGAGAGAGAGAGAGAGAGAGAGAGAGAGAGAGAGAGCTATGTGTGTGTGTTGTGGGTAAGATATAATTTCATGTATCTCAGGCTAGTCTTCCATGCACTATAGCTGTACAGCTGAAGATATCCTTGATCTCCTGACTCTCCTGCCTGTGTCTCCCAAATACTAGATTTTTGGGTGTGAACCAAAATACAGTTTATGTTACCTTCATATCACAGAACAAAATTCATACTCCGTCTTACCTTTCTCCATGATGGGTGGAGCTATGAGATCTTTAATTGCATATGCTTCTCTCCTACTTGCAGGTTTTGTCTCTTCATCCCTAATAATATGCCATCCTGGTGATGAGTGCATGTTTTTCTAATACACTAATAAAATGTTACTAAAATAGGGAAACTGCTACAAGTTAATTAACATCTTTGGCTCCATAGTAAGTATGGGTCAGCTGGCAGCCTAGGTTTCATAGTGTGAGACATGATCTCACAAATCTGGAAAATAAAACCAAAGAAAGACTTACAAATAGGATGGATTTTATGTAGTAAGGAGATGTTTCCTTAAACCCTGGAAGGTTCTTCTTTCTTGTAGTTATTTAAAAGGAATGCTTACCTTTATTTTATCTTTTTCACTGTTTACATAACTATATATTGTGTTCACTACATATCCCCATACACCTTCAACCAATAACTTCTGTTTTCCTAGATAATTTGAATTCTCTTTTGCCACCTATATGTAAATGATTTTTGTATATTTCTATAAAATCTGGTATCCACAAATAAGAAAAAACACTTGATATTTGTCTTCCTGAGACTGACTGCATTTGTTAATATGATTCTCTCAATGTTGCCTATTTTCATGCAAATTGCATTATTTTATTTTATCTATGTCTAAGAATGTATGTGTATATGTATGACATATTTTCTTTACTCTTCATTGTGCTGCTGTACATCTAGGTAGGTTCTGTGATTTAACCACTCTGAATAGTGCTGTTGTAAACAATACATACAAGTGTCTCTGTGATATGTTCACTTGCAATCCTTTCAGTATTATTAGGTATCCGGTAGTAGTATTGCATGGTCACATGGTAGGTGTAATTTTACCTTTTGGAGAAACCTCTACACTTGATGTGTATAATAGATAGACCAGTTTATATTCCCATCAGTAGTGTCTTTAGGGTTTCTTACAGGCCTCAAGCAGCTAACATGAGTGACTAACATGTGAGTAGCCCTGTTTATCTCTCACAATGTAAACATTTTTATAGCATTCTGTATGATGTCCAAGTTAGATCATAAATGGCATCATAGGTGTTTGATGCAGTTCAAAACATCATCATCAGTGTTGCATGGAGTTTTAGACATCCATCTGGTTTTACTAAGTTGGTGAAAGGTATGTTCTCTCAATACAGTTCCCTGGGGTTCATACAACATCCATAAAGTAGGAATTTTGTCCATTTTAGAGATAAACAAACTAAGATTTGAAATACCACATGGATTCTCTTCAGACTAACAGGGTTAATTATATCTGCCCCATGTATCTATTTACTCAAAGTCCAGATTCTAATTCTTTGAATATTTAGAGAGAATGTCTTTGTTGAGTGTGTTAAAATAATATCTTTTAAATAATTATTAATATAGCAAGGTCAGCAAGAACTGGGTAGGGTATTAACTTATGTTAAGAAATTCCAAAGTATAAAGAGACTATATAATAGAATATAAATAATTAGAAGGTCAAGCTGACAGCCGCATTTTTTATTCTTTTGGGAGAAAAAAAGCTTAAATAGTCATCAGCAATCAAAGATGAACTCTCAGCCATCTAGTGCATCTTAATGCTATTAGGAACTGGAAACTTAGTGAGAGTCTTACACTGTTTAATCTACTTTTTAGTATTCTTGAGTCCTCCACTAGAACCATGATTCTGATGTGTACTGACAGATGAGAAGTAAGCTGAAGCTAAACATCACAGAAAACTGAGATCAACGCCAAGTCATTTCTCCTCTGTTACATGTTTGATCTAGGGCAAGTCACTTGACCTGCCAAAATGGTCTTGTCTATCTATAATAAGAAAAAAAGGCCAGAGGATTTGAGCACACTTAACAGAAAATTCAAGATAATACATTTTAAACATTATACAATATTATACAAAGTGATTATAATTCAGGTTAGAGAATTACCACTATGACAGTGAACCATGATACATGGTTGGAAGTAGAAATGCCAGTTTTATACAGTCATCTTTATTAGCTGCCTATATGTATGGGATGTGTTCTACTTGAATGTTTTACATCATTTTAGGAAATTTTACATCTGATGTAGAGACCCCTGTACGGCACAGGTCAATCTGAGATAGTCATTCACTAATGGGCATTTCTTTCTTAGCCTGCTGATTTTTGTGACATTATTTCTATTTTGGAAGAAGGAAATAATAAAACATGAATGTATGGATATGCAGAATTAATGAAAATAATATTTTATGTTCAATTACTAACGCATGGGTCCTAGCATTCTAAATAACTTTTTTGTTTGTTTGTTTGTTTGTTTTTTGTTATGTTTTTTGTTCTTTTGAGATAGGGTTTCTCTGTATAGCCCTGGCTGTCCTGGAACTCACTTTGTAGACCTTGCGGGCCTCAAACTCAGAAATCTGCCTGCCTCTGCCTCTGCCTCTGCCTCTGCCTCTGCCTCTGCCTCTGCCTCTGCCTCTGCCTCTGCCTCTGCCTCTGCCTCTGCCTCTGCCTCTGCCTCTGCCTCTGCCTCTGCCTCTGCCTCTGCCTCTGCCTCTGCCTCTGCCTCTGCCTCTGCCTCTGCCTCTGCCTCTGCCTCTGCCTCTGCCTCTGCCCCTGTCTCTTCCTCTGCCTCTGCCTCCCGAGTGCTGAGATTAAAGGCATGTGCCACCACGCCAGCTCTAAATAACTTTTTTTAAATTTTTAATTAGGAATTTTCTTCATTTACATTTCCAATGCTATCCCAAAAGTCCCTCATACCCTCCCCAGCCCCACTCCACTACCCACCCACTCCCACTTCTTGGCCCTGGTGTTCCCCTGTACTGAGGCATATAAAGTTTGCAAGACCAATGGGCCTCTCTTTCCACTGATGGCCGACTAGGCCATCTTCTGATACATATGCAGCTAGAGACACGAATTCTGGGGGTACTGGTTAGTTCATATTGTCGTTCCACCTATAGGGTTGCAGACCCCTTTAGCTTCTCTAGATCACAGACATTGATCTGTCTCTCCTTCACACTCAACTCATTTTAGGTAGGATTTTCAGTGACATAAAACATGTGAACATAAATGTGATTATATTACTGAATATTAATCCCACAAATAAATACAAAAAGAGAAACAAACACAGTTTCCAAAGTAATATGTTCAATAATAAAGTACCATTTTTTTTCAAAAACACAGAAATTACCTACAATCTCTAGCTATACATATACTGAAAATAGATGAAAATATATGCTATGCTTTAGTTTTCATGAATTATTATAAAAATTAAAAACAGCTATATTTATAATGCAGATTTTATTCATAGAAACAGTAAGTTATGAACATTTTTTAATATATATGAGCAAAAAAGTTATTCAGGGGTACAGGACAGAGAAACAGCTCAGTGGTTCGGAGCTTAAGTTAAGCTTAGGTTAGGTTAAGTGGTTAAGAGTGGTTGTAGAGGATTCAAGTTCAGTTCCCACCTGTGATAGTTTGTATATCCTTGGACCAGGGAGTGGCACCATCTGAAGGTATGGCCATGTTGGAATAGGTGTGACCTGGTTGGAATGGGTGTGTCACTGTGGGTGTGGGTATAAGATCCTCACCCTAGTTGCCTGGAAGTCGGTCTTCCACTAGCAGCCTTTGGATGAAGACATAGGACTCTCAGCTCCTCCTGCGCCATGCCTGCCTGGATACTGCCATGCTCCCACCTTGATGATAATGGACTGAACCTCTGAACCTGTAAGCCAGCCCCAATTAAATGTTGTTTTTTATAAGACTTGCCTTGGTCATGGTGTCTGTTCACAGCAATAAAACCCTAACTAATACACCACCACATGCACTCATGGTGATTCCCAACCACAGCACTCATGGGGCACCAACATTCTCATTCTCATTCTCATTCTCATTCTCATTCTCATTCTCATTCTCATTCTCATTCTCATTCTCATTCTCATTCTCATTCTCATTCTCATTCTCATTCTCATTCTCTCTCTCTCTCTCTCTCTCTCTCTCTCTCCCTCTCTCCTCTCTCTTCCCCTCCCCTCCCCCTCCCCTCTCCCTCTCTCTTTCTCCCCCCCTCAAAAATAACAAGTAAGAAAACAAATAAAATGAAGAATCAATCTTCTAAACACCCCAAAACAAAGATCAAATTAAATAAGCAAATGATTAAATTTTAGGGGTCAAGGTAAAAAAGTGCAAAAAACAAAGGAAAAAATAATTCCACAAAATATGACTGAGACCATTTTGTTGCTCAAGTATTTCTAGGCATGAAGACTGCCCTGGAGTGTGGTGCATATACCCAGTGACACTCTATTGGAGAAAACGGTTAAGGTTAGCATCTTTCAGTGCTGGAAGCTATGAAGCTTAAACCTGGGCAGGTTTTGTGCCTCCTGCTATAGTTGTGAATGCATCAGTCCTGTTGCATCTGTAAGACACTATTTTCCTAGAGTCATTCATCATCTCTACCTCTTACATCTCTCCTCCTTCCTTTCCCCAATAGATTCCTAGGCATCAAGTGGAGGGAGTTGGTGAAGACATTCCATTTAAAACTGAGAGCTTGAAAGTTCTCACTATCTGTACTTATCTAGTTGTAGAACTCTGTTAATACTCATATACAACAAGAAGTTTCTCTAATGTGGATTGAGTAATGCAGTGATCTATGGGTATAGCACTTTGTAACAAGGACTCATTTTATTGCTATTTTTCTATAACAGAATAATGTTATTATGTTTTCCCAGGCCCATGGTTCATCTAGACTTCACTTCTTCTTTTCATATGTATATCCTTTATTTTTCTTCTTTTTTGTTTGTTGCTCCAGCTGGTACCTCAAGCACAATACTTAAAAAGAATTTTAGCTAGTGTATAGTACTGTCTTGTGCTTAATTTTAAAGGCAGTGCTTTGAGTTTCTCAATATTTGCTATAATGTTGCATATAATTTTTCCATATTCTTTAATATGTGGAGTTATATTCCCTCTAGTCATACTCACTGTAGGTCTTTTATTATAGACATAATGGATTTGTCAAAGGTGTTTTTTTTTATTGAAATAATCACATGATTTTTATTTTAAAACCCATGTATACAATTTATTATATTTATTGAATTATCTGTGTTGAATCATTCCTGCATTGCTGAAATAAAACCAGTTTTATAATTATGATATTCTTTGGTGTTTGGATTTAATACATAGATACATACATATACACATATATAGATACATTTACACATATTGTATACACATAAACACAAATACATGTATATCTATTTATACACCTATACACATATATTTATGTACATATGCACACATACATATATTTATATGCCTATACATCTATATACATATATGTATATACACACATATGCATTTATACATTGATACACATGCACACACATATACACATGCACACACATATAAACCTAGACATGTATACATGCATACATATATTCCTACATATGCATTTATTATATATGCATAAATGTGTGTTCACACAACATATATATGCACATATATGTTAGTACTTTTTGATGTATGATATCATTTAATTTTTTCTTCTCTGTTGATATTTGGCCAGATAATCTGTATGTTGAAAATGTTGTATAGAAACATCCATTATAACTCATTTGGAATTAATCTATGTTTTGAAGTCCACTATTATTTTTAAGTATATGCCCAATTTTAAATTTGGGACATATACATGTAGGATTATTATGCCTTCTTGGTTAATAGGTCACCTGATTAGAATGTAGTGTCCTTCATCTCTTTTAATTGATCATAGTATGAAGTCTACTTTGATTATTAACATGCCTAATTGTTCCCTGGTTCCATTTCTGTAGAATATTTTTCTTCTGATAAGTATCTAATTTCAACTGCTAAGTCTTAAACACCTGTACATATTGCAATGCTAAATATGTGTAGTAGGTTTATATAAATTATTTGTGTACATAAAAAGATATATAATTTTTGATGTGCATTTATATATATTGTACATATATATGTTTATATATGCATGTATGTATACATATACTTACATATTTATATATATAATGTATTTTCTGAAGCAAATGTCATAAATTTTAGAGGTCATAAGATATAGGGGTCATTGCAGGAGTTGAAGGAATATATTGGAGATCAAAATGATGAAAATACAGTACTTAATCATTCCCTTGTCATCACTTTACTCCTCAAATTCACTGCCACCTATTTTTTTGCTTGCTATTATATATAAACATAAATATAGAAAGGTATGCTGAGACAGTTCAATTTTATATCTATACACACATATAAATATATATGTATGTATAGATAATTTGTATTTTACATTAATATTTACTATATACTATTTATATTGTACTATGTGCTATATAATTATATATTTGTTAATATATAGTTAATATACTATAGTTTATGCATATATTTTCCTTCATTTCTGGGAAACACTATCCTACAGCATATTTCCTGATCCTCTAGCTCTTCCTTTGTTTTTCACCCCAGTTTCCACAATATTCCTTGAGCCCTAGGAGCATGCATTGTTTTATGGATGTACCTTTAAAGCTTAAAAACCTCACATTCAATAGTTTTCTTCGTTTTCACCAACTGTGATATTCTGTAATTGTCTCCAAATATGGTAAAGAGAAGCTTCTTTTAGAAGACATGTGAACTATCTTTATTTGTGGGTATGTAGACTGCAGTAGAATTTATGGTAGTTTCGTAAAATAGCAGTTTATTCTAAATTAATTTTATTTAAATTTATTTTATTCTAAAATTCCATGACTTTGTAAGACCCTCTTTCAGGGACCCCCACTCTAGTCTCAGGAGAGAAAGCACACACAAAGAAACACGAGACCTTCTTGCTGCAAACACACGAGTTAGTTTAATGACGTCGGAGCTCCAGGTGGAAACATATCTCATGCACGAGACAGTGGATTTGACCCCAAGGCTAGAAAGCTAGGGATTTTTATGGGGTAGGGCTTAGGGGTGGGGAATTCAGCATAGCGACACACTATTGGCTTATTCAAACATCAGCAGAAAAGTTACATGCAGGTCAGGGTGTCAGAGTTCTGTGAGTTGTTGATTCAGTTCAGATAGCCCTGTTATGTCTTCACATTCCTCTTTATCTTTATGGTCAAGCTGTTCTCAGGAATGATTTAAGACAGGGCATGCCTGGGTTTCTTTTACTTTGTTCTCAGCCCCAGGCAGCCTCTCGGCTCACAAACAACCAGCAATTTCTGAGTACTTTTTATGACTTACAGGTCTTGAAATTTCATCTTTCTTTCAACCTCACTAACCCTGTGTAGTTGGCTCAATTCCTAACACCAAGCATGAGTTGTTTTTATTTGTTTGGTCTTGGGTTTTGGTTTTGCCTTTTTTACTTAAGGGGGCTTATTTTGCAAAGACTTAAGTTACTTCTGTAAGTTGGTTACCACAAAGATATGAGTCCTATCAGTGCATCTTTAAGACTATCTTTTCATGCTGGTTTTGTTGTGGTTCATAGTTGTCACAACTAGTGAAAAGATTGATTGCCTTCCTAGAAGCTTTCATGATGCTTTCCTCTTACTATAATCTAGTCCCCAGTTGTGTGTGTATGTGTGTGTTGTTGGGGACACCATTGAGTCAGATTCATACTGAGTCTGATGAAACCTGTATCTGAGAAGCATTCTATTATTAACAATAGGGAACCTTGCAGAAGCAATGAAAGGCAACAGCAATAGCCTACAAAATTTGATATTCTCTTGAATTCTTCTGAGCAACAACTCAAAATGGAACTTCTCAAGCCTGATGTTGGGCCTTTGGTTAAATAGTATATGGCTTTTGAGGAAGGCATTACAACCTTAAATGACTTACTTTCCTTTAAGTTATATATGCAGATAGATAGATAGATAGATAGATAGATAGATAGATAGATAGATAGATAGATAGATAGATATAGTGTATAGGTAATTTTTGGTAAATAAAATACTATGACTTCTTATGGATTTTTCAAACAATGTTAATGTTATTTTACCTCTTTTCTTGCTCTCCTATGTTGTCCTCCTTTATCCTTCCCGAGTGAATCTCCATCCCCATCTTCCTATATATTAACTCTACTGTACCTTGTTAGTCCCATGTCTAGTCCCAGCCTCCATTGTCTCTTTTTACATTATTAAGCTCTGTAGTTATTTCAAACTGTGTGTGTGTGTGTGTGTATTAGAGAATTTGCAATGTTTCTCATTCTGAACCTTGCATACCTCATTCAACATGATATTTTCTAGGTCTATCTATTTATGAGAACATTTCATGATTTCATTTTTCTTTTCCATTTAATAATATTCTTTTGTGTATATGCCCACCGGTTTCATTATCTACTCAATCACTGAAAGACATGGAAGTATCTTTCCACCTCTTAAATAATGTGAAATGTGCAGCATACTCAGGCCTGAGTAAGAATCTGTGAAGTAGGTAATTGAGTTCCTTTAGCATATTTCCTGGAGTGACCTAGCTTGTAATAAGGTAGGTTTATTTTAACTTTTTTTAGAATTATCCACACAGTTTGTCACAGTGGCTATATCCATTTTTCAGTCCAGTCAACAGATACAATCAGTTTGTCCTTCATGTGCTTCAATAGAGGTAATTTTTAGATCCCTTCAATGATTGTTGTTTGTAGTTTGCTATAATTGAACACATTCTTTATTCTAAAAGGAATATTAATTTTTCTTTTAATACATGACCTGATAATTTTGAATGAATATAAAACATTAAATGTCTCTCTGTCTGTCTCTGTCTCTCTGTCTCTGTCTCTCTGTCTCTGTCTCTGTCTCTGTCTCTGTCTCTCTCTCTCTCTCTCTCTTTCTCTCTCTCTGTTTCTGTGAGTGTGGGTGTGTTTGTGTGAATATGATGAGAAGGAGTAAGAGTTAGAATTATATTATTCTTAAAATTTTCCTCTTTGAAACTAATTTTGAATTAAAATCCAACTCTTCATTTCTTACAGCATATTGCTAACATTCTCAAGGAATTGGCAAGTTGAGATATATTATTTAACCTTCTTTAATTAGAAGGAGTTCTGGATAAGGTGGCATGTTAGAAGCTACTGATCTGTAGTCTGGTAAGAGAAGAAACTAGATAAAAATAAATATATGATATTAGTCAGAAAGAAAGAAAAGAGCATCAGAAACATAAATGTGTATTAGATAGGACAAACAGAAAGTTTAGGGCCAAGGAGGCCACACAAAAAAGAAATATATAAAGATGAGATTTTTAAATCATCTGCAGTAAAGCCAGCCAGTGAGAGTTACCAGCTGCTGTCAAAGAAAGCTGCATTGCCCTTGTTAAGTTTTCAGCAGCAGCAGTCACCAGGAAGCTTGAGCATAGGAATCATGAGACCAGTAATCTAGAAAGAGCCTGAATAGGATACAGACATAAAACAATGAGGAAGGTAGACTCCTGTTATTTGAATAAAAATGACCCCCATAGGCCCATAGGAAGTGAAAATGAGGAAGTGTGCCTTATTGGAAAAGGTATTGACCTAGTTAGAGGATGCATGGCACTGGGAATGGACTTTGAAGTTTCTGATGCTCAAGCCAAGCCCAGTCTTCACCCCCTCCTTTCTGTCTGTCTCTTTCTGTCACTCTCTGACTCTCTCTCTCCCTCCTGCCTTTAGATCCAGATGTAGAATTCTCAGCTATTTCTTCAGAATCACATATACCTGAATTCTGCCATGATTACTGCATGATGACACTGAAGCAAACTTCTGAACTATAAATTAGCCATGAATTAAATGTTTATCTTTAAAATAGTTGTCCTGATCATAGTGTCTATTCACAATAACAGAAACTCTAACTGAGATAGAATTTGGTGTCAGGAGTGAGTATTGCTGTGATAGGCTAGGACTATGCTTTTTTTTTTTTTTTAATAGGAATATAGATTTTTGGGACTTTGAATTAGAAAAGAAGTTGAGTAGACCTTAATGAGACATAATAGTAGGGGCATGCGAGACAGTGGTTCTCAGGATGATTTTAATTATTGGCACCTGGCTCAAGAGGTTTTTGAGAAGAATTTTAGTATGTGTTCTAGATACAGTTGTGATATTTTGCTGACAGATATGCCCCTGGCAGAGATGAGCCCTTTAAATCAGGTCAGGTACCATGTGCCTTGGCCAAAATTTCACTGCATTTATGGTGTGGATTGGGTGGTTCAAATCAGAGTCGGGGAGAAGTGTAGCAGGATTTAAGGAAACAGGCAGCTGGATGGTAACTCAGTCAGGGTTAATTAGTAAAGTCTGATAACGTGTCATGTGGTTATTACTGAGCCACTGGTGAGGTGGCTATTTGAGTACCCCTTCAATTACATGGTGAGTAGTTACAGCCAAATTCTGTCCCAAAGTTAATTTATCTTTAACTTAACCAGTAGTAGTGTAGCTGCAAAGGTATGCAGGCAAGTTGGGACCCTACTTCCACTGAGTCTAAAGTTTTGGACAAATAAACAACTGGCCATTTCCATGGCCCCAAAATTTGACACAGGAGCTCTTTGGCTATTCCTTTATATTCATTAACACGCAGGTGAAATGGCTTAGTAATGTTAGGTAGCCCCAAAGCAGGAGCTGACAGCAGTGCCTGGTTTATTCTGTCAAAAGACTGTTGGTGATCCTGAGTCCAAAGTCCTTGGTTTCCTTGGTGGCTTCATATAAAGGTTTGCCTATTTCAGCAAAGCCTGGAATCCATAGACTGCAAAAGCCTCAGGACCCCAAGAACCCTCTTAACTTTTTTGGACTCCAGGGGGTGGGAATGTTGAGGACAGTCTCTTTTGTTGCCGTAGAAAGCCATTGTGGGCGCTCCTAAGTCTTCATGTAAAGGTTCATCAAAAATAGTGGGTGAATTTTTACAGCTTGAAACAGGCCATTCCACGTGAGTTATCCATTAATGCCTCCTTTTGGATCACACCATTCAAAGGCAAAATATTTCTGGCGTTTTGGAGCCAAGAGTATACTGAAGAAAGCATTCATTCTTTAGGTCTATTACCAAATACTAGTTCAGATCTGGTGCCAGAGAGCTCAATAGGGTATAAGGATTAGGCACTGTGGGGTGTATGTCCATTACTCTGCACTTAACTTCCTGTAGGTCCTGGCCAGGGTGATATTCGTTGAAATTTGGCTTCTTCACTGGCAATAATGGAGTATTCCAGGACTATTGACATGCCTGAGTACTCCCAAAGCCAGCAGCTTTCTGAAATGGGGGATGATGATACCCTTTCGTGCCTCTTGACACATGGGACTTGTACTGGGTATACAACCAGTTAAAGATCTATAAACACAGGGGGTCGATGCTTTGCCAAGCACCTGGATCTGGTTTCTGCCCAATGTCCTTCAGTAGAAACATTGGTTTTTACCTAAGATTGGTCTACAACCTCCCTTAGGCTCTTTCCCTTCAACAATATTCTGGAAGTGCACCCTAATATGGTACACTTTCTCTGAAACCGCCACAAAATCTCTCAATGACTTTTTCCCTAATGTTTCTAACTTCTTTAACTTCCTTCTAATATCTGGTGCTGACTGATTTATAAATGTCAGTGATACTTTGTTAGAATTCTCCTCCTGCTCAGGTTCCAGGTAGGTATAATGATCATAATACAATCGAGCAATTCTGCTGGGCCTTCATTATCTTTCTGCCCGACATCATAAACCTTAGCTAAATATGTGGCTAGCAGCTGCCCTGAGACCTGCCATTAGAGATTGGCAATAGACTCAGAGACGGTCCCTTTCAACCATATTGCAGTCTCAAGCTGGTCTCCTGAGGGGAAATCCATCATCTATGTCAGCAGATTTCTGGATTGCAATGCTGTTAGCTCCTGAAACATTCTTTTGGGCCTCCAAAATAATGTATTCATTTTCCTCAGTGGATCTGCAAGAGGTGCTGACAATCATCCCAAGTGAACTGATGGGTGAAAAGGTTAGAGTCTAAGAGGCCAATGAGTTCTCTAGGATTGTCAGAGAATCAGGAATTCTCTCTCCTCCAATTAGAAAGATCAGCAGTAGCAAAGGGCCAATAATGTTGGGGATAATTCCCCTGCTGGTCAACTGGTCCAGTTGCCCTTAGGTGTGACCTGTGAAGAAGTGACTCATTATGTTATCAGAAGCTAGTGTATTTTGCAAAGTGGTCACATCTCTCTGGGAACACTTAATTGCCTCTTTCCCACAGTCCAAGAGTGGGCTTTTATCACTTCAAAGATATTGGCTCCTGCCTCCTTCAAGGGCAGGAGCCATCTTCACTGGAGAAATGCTGGTTGTTAATCTGGTGAAGGAAGGGCAAGTTTCGGTGATGAAGACATTAGGGTAGGCTGCCTTTTGTAGGCTCCCAAGGCCCACATCTCCCTGGGGGATGGGGAGAGGAGGAAGAGAGTTTGCTCTGGTTTGCCACAGGGACAAAGGAAGTGTGGGATGAGGATTAATGCAGAGATACCTCATGGGAAGAGTGTGAATTGCCTTTTCACTTTGATGTTGTAGGGGATTACATTTAAGTGACTGCATGAGTCTTAGAAGAGAAAGTGAACTCTGGACTTTTAACCAGTGCTGATACTGTGATAAACTCTGGGACTTTTGAGGTTGGAGTATTTTACAGATAAAAGCCTAGGGGAGCCAGGGAATGAAATGTGTTTGTTTGAATGAAAATGGCCCAGAGGTAGTGTGGCACTATCAGGAGCTGTGGCCTTGTTGGAGTAGATGTGGCCTCATTGGAAGAAGTGTACCACTGGGCATATGCTTTTAAATTTCAAATGCTCAAACCAGACCCAGTGTTACTCTCTATTCCTGGTGCCTTCAGATCTGAATGTAGAACTCTTGCCTACTTCTCCAGTATCATGCCAGCCAGCATGTCTCCATGTTTACTTCCATGATGACAATGGACTAAACACCTACACTCAAACCAAGCAACAGTAAGTTTTATGTCTTCTCTGTACTCAATTTCATGGCCACAGCTCTGCCTGCATCCATGCGGGCCTGTAGACACCCATAATTATTAGATCCACAAGTCTGTTTGCATCCCAGAAGACTATAGGTACCAGGGACCACTAAGAAATATCCCTACCTGAATTCTCTACCTGGTGGAGCCTTTGGGCAAATCCATCAGCAGTGAGTTTCCCCTCTTTACTCCATTTCCTGGATACAGTATTTCCTGCATCCCTGTAGGTATGCTGCCACCTATAACAACCAGGTAAAATCACATGCACCAAACCTCTGTCTCCTAAGTCCCCTGGAAGCCAAAAAGTCATGAGGTTTTTTCTCTTCCTTTTGTGCTCCATCTTCCAGTCCACACTTCTACCTGAAATCCCTGAGGCTTGAATCACTAAGATACTACAAGCTCTGCTTGCATTTATGGAAGCCTGCTGCCACCGGGGACAACCAGCTCTACCCTCAATCTCAGAGGTCTGCTTCTATCAGGGACTACCAGATCTGTCAACCCTGGAGACAACTATATAGCTAAATGCCAGCATAAAAACACAATCAGCAAAAACCAGGGTAATATGTGATGACCAAAACCTAGCTATCCTACTAGAGAATGCCCTAGATATCCTAACACACCTTAAGTAGAAGAAAATGACCTTAAATCTAATCGAATGAAGATGATAGAGTTCTTTAAAAAGAAAACAAATTAATCCTTTAAAGACATAAAGCACAATACAATTAAACAGGCAGAGTCCCCTTAAAGAGGAAATGAATAAAAAAAGAAAGAAATACAGGGAAATATAATCAGGTGGAAGAAATGGCCTAAAAATAGAAATAGAATCATCAATAAACTCAAAACAAACTGAGGTAATTCTGGACATAGAAAACCAAGGAAAGAGAACAGGAACTACAGGTGCAAGAATCACCAACACAATAGAAGAGAAGAAAGGTATGAAAAAGAATTTCAGGCATAGAAGATACTACAGAAGAAATAACTACATTGGAAAAGAAAATGCTGAACCTAAAAAGTTTCTGGAATAAAACATTCAGGAAGTCTGGGACACTGTACTGGCTGGTTTTGTGTCAACTTGATACAGGCTGGAGTTATCACAGAGAAAGGAGATCCAGGTTAGGAAATGTCTCAATGAGATCCAACTGTAAGACATTTTCTGAATAAGAGGGAGGTCACCTTGCGGGTGGTAGCATCTCTGGGCTGGTAGTCTTGGGTTCCATAAGAAAAAAAGCTGAGCAAGCCAGGGGAAGCAAGCCAGTAAGTAACATCCCTCCATGGCCTCTGCATCAGCTCCTGCTTCTTGACCTGCTTGAGTTCCAATCCTGACTTCCTTTGGTGATGAACAGCAATGTGTAAGTGT
>OW971678.1:97840684-97970684 GCA_921997135.2 Mus spretus | reverse complement strand
ATGCCCCCCAACAACTAGAGTGGGTTCTCTCCCCAAAGCTCTTCCTTGTCTGTGGATCCTAGTGCCATTACTGAGCTGCCTTCACTGGGATTGGTGAGAGAATAAGTAACTAGCCTTTCAGTGACTTGATGTGCCAGGCAGAGGGATAGAAGGGGAGTTCTCTATCCTTTCACAGAAGGTGAGAGGCAAATGCTGGGAGGGACTTTATTGGGGAGACTCCTTAAAGAATAAGCGGCAGTTAACAGGATACAAAATTAATAATATATATGAGAAAAAACAAGAAAATCAATCGATCAACCAATAAAAATAAAAAGTATGCATGGCAATGAATGCCTAGAATTTCAGCATCATGGATCACAAGATGGAAAGATCCCTGGGACTCTCTAGATAGCCTGACAGATGATGATGTGAGCTTCAAGTTTAGTAAGGGATTCTGCCTCAAAATTGATATGAATTATTGCAGAAGACACCTCATGTAGATTTGTAGCATGATATATACATGCATACATTCATAGGCATATTCATGCTCATGTGCAGCACATATATTTATTTAATCATGTATGTGTGCATGTGCATACATGTGTGCTCAATCACAAACACAGACACACAAACACACAATTCTAGGTAAGTAGTAATTAAGACACCATCATCAACATAAAGGCTCTTAATTCAAATTTTCACAAAGATAATATTGCCTGATGCATCCTCCTCAGAGCAGCTGCAACCGAAAGATCAATTCTGCATCTTCAGAAGAATCTCAGATTTGCCCTTACACTCACCAAAGCAAGGAACATCAGAACTGTAGAGATAGCTTTACCTATGATCTTGGTAGCATGTGCTCTACAGAGATGTCACTTTTGAAGAAATAGAATGGATAGATGGAGATAATGCTGCCTCTGAGAAGCCATTGCTCATTCAGAAGTGCACAATTGGCAGTGAATACCTCTTTAGAGTAGGTCACCTCCTCAAATATCTTCTTCAAGAGTCACAGTTTAACTAAAGCTTGTAGGGTTTTGGGCCTGCATACACTCCACCACTGGGCATAGCTGCTTGGGGAGGCAGAATGGGGGAGTTTGACTACTCATAATCTCTGCCACTGCCAAGGTGAATGCTGGACCCTAAGTCAAGTGCCACGACATGGCTCCTGCTGCAGAAAAGCAAAGTCTGAGATGTGAGAAAGTCAGAGCTGGTTTCGAGTTCCCAAGCCTTTGACAAGGCCAGGGCCATGGGGTTCTCAGGCTCTTGGACATCCAGGTGACGCTGAGAGTCACACAAAAACAGAGAACAAAGTTGGGTCACATGGACTGCATCTTAGCTCAGGGCCCAGGGAAAAGGGGATATCTGGCTAGTTCCAGCAGGGGTAGTCCTTGTCTTGGAGGATGCAGGCTTGGTGATGGTTGTGGTTCTGTGGGCAAAGGCTTTCTCTGTGGCTCCCCACTGCAGATCTTTATTAAAAGAGACAGTCTTTTGTCCCTAACAATTTATTGTCATAGCAGAAAATGGATGTGTAAAATCTTACTCCCTTCTCAGTGTGAGCCTGAGATTAAACACCTTTTGCAGGGAGGAATTTCTGAGGAAAAAAATGCTTATTGTCTAAGGTCTGTAGGTATCTCATTAATATGGAGAACTGTCTTGAGCAGTGACAAGTCACAGCTCTTTGATGTGAGAAGCATGGCACATGTCCCAAGTCAGGAGTCTGGGAGGGAGCCTGGAGACACCTAAGCCTCAGGTGTGTGACAACTAAATCTCTGAGTCTCAACATGGTCTGCCTTACCAAACTTCCTGGCATGGTTTTATGTCCCACAAAAGCTCCTGGAGTATGGGCTGGGCTTCCAGAACTGATACCATAGATTATAATCTGGATGGCATGGGATGCAGTCCTGTTGACACATTTGTTTAACCCCTATCTTACATTTGAAGGATACTATTTTGATTTCAGTTCTAGGGTTTTGCATTAGCTGCTTAGCTCCTTGCTGTGATGCAATATCTGAAAAAGAAAGTTTAAGGAAGGAAGGGTTTATTTTGGCTCACAGTTTTAGGGACCATATACTGGGGGGGGGGCACAAAGGCAAGGAGACAAGGGAGTTGGTCACATGCCATCCACATTTAAGAAGCAGAACACGATGAAGCCTTTTTTTTTCTATTTTTTTTTCCTTTTATTCTGTCTGGGACTCCCACCCCTGGGATGATGCTTCCTTCAGTTAGAATAGGTTTCCCATCTCCGTTAAACAGACCTAAAAACCCTCTCACAGACATGCATAGAAATTGTTTCCAGGTATTCTAAGCTCCTTCGAGTCAAGTGTCATGGTTAATTATCATGGGTTTAAAGAAGAACATATTATTTCTTGTCAACTACTGGGTACTTTACAGAAACCTACACAATCCCTAGATAGAAAAATGTTTTCTGGAGACCTGCATTTTCCAAATATAAAAGTGTCATGAGAGTACTTCACTTAGCAAATGTCTTTTTATTTGTGGACTAAAGTGGAGAAAAGGCTGCATCTGAAGAGAAACAGCATTTGTCAGGAGGAAAGAAATGGAGTCACGAGTTATGCATGCTTTATGAGGAGTGAGATAGATTTCTAAACTGTGAGAGTCAGGGCTGTAACATTAGAGAATTCCAAGGAGCACATAAGTTATAGTTTGACAGCCCTCGGGAGGTAGAGACAGGCAGATTTCTGAGTTGGAGGTCTACAAAGTGAGTTCCAGGACAGCCAGGGCTACACAGAGAAACCCTGTCTAGAAAAACAAAGAAAAAAAGTTATAGTTTGAATGGGACACACACACACACACACACACACACACACACACACACACACGAATTCATATGTTTTAATATTTAGTCCCCAGGAGGTGGTACTATTTGAAAGGCTGTGGACCCTTTAAAGGGTAAAGCATTGAGGAGGAGCAATGAGGGTTTGGGGAAGGTGCATTACTAAGATCAGAGTTAAGGCTCTATAGCCTGCTCCACTACTTGCTAATCATACTTCGTGATTATAGACACACCATGACCAGGCTACTCCTGCCTCCATGATTTTCTTGCAATAATCTATGCACATGAACTATAAGCCCAAATTGGCCTGGCTTTAAGTTGTTTTCTAAAAAGGTCTTTCATAAGAGTAATGGAAGAAGTAACAATTAGAGTGTGGATTAGCAGAACTCTGTAGGAATCTTTAAAATAGTATATAAAATGATAACTGATGATGATGTGATGACTTAACGTATGAATTCTAAGGTCTTCCATTATAAGAACTTTCTTTGGCGTTCCTTCTCCTTAAGCTTCATTTGGTCTGTGAATAGTATCTTGGGTATTCTGAGCTTCTGGGCTAATATCCACTTATCAGTGAGTGTAAACCATGTGTGTTCATTTGTGATTGAGTTACCTCACTCAGGATGATACTTTCTAGTTCCACACATTTGCCTAAGAATTTCATGAATTCATTGTTTCTCATAGCTGAGTAGTACTCCTTTGTGTAAATGTACCACATTTTCTGAATCCATTTCTCTGTTGAGGGACAACTGAGTTCTTTCCAGCTTCTGGCTATTATAAATAAGGCTGCCATGAACATAGTGGGGTATGTGTCCTTGTTATATGTAGAAACATCTTTTGGGTATAAGGCCAGGAGCGGTATAGCTGGGTCCTCATGTAAAACTCTTTACAATTTTCTGAGCAACCACTAAAATGATTTTCAGAGTGATTGTACTAGTTTGCAATCCCACCAGCAATGGAGGAGTGTTCCTCTTTCTCCGTATCCATCTGCTGTGACCCGAGTTTGTTGTTGTTGTTGTTGTTGTTGTTGTTTATCTTAGCCTTTCTGATTGGTGTAAGGGAAATCTCTGGGTTGTTTTGACTTGCATTTCCCCGATGATTAAGGATGTTGAACATTTCTTTAGGTGCTTCTCAGCCATTTGGTATTCCTCAGTTGAGAATTTGTTGTTCAGCTTTGTACCAAATTTTTTAATAGGAATATTTGGTTCCCTGGAGTATGAATTCTTAAGTCATTCTTAGAAGTGTGAACAAAATACACAAGGAAGGAGATAAAGAGACAAAATGTGGAGCAGAGACTGAAGGAAAGACCATCCAGACTGGGAATCAATCACATATACAATCACCAAACCCAGACACTATTGTGGATGCCAAGAAGTGCTTGCAGACAGGAGCCTGATATAGCTGTTTCCTGAAAGGCTCTGCTAGTTCCTGAGAAATACAGAGGTGGATGCTCTCAGACAACCATTGGACTGGGCACACGGTCCCCAATGGAGGAGCTAGAGAAAGGACACAAGGAGCTGAAGCCCCATTGGAGGAACAACAATATGAACCAACCAGTACTCCCAGAGCTGCTAGGGATGAAACCACCAACCAAAGAGTACACATGGAGGGACCCATGGCTCCAGCTGCATATGTAGCAGAAGGTGGCCTTGCTGGACATAAGTGGAAAGAGTGACCCTTGGTCCTGAGAAGGCTCGATGCTCCAATGTAGGGGAATGCCAGAACATGGAAGCCAGAGTGGGTGGGTTGGTGAACAGGGAGAGGGGGAGGGGATAGGGAGTTGTCTGAGGGGAAACCATGAAAGGGGATAACATTTGAAACATAAATAAAGAAAATATCTAGTAATAATAAAAATAACTTTCTTCTTTTCTAATTCCAAGATTTTTTTGGCTATTGTAAAATAAAAAAAGAAATATTTTCTTTATTGTATTTGAGAATATTGTTTTTTAACTTTCTATAGTTATATTTCACCTGTAATATTACTGACTGTGTGTGTGTGTGTGTGTGTGTGTGTGTGTGTGTGTGTGTGTGTGTGTGTGTGTGTGTGTTCAGGTGGGCATATATCTAGAAGCAAGAGGATGAGGATAGCTGTCTGACTTACTTGTTGTTCATCCTTTTTTTTTGATCCAGGATCATCTACTGAATTTGGAGCTCACCAATTCAGCTAAGTCAGCTGGCTAGAGAGCTCCACAGGTATGTCTGTCTCTAGCAATCTAGCAGTGATATTGTTGGCATGCCTGGCTGTGCTCAGATTTTTTTGTGAGTCCTGGTGATCCAAACCTTGTTCTTGCTTACTTGGAAAGCATTTTGCCCTTTCAGCCACGTCACCTTCCCCAACATATGTTTTCAAAGACCTCAATGTTTCTTTTATAATAGACCAAAGCCCAATTTCTGTGGATACATTAAATACATTGCCCTTCATTGCTTTTAAATGAACTGGATGTCATTGAAACTGTTTAATGAGCTTAGAAAATGTTATCTTGATGATGCAAGTATAAATGAACTGAAACGACTTTACAATTATTTTCCTTAAATTACCTGTGATTTGGAAAATGTAAGTGAAAATACATTTTCTAATGCATTTGAAAATTAGTGATGTTGGATGTTTTCAATTTCAACTAGAACTGACTAATTCATGGGTTTGTACATTTCCTTTTACTGGGGTTTGTACCTGCAATGTCAATCAAATCTTTTATCTTCACAGTCCAAAGTAACTTTGATATGTAAACTCATTAAATATCATTCCTGAGTCCTTCACTTTTTTGTGAAATGTCAGAATAAAGGATAAATTATATGGTAGGCTTGAATCTAATTCATATAGAATGTCCTGTGCTAGAAACAGTAGAAGCAACAATAACAGCAACAAAATCTCAGCTGTGTGAAACAAGCTTCAGGACTTTTTTTTTCCTAAAATCTTCAGTGGAAGTAATTTTATACTTATGCCCTAGCTTAAATCTATTTTAAAAAGTAATTCCTATCACAAACATAAACTATAATCTGTCGTGTGTAGACAAAGAATTGAAAGTCAGAGAAAGGATGTAATCTGCTCAAAATCACAGAGATTCAAAATCATATGAAATCAAGGGTAAAGTTAAGAGTGAGCCATTCTCAGTTCACTAGGCTGCAGTCCGTTGTCATGGAAATAATTGCCGAGGAGGTGTAAAAGCCTAATTTTTGTGCCTCTGTGTTACATTTTTGAACTTGTTTTGTCTACATGAAATTCGTTCCAGTCTTCCTTTGTGTTCTCTTTTTCTAAGACCAGCAGTTGATATTTTTGTTTGTGTGGGCATATGTGATGCTCATGTTTGTGCACAGTTACACTCCAGAGCTTGTTTGTCCAGAGTCTAAAAGAGATTATGTCTTGTTTATCATTCTTGGTTTCTATTGAGACAAGGTCTGTCACTGAACATGGAACTGAGCTGACAGCCACTAATGACAACTGTACATTTTTAGCTCTTCCTATTCTGGAGTTCCATGGGTACAAGAATTTTTGATGAGGTTCAGAAATTCAAACCCTCATTCAAAGTCCTCATGCTTGTATTGAGAGTAATTTTTCCCATTTAGCTATCTCCTTGCATCCTGTTCTAATTCTTTGATTGTAACTGTACCTAAAATATAACTGTATTTCAAATCATCTTAATATGTATACAAAAAGACCTGAAGACATTCCTTACTAATTATGTAATTCTCTGGATTAGAATATCAGAGAAAACTGATTTGGGAGAGAAGATTTGCTAGCTTTCTTTAAGCCACATTATTTGTCTTATGCTTACCAAACACTTGGCATAGATATTCATTTAAAAATGCCCTTAGAAATAACATTTAAATCTCTAATAGTTTTGGTAAATGATACCATAATTATATTGAATATTTTAGAACTCAAATGTGTGAGTGTAGGTCACATAAAGAATTTTTAATATAATAAACTGCTTACTCATACTATTCCACAAATCCTGACCACTTACTACTTGGCACTAAGCAACACTGAAGTAAAAAGTTTTAGAATTCATAATATCATCACAAGAAGAACAATTATTCCATTGCCAAAGGCCAGACTTTATTAGTAAAAAAATATGACACACTGAAGCACATAATTACATAGGTAAGAAATTAATAGTATTTTATTTTAAATGGCTTGCATAATGAATGCTGGAGACATGGAAAGCTTTTAGGTCTCTACAGAATCTATGAGAAAGTTAGCATGAATGAATGCATTCATGCCACTTAATGTCCCTGAATATCACCCTTGTGGATTTGAGTTTTCAGTAGAGGATTTAAGATAAATGGTCTTTTAACTAGTTTTCAATTCTTAATACATTTGGATTATTACTCTACTTTAAAATTACTTTTTAATGGAGTAATCTATATATTTATTCAATAAATATACCACATTTCAGCAATTACATGACCAAATATTAGGAAAATAAATAGAATAAGATGAAGGTGTATTTATTTTTGCCTATTATCCTCTTTAGTATTGGAAAGGCAATACGGAGATAATCACCAGTTCAATAAGTGTTCAACAGGGGGAAAAGAAGAAAAGTGAATACGGAGTGTAAAAGAGAAGCAGGGGAATCGTTGCTTTCTAGAAGAGGAGATAAGTCATTAGGACAACACATGTGAGTAGAAATAATGGCATGATCGAAGATGGAGGAGACCTCAGAGTGTGCTTTGACCATCTGAGAGGTCATAAGGAAGGCACTGTGCTGGGTCTGCCTAGAACATGAGATGACTAATCCTTAAATATACATGGCTGAGGAAGTAATGCTTTACAATCTAGCATAAGTGCCCTTTACTTCCTGTTGTATAGTAGAATCTACTGATGGGAGTGACTAAAGTCCAATCCTGATTACTGAAACTTGACTATGATGTTCTCACACATTCTCATAATGGAATCATTCCTTGGTAATGTCTCTCTCCCAACATGAATCTGTAGAATGTACAAAACGATACATATACATGCATATAATATGCAAATATTTAAATATATAGGAATACATACACACATATTTAAATATAAATACTTATATATTTATATATGTATACTTATAAATAAGTACATACATGTATATGTATGTGTCTGTGTGTGTGTATCACACACATATATGTATGTACATTTATATATTTTAGAGTACTTGAATTTTGTTCTAGGATGTTCACAAACTCTTGTAACTTCAGCTCCAGGGAACTCATTGTCCTCTTTTTGCCTCCTAAGATACCCACATACATACTAATAATTTTAAGATTAAATAAAACATAAATAATAAAATAAAAGAATTACAACATTACCAAAATACAATTTGCCCATACATTCTTTCTTCCTGAAAGAGCGAAAAGGGGAAAAAACCACCATATTTTCAGGCCTTGAATGGTCTTGTGTAAGTAAATTGTCTAAAATAATAAAATGGGACTAGCCCATTACTGTTCATTCGTTTCCCCTTTCTCTACTTCCTTTCCCCTTCTCTTCCTCTCTCCTTTTCTCTTTCTCACTATCATTATCATCACGTTTACATATTTATATATGATTTTATTTTGATTGTGTGTCTGATTGTGCATGTGCTTTTGTTTCAAGAAAGTTTTAGGATCTTTGCTGTTCAATTGGGAATAGAATAAAAGAAAAATATCAAAGAAAGGAGAGCTGTCAGGAATGTAATTTTGGTTTGGAATCATGAGTAAATAGGAAGATAAATTTCTTATTTAAATAACAGATATCTTTAGAAGAGGTAGGATCATAGTATGAAAACAAAATTTGCTTGTAGAGAAATCACATTGGAGACTGCTTTCATAAATTTGTGGTAACATAAATTACTTACATGCTGGGAAATTGCCTAGCTGAGTCTATTAAATCAAGATATCTACATATTTAGGCATTCCAGTCTGTGACATGCCTAAAAGTTATGTAAAATTTTCACTCACAAATATGTACAACACACATATAATATATTTGTGATTTATAAAACCTCAAACCTATAGGCAGACTGAATAATAATAATGACAAGAAGTAATTTTTGCATTTGTGTGATATAATAGGATAGAGCCATTTAAGATGAAAGACTCTTGAATATACTCCCTTATGATGCTGAAGCAAAATAAATACAAGAATGTGCTCAAAGAGTATGTCGAGTCATATCTAAGTAATAACAATACTGGCACTTGGTGATCAAAGGCAAAGGAATCAAAGGGGGTGTCTTTATGATAATATATAATATATAACATTTTCAGAAAATCACGCTCCTGGCTGAGGAGATGGTAAGATAGCTCGTCACTCAAGCATAATAACCTGAGTTATAATCCCTAACGCTCACACAGAAGCTGCCTGTGGCCTGGCTGATGCCTGTGACGTCTCTCTGTAATGGGTGAAGCCAAAAGGATTGGATAGGTGGGGAGCTGACTCACATAATGGTGAGCTTCACAAATTAAACTTACACTAAGTTACAGAGACAAAGTTTAGAGCTAAGACGAAAGGATGGACTATCCAGAGCCTACCCCATCTGGGGATTCATCCCATAATCAGCCACCAAATCCAGACACTATTGCATATGCCAGAAAGACTTTGCTGAAGGGACCCTGTTATAGCTGTCTCTTATGAGGCTATGCCAGTGCCTGGCAAATACAGAAGTGGATGCTCACAGTCATCTATAAGATGGAACACAGGGCCCCCAATGGAGAAGCTAGAGAAAGCATTCAAGGCGCTGAAGGGTTCTGCAACCCTATAGGTGGAACAACAATACGAACTAACCAGTAGTCCCAGAGCTCGTATCTCTAGCTGCATATGTAGTAGAATATGGCCTAGTCGGCCATCACTGGGAAGAGAGGCCCCTTGGTCTTGCAAACTTTATATGCCCCAATGCAGGGGAAAGCCAGGGCCAAAAAGCAGGAGTGGGTGGGTAGGGGACCACGGGGGAGGGAGGGTATAGGGAACTTTCGGGATAGCATTTGAAATCTATATAAAGAAAATATCTAATAAAAATAAATAAATATTAAAAAAGAAAATTATGGGCATTGCTTTTGATATTCAGAGGCATACAGGGATCTAAAGATCATTCCTAAAAATTTACTAGAAGAAATAAAAAATAAAGGAAACCGAGAGGGCTAAAACTTCCTCAGACACTAACAATAGATGCAAATACAACAGGAATTTAGCACCCTAGCAATGGATCACTTGCTCATGTGGATCAAAGAGTCAAAGTTAGAGTAATGACTTGGGACATCTGGAGTCTTCTTTAAGCAAAAATTGCATAAAGCTATTTAAGGATAACTTCTTGTTTAGAAGATTTGCTCATAAGTAAGGGGGACAAAAAATAAACAGATAATTTCAGCTCATTGCGAAGGTGGTATCTTCTAAAAACTTATTGTTTATATTGTTATTTTAAACTCTATTTTTATCTAAAAGAATAATGATATGTATTATTATTAGTAAATGACTTAATTAACTTTGTATCAAGATAATACCAATTTCTAGGAATATTTTCATGTATCTTATAAACTAACAGATATTCCCCATTTTAGGAAGGAGAGAACAGGGTGATGTGTGTTTTTGTGGATATGATGTTATTTTTGTGTGTTTCCATACTGCCAGTCTTAATAGTTTGTTTCCATGACTGTAAAAATGAAAAGATAATGACATCTTCCTTGTTCACTAATTGTGAAAATAGGCAAAGTCTCAGGCTACAACTCTAATGTGCTGCTTTACTCCAAGGCAGGGACATTTTTGGTATAAATAATCACATATACATCTGTTCCCACATAAGGCAAATGACTTCTGCTGTGAAAATGAACACATGCAGTGAGCATTAAAAATTATCCTGGTGAATTAGGATGATCAGAGCTGAGTGTAGTCTGACTTTGATATAGAGTATCTTTCAAATTCATATCCCTGTATCAGCACACTTATATATCTGCATCTTTAAAAGTGTGAAGCCAGGGATGGAATAGCCCTTCTGCCTACATTAGAAACAGGGTATTTACCCAGCAGAGTTTGCCCTGCCTCTATTGCATTCTTTCTTCCTTACTATGCTCTCACAGTAGAACATTTGACACAGTGAAATCAACCAACTGATGCTGGGAGCAGCTTTCAATTTTAGTTTGCTGCTGGTGGTGCTCTTACAACCCAATATATATGAGGTAGCATAAGGGTTTGGCAGCCTAGTATATCTAGTGAATTCTACCTCAGTGAGCGATCCTGTCTCAAAAATCCTGTTGGGGTTGATATGGTTGAAAACATGGGGTTAATGAGATTATTTAGCAGGTAGTATAATAATAAGATAGTAACTGTTTTGAAGTAGAAAAAAGAGAATCAACTTCATAAAGTTGTCTTCTGTCCATAACACATATGGTAAGGTGCCCCCACTCAATAATAGTAAAATAAGTGTTTTTTTACATTATTAAAAAACAACAACAAAAATAGTTTCTGAGGGATAAAAACCAAAGTTTATCTGTATTCAACAATTTCACATACACATGCAAACCTGCATATCTATGAACATACAGACACACACACATGCACATAGACACACACTCATACACATGCAAATACACACACACACACACACTTAGATTCATTTTATGCTGGACATTATATTTTTAAGTTTAGCTGATTTATATTTGGAGGCTTCTATTTCAGAGTTTATAAATTCTGAGTAATTGAGTGCTCCTAATCTGAAAATTTCTACAATCCAAAGCTCTTTGAATTGAGCTAAACAGTTTCGGACTTTGGAGCATAGATGTTCAACCTGGAGTTGGTACTAGATTGCAGAGAGTGATTAGGATAACTGTTTCAAATTATTTTATCAAGGATGTATTAAAACATATTATTTAGGTTTATCTTGATTCAGGGCTTAAAGTGACCTATTTTGTGTAACCTTGTTTATACTCTAGAATAGAAAGATGTTATACGTGTGTGTGTGTGTGTGTGTGTGTGTGTGTGTGTGTGTGTGTGTGTGCGCGCGCGCACCATAAATGATATATTTCATGAAGGTGAACCAGTACTTGGTGCATTTATTTTAGACATACCACAAGCTGTGTAGAGAAATAATGTCTTTGAGAACAAAAAAAAAAAAAAAAAAAAGCTTTTCAATTTTATCAGATTTTATTCATCTACAGTGGTTCTTAGAGCCTGGACAACTGTTCCATTCAGGAAATTTTCCCCTGTGATGAGGTGTTCAAGGCTCTTTGCCAATTTCTCTTCTAATTGGTTGAATGCATCTGGTTTTCTGTGGAGGTCTTTGATCAATTTGAACTTGAGCTCTGTACAAGAAGATAAAAATGGCTCAATTTGCATTCTTCCTCATGCTGAAAGAAGCCAGACCCATTTGTTGAATATGCTGTCTTTTTTCCACTGGATGGTTTTAGCCTCTTTGTCAAAGATCAAGTGACCTTAGGTGTGTGGATTCATTTCAATTCTATTCCACTGATCTTTATGACTGTCTCTGTACAGTTTTTAATCACTGTTGATGTATAGCAGAGCTTGGGGTTAGAGTTGATGATACTCCCAGAAGTTCTCCTATTTTTGAGAATAGTTTCACTATTCTGGACTTTTTTCTTTTTCCAAATGAATTTAGAACTGCACTTTCTATCTCTCTGAATAATTAAGTTTGGGAGACATTTCCTACTTCTGAAGTCTTCTTTATTTTTGTGTGAGATTCAATGTGCAATTTGTACTTTAGCAAAGTTTCTTTATGAATATGGGTGCTCTAGGATTTGGAGCAGAAATGTTCAGAATTGAGAGTTCATCTTGGGTGATTTTTGTTTTGATGAGTATGAAATATCCTTCCTTGCCTTTTTTGATAACTTTTGGTTGAAAGCTGATTTTAATCGATATTAAAATGCCTAGTCCAGTTTCTTGGGAGTGTTTGCTTGAACTTTTTTCCAGTCTCTCACTCTCAGATAGTGTTTGTCTTTTTCAGTGAGGTGTGTTTCCTGTATCCAGCAATATGCTGAGTTCTGTTTATGTACCCAGTCAGTTAGTCTATGTCTTCTTATTGGGGAATTAAGTCCATTGATGTTAAGAGATTTTTAAGGTCCAGTGATTGTTTCTTCCTGTTATTTTGGTTGTTAGAAGTGGAACATGCTTGTGTTATTATCTGCCTTTGGGTTTGTTGAAAGAACATTACTTTTTTGCTTTTTCTAGAATGTAGTTTCCCTCTTTTTATACGAGATTTCCATCTATTATCCTTTGTAGTGCTGGATTTATAGAAAGATCTTGTTTAAATCATGGAATATTTTGTTTTCTCTATCTATGTTAATTGACAGTTTTGCTGGGTATAGTAGATCAGGCTTGTCGTTTTGTTCTCTTAGGATCTCTATAAGATCTGCTCAGAATCTTCTAGCTTTCAGAATCTCAGTTGAAATGTCTGGTTTAATTCTGATAGATCTTCCTTTATATGACACTTGGCCTCTTTCCCTTACTCCTTTTAATATTCTTTATTTGTTTTGTGCATTTAATGTTTTGGTGATTATGTGACAGGAGAAATTTAGGTTTTTGGTCCAGTCAATTTGGGGTTCTGTAGGTTTCCTCTATGTTTATGGTCACCTCTTTCTTTATGTTAGGAAATTTTCCTTCTCTAATGTTTTTGAAGATACTTACTGGCCCTTTGAGCTGGGAGTCTTTGCTCTTTTCTATGCCTACCATTCTTAGGTTTGGGCTTTTCATTTGGGTTTTCTGGATATTTTGTGTTAGGAGTGTTTCGAATTTTGTATTTTCTTTGACAATTGTGTCCGTGTTTTTTATGGTATCTTCTACACCTGAGATTCTTTCTTTTATCTCTTATATTCTGTTGGTGATGCTTGCATCTGTATGACTCCTGATCTCTTTCCCATGTTTTCTATCTCCAGTATTATCTCTCTTTGTCATTTCCATATTTTTTCTATTTCTGTTTTTAGATCCTGGATGGTTTTGTTAAATTCCTTCACCTGTTTGGTTGTATGTAACTGTATTTCTTTAAGGCTCTTAAATGTTTCCTCTTTACAGACTTCTACCTGTTTATCTCTATTCTCCTGTATTTCTTTAAGCCAGTTATTTATGTCCTTCTTAAAGTCCTTAATCATAATCTTGAAATGTGATTTTAAATCAGCATCTTACTTTTCTGGTGTGTTGAGGTATCCAGGTCTTTCTGTGTTGGGAGAAATGGGTTCTGATGATGACAAGTAGCCTTGGATTCTGTTATATGTTCTTGTGCTTGCCTCTCGCTATCAGGCTATCTCTAATGTTAGCTGGTTTTGCTGTCTCTGATTGAAGCTTGTCCCTCCTGTTAGCCCTCTTGGGAGACAAGCTCTCTCTGAGATGTTAGATGTGTCAGCACTCCTGGGAAACATGCTCTCTAGGTGGTATTGGTTTGCAGATAGTTGTGGCACAGGCTCAGCTTCAGGGAAAAGATAGAAACTGGGAAGATCTTGTCCCTAGCTGCTCTTCTGTTCCTGGGTCCTCATGTATATACTTTTATTCAGAGTGGGAGTATATACATACACATTATTTGGCATGAAACAAGGATTATATAGTTCTTTGGAGGGTGATGAGGATATTCAGGGTAGGTTGAAGTCATTGGCTGACAGCAAAAGCTACTGAGATGCCTCTTTAACATGGGGACAAATTCCAGGTGCTTGGCTACATGACTGAGTACCACTTGGTTGTTGGTTTCTGGGTTCCATGCTGATGCAGGCACCAAAAGAGAGAGGAAGTTATTCCTATATCTGAAGGTCTAAGAATGAGATTTTATATCTCAAGTTTTCATATTTCCAGTGTATGAGTATGTTTCACCTTGCCAGTTCCATGCCAGTTCCTCTGGTGTGGTGGCATAGTCTGTGTGCCCCATAATTGGGTATTTGAAATCAGCTGTTTAACCTGTGAAGTTCTACTACACTATCTTCAGACCAGTTAATAATATATTGTAGATATCTCTGATAATATAGGCAAATTCGCAGACTGATAATTTGCCTTACTACCAACGCTGCAAATAAACTTAAAACATATTTGCATAGAGATACAGACAAACAGAATCTTGAAATTTAGATATTTTCCAAACCCATGCTTCTGTTTAATTATGCATCTTTCTTGAGTGTCACTTGAGTGTGTTGCTTGCAATCTATTCAAAACTTAACGTTTTCTCTCCTATACCCAAATGCTTATACTTTTTCAAAAATAAAAATAAATTTTTAATTCTCTCCAGAAAATCATATTACCTTAAGAAACATAGAATAAAATTCCCGATGCCAATGAGCTAAATTTATTTTCTGGAAGCAATAGAATAAACATTTCTTAATTTATTTTTGGTTTTGGCTAAAACAGAATCACAAACTGTGGACCAAGTATTTAAACATGTAAGTCTATGGGGAGGGGGGCGGGGGAGTCATTCCTAATTAAACTACCATGCTCATCAAACCTGTCTTCAGTATCAGGTCTGGATAGCTGTGATAATAAAAGTTGGTCACACCTTATATGAAACTAAGTAAACAAAATTCCTAAAGTCATATTGTCCAAAAGTAATTTCTTTTCTGATAAATTTCTTAGCAGCATCTCTAAAATTAGGAGCTAGGCTTGTAACACATTATTTTAAGAATAGTACTGAAAATTAGAGTGACCTGTGAGTTCAAGGCAGCCCGATCTTGAAAGAAAATTAAAATTCAAGGTCCATGTCTCATGCGGCTTGCTTGTTAGGAGGGCTTTTTGGGCCTAGAACAAAGAACAAAGGCTTTAAAGTCATCCCAGGAACTGACTAGCCATAAAGATAGGGAAGACATACAAGAATGTCTGGACTGGCCCAGCACCTCCCTATCTCCTGCCCTTCTGACATGGGTTAAATGTTAACCAGATGCTCTGCTGTTACCTTGATCTACATGTACAGTTTGTTGATGTTTAAACTGTCCAGTTGTGTGAAGCTGTGCCAATTCTTCCCCTACCCCCACTCTTTTCCTATATAAACTCCTAACTTCTGAGACTCATGGTCGACACCTCTGTCTCCTGTGGGAGATAAGTGTAGGCCCAGGGCTCCATCATTAAACTACCTCTGCAGCAAGACAGTCTCTCGTGATTCTTTGGGTGCACACTCTCAGCTCTCATGACTCGGGTGGGGGTATCCCCATGGAGATCTTTCAGTCTACATAGCCAGCTTCAGAACACCAAGACAATTGGGGGAAGGGAAACCTGTCTAAAAACAAATAAACAAAAACGTCTCCAGACTTAAATTACACACACACACACACACACACACACACACACACACACACACACACACACACACACCTAATTTCTAACAAAGAACTCATGAATTTGAAAGCAAGCAAACAAAAAAAGATACATTGGAGGGATAAAAAGGGAGAAATGGGAAAGGAGATATAGTGTAATTGTACTATATTCACAAGAAGAAAAGAAAAACAATTCTAGAAATATATACCATGCTTTGGAAATCCATTTTTTCTCATTACTTCCCACACTTTGCCAGGGGCCTTCCCTAGCTTCTTCTTCCTTCTTGATTCTCTCCTGAAGGTAAGCTGAGGGCCTGAGGAGCTTCAGTGGTCAGGGTGAGGTATTTAGGTTTGCTGTTTCACAATAAAATGTTTACCTAACTTAAGTTTGAATGACTTTGCTACTGTAGCTGACCTACCTGTCAGAGTTCTCATGAGGCCAAAAACTACAGTCTCTGGCTTTTAGCACCTCATCTTAAAACAGCAGGTATTAAGTAGAGTAGCCTTTGTTCTATCTTCCCAGGAACTGTGCTGCTGTAAATGCCAGCCTGCTAGTTGAAGTCTAGCAGAAAAGCAGGGCAATTAAAAAGTGATTTTACTCTTTATTTCTAAGTTCCCTCTAAAAAACATTTCTCTAAAATGTTTGCTATGAAAGTTCTCTAAAGAAGTTCTTTTAAAAGGTTCATCTCTAAGAGGTGTTCTTTAAAAAAAAAAATTACATTTCAAGAGTTATCCCCTTACCTGGTTCCCAACCCTCCCAGAAACTCCATCCCATACCCCATACCTCTGCTTCTATGAGGCTGTTCCTGCACCCACCCACTCCTGCCTCCCCACCCTTGATTCCCCTATACTGTGACATCTATCCAGCCTTCATAGGACCAAGGACCTTTTCTCCCATTCATGCCTGACAAGGCCATCCTTTGCTACATATTCAGTTGGAGCCATGTGTAATCCTTGGTTAGTGTCTTACAATCTGTTTTAAAAACTTCTCTCTCTTAGTTACAGTTACACCAAGGCATTTTCTATTGTTTATGACTATTGTGAAGGGTGTTGTTTCCCTAATTTCTTTCTCAGCCTGTTTATCCTTTCTGTAGAGAAAGGCCACTGATTTGTTTGAGCCGATTTATGTCCAGCTCCTGCACTGAAGCTGTTCTCTAGTAGAAATTTTAGGGTCACTTATATATAATATCATATCACCTGCAAATAGTGATATTTTGATTTCTTCCTTTCCAATTTGTGTCCCCCGGTCTCCTTTTGTTGTCTAATTGCTCTGGCTAGGACATCAAGTAATATATTGAATAGGTAGGGAGAGAGTGGGCAGCCTTGTCTAGTCCCTGATCTTAGTGAGGATGCTTCAAGTTTCTCTCCATTTAGTTTGATGTTGGATACTGGTTTGCTGTATATTGTTTTTGTTGTGTTTAAGTGAAAAGATCTGTATGATAAGAACTTCAAGTCTCTAAAGAAAGAAATTGAAGAAGATCTCAGAAAATGGAAGGATCTCCCATGCTCAGGGATTGGCAGAATTAATATAGTAAAAATGGCTATCATGCCAAAAGCAATCAACACATTCAATGCAATCCCAATCAAAATTCTAACTCAATTCTTCACAGAGTTAAAAAGAGCAATTTGCAAATTCATCTGGAATTACAAAAAACCTAGGATAGCAAAAACTCTTCTCAACAATAAAAGAACCTCTGGTGGAATCACCATGCCTGACTTCAAGCTGTGCTACAGAGCAATTATGATAAAAACTGCATGGAACTGGTACAGCAACAGACAAGTAGATCAATAGAATAAAACTGAAAAACCAGAAATGAATCCACACACCAATGGTCACTTGATCTTTGAAAAAGGAACTCAAACGATCCAGTGGAAAAAAGACAGCATTTTCAACAAATGGTGCTGACTCAACTGGCAGTTATTATGTAGAAGAATGTGAATTGACACATTCTTATCTCCTTGTACTAATCTCAAGTCTAATTGGATCAAGGAACTCCACATAAAACCAGAGACACTAAATCTTATAGAGGAGAAAGTGGTGAAAAGCCTCAAAGATATGGGCACAGGGGAAAAATCCTTGAACAGAACACCAGTGGCTTGTGTTTTAAGATTGAGAATCAACAAATGGGACCTCAAAAAAACTGCAAACTTTCTTTAAGGAAAAAGACATTGTCAGCAAGACAAAAAGGCCACCAACAGATTGGGAAAGGATCTATGCCAATTCTAAATCAGATAGGGGATATATATATATATATATATATATATATATATATATATATATATCAAGAAGATGGACTCCAGAAAATCAAATAAGCCTATTAAAAAATGGAGTACAGAGCTAAACAAAGATTTCTCACATGAGGAATACCGAATGGCTGAGAAGCAACTGAAAAAATATTCAATATCCTTAATCATCAGGGAAATGCAAATCAAAAAAACCCTGAGATTCCACCTCACACTTGTCAAAATGGCTAAGTTTCAGGTAAAAGCAGATACTGGCAAGGATGTGGAGAAAGAGAGACACTTCTCCATTTTTGGTGGGATTGCAAGCTGATACAACCACTCTAGAAATCAGCCTGGAGGTGCCTCAGAAAATTGGACATCGTACTACTGGAAGATCCAATAATTCCTCTCTTGGGCATATACCCAGAAGATGATCCAACTTGTAATAAGGACACATGCTCCACTATGTCCATAACAGCCTTATTTATAATAGCCAGAAGCTGGAAACAATCCAGATGTCTCTCAGCAGAGGAATAAATATGGAAAAAAGTACATTTTCACAACAGAGTACTACTCAGTAATTAAAGACAATGGATTCATGAAATTCTTAGGCAAATGGATGGATCTGGAGGGTATCATCCTGAGTGAGGTAACCCAATCACAAAAGAACTCACATGATATGCACTCACTTTTAAGTAGATATTAGCCCAGAAACTTAGAATACCCAAGATACAATTTGTAAAACCCATGAAACTCAAGAAGAAGGAATAGCAAAATGTAGATATTTCATCCTTTCTTAGAATGGGGAACAAAATACCCATGGAAGGAGTTACAGAGACAAAGTTTGGAGATGAGACGGAAGGAATGACCATGCAGAGACTGCCCCATCGGGGTTCCATACTATAAACAACCACTAAATGCAGACACTATTGCATGTGCCAGCAAGATTTTGCTCACAAGACCCTGGCATAGCTGACTTTTTGAGGCTATGGCAGTGCCTGGCAAATATAGAAGTGGATGCTCAGAGTCGTCTATTGGATGGAATACATGGCTACCAATGGAGGTGCTAGAGAAAGTACCCAAGGATCTTAAGGGGTCTGTAACCCTATAGGAAGAACAGCAATATGAATTAACAAGTGCCCACTGAGCTCGTGTCTCTAGCTGCATATGTAGCAGAAGATGGCCTATTCAGCCATCAATGGGAGGAGAGGCCCTTGGTCTTTCAAAGATTATATGTCCCAGTACAGTGGAATACCAGGGCCAGGAAGCAGTAGTGAATGGGTTGGAGCACAGGGTGGGTCAGGGTATAAGGGACTTTTGGGGTAGCATTTGAATTGTAAATTAAGAAAATATCTAATAAAAAATTGAAAAAAAAAAGCAGTAAGGAAAAAGGTCAAGTAACATATAAAGGCAGACCTATTATAATCATACCAGACTTCTCATCAGAGACTATAAAAGCCAGAAGATCCTGGACAGATATTATACAGACCCTAAGAGAACACAAATGCCAGCCAAGGCTACTAGACCTAGTAAAACTCTCACTTACAATAGATGGAGAAACCAAAGTTTTCCATGACAAAACCAAATTCACACAATCTTTTTTCACAAATCCAGCCCTTCAAAAATAATAAAGCGACCCGCCGAACCTAGGAAATTAGTCTGAACAGGTGAGAGGGTGCGCCAGAGAACCTGACAGCTTCTGGGACAGGCGGAAGCACAGAGCCACTGAGGCAGCACCCTTTGTGGGCCGGAGACAGCCGGCCACCGTCCGGACCAGAGGACAGGTGTCCGCCCGGCTGAGGAGGTGACCTCAGCCACAGCTGCGGCGGTCGCCATCTTGGTTCCGGGACTCCAAAGAACTTAGGAATTTAGTCTGCTTAGGTGAGAGTCTGTACCACAGAAGGTGACAGCTTCTGGGAACTGCCAAAGCAACACAGCTTCTGAGAAAGGTCCTGTTTTGGGCCTTCTTCTTGGGCCAGAATATAAGATATTCTGCGCACCTTCCCTGTAAGAGAGCTTGCCTGCAGAGAGTGCTCTGAGCACTGAAACTCAGAGGAGAGAATCTGTCTCCCAAGTCTGCTGATAGACGTAACAGAATCACCAGAAGAACAATCTCTAAAGAGAGTCAACTATAACTACTAACTCCAGAGATTACCAGATGGCGAAAGGTAAATATAGGAATCTCACTAACAGGAACCAAGACCACTCACCATCATCAGAACCCAGCACACCCACTTCGCCCAGTCCAGGGCACCCCAACACACCTGAGAACCTAGACCTAGATTTAAAAGCATATCTCATGATGATGGTAGAGGACATCAAGAAGGACTTTAATAAATCACTTAAAGAAATACAGGAGAACACTGCTAAAGAGTTACAAGTCCTTAAAGAAAAACAGGAAAACACAATCAAACAGGAAGAAGTCCTTACAGAAAAAGAGAAAAAAACATACAAACAGGTGATGGAAATGAACAAAACCATACTAGACCTAAAAAGGGAAGTAGACACAATAAAGAAAACTCAAAGCAAGGCAACACTGGAGATAGAAACCCTAGGAAAGAAATCTGGAACCATAGATTTGAGCATCAGCAACAGAATACAAGAGATGGAAGAGAGAATCTCAGGTGCAGAAGATTCCATAGAGAACATCAGCACAACAATCAAAGAAAATGGAAAATGCAAAAAGATCCTAACTCAAAATATCCAGGAAATCCAGGACACAATAAGAAGACCAAACCTACGGATAATAGGAGTGGATGAAAATGAAGATTTTCAACTCAAAGGTCCAGCAAACATCTTCAACAAAATTATTGAAGAAAACTTCCCAAATCTAAAGAATGAGATGCCTATGAACATACAAGAAGCCTACAGAACTCCAAATAGACTGGACCAGAAAAGAAATTCCTCCCGACACATAATAATCAGAACATCAAATGCACTAAATAAAGATAGAATACTAAAAGCAGTAAGGGAAAAAGGTCAAGTAACATATAAAGGCAAGCCTATCAGAATTACACCAGATTTTTCACCAGAGACTATGAAAGCCAGAAGAGCCTGGACAGATGTTATACAGACATTAAGAGAACACAAATTCCAGCCCAGGCTACTATACCCAGCCAAACTCTCAATTATCATAGATGGAGAAACCAAAGTATTCCACGACAAAACCAAATTCACACATTATCTCTCCACGAATCCAGCCCTTCAAAGGATAATAACAGAAAAAAACCAATACAAGAACGGGAACAACACCCTAGAAAAAACAAGAAGGTAATCCCTCAACAAACCTAAAAGAAGACACCCACAAGAACAGAATGCCAACTTTAACAACAAAAATAACAGGAAGCAACAATTACTTTACCTTAATATCTCTTAACATCAATGGTCTCAACTCCCCAATAAAATGCATAGACTAACAAACTGGCTACACAAACAAGACCCAACATTTTGCTGCTTACAAGAAACTCATCTCAGAGAAAAAGATAGACACTACCTCAGAATGAAAGGCTGGAAAACAATTTTCCAAGCAAATGGTATGAAGAAAAAAGCAGGAGTAGCCATCCTAATATCTGATAAGATTGATTTCCAACCCAAAGTCATCAAAAAAGACAAGAAGGGACACTTCATTCTCATCAAAGTTAAAATCCTCCAAGAGGAACTCTCAATTCTGAATATCTATGCTCCAAATACAAGAGCAGCCACATTCACTAAAGAAACTTTAGTAAAGCTCAAAGCACACATTGCACCTCACACAATAATAGTGGGAGCCTTCAACACACCACTTTCACCAATGGACAGATCATGGAAACAGAAACTAAACAGGGACACACTGAAACTAACAGAAGTGATGAAACAAATGGATCTGATAGATATCTACAGAACATTTTATCCTAAAACAAAAGGATATACCTTCTTCTCAGCACCTCATGGTACCTTCTCCAAAATTGACCACATAATAGGTCACAAATCAGGCCTCAACAGATTCAAAAATATTGAAATTGTCCCATGTATCCTATCAGATCACCATGCACTAAGGCTGATCTTCAATAACAAAATAAATAACAGAAAGCCAACATTCACGTGGAAACTGAACAACACTCTTCTCAATGATACCTTGGTCAAGGAAGGAATAAAGAAAGAAATTAAAGACTTTTCAGAGTTTAATAAAAATGAAGCCACATTGTACCCAAACCTTTTGACACAATGAAAGAATTTCTAAGAGGGAAACTCATAGCTCTGAGTGCCTCCAAGAAGAAATGGGAGAGAGCACATACTAGTAGCTTGACAACACATCTAAAAGCTCTAGAAAAAAAGGAAGGAAATTCACCCAAGAGGAGTAGATGGCAGGAAATAATCAAACTCAGGGGTGAAATCAACCAAGTGGAAACAAGAAGAACTATTCAAAGAATTAACCAAACGAGGAGTTGGTTCTTTGAGAAAATCAACAAGATAGATAAACCCTTAGCTAGACTCACTAGAGGGCACAGGGACAAAATCCTAATTAACAAAATCAGAAATGAAAAGGGAGACATAACAACAGATCCTGAAGAAATCCAAAACACCATCAGATCCTTCTACAAAAGGCTATACTCAACAAAACTGGAAAACCTAGACAAAATGGACAAATTTCTGGACAGATACCAGGTACCAAAGTTGAATCAGGATCAAGTTGACCTTATAAACAGTCCCATATCCCCTAAAGAAATAGAAGCAGTTATTAATAGTCTCCCAGCCAAAAAAAAGCCCAGGACCAGACGGGTTTAGTGCAGAGTTCTATCAGACCTTCAAAGAAGATCTAATTCCAGTTCTGCACAATCTTTTTCACAAGATAGAAGTAGAAGGTACTCTACCCAACTCATTTTATGAAGCCACTATTACTCTGATACCTAAACCACAGAAAGATCCAACAAAGATAGAGAACTTCAGACCAATTTCTCTTATGAACATCGATGCAAAAATCCTTAATAAAATTCTCGCTAACCGAATCCAAGAACACATTAAAGCAATCATCCATCGTGACCAAGTAGGTTTTATTCCAGGGATGCAGGGATGGTTTAATATATGAAAATCCATCAATGTAATCCATTATATAAACAAACTCAAACACAAAATCCACATGATCATCTTGTTAGATGCAGAAAAAGCATTTGACAAGATCCAACACCCATTCATGATAAAAGTTCTGGAAAGATCAGGAATTCAAGGCCAATACCTAAACATGATAAAAGCAATCTACAGCAAACCAGTAGCCAGTATCAAAGTAAATGGAGAGAAGCTGGAAGCAATCCCACTAAAATCAGGGAGTAGACAAGGCTGCCAGATTTCTCCCTACCTTTTCAACATAGTACTTGAAGTATTAGCCAGAGCAATTCGACAACAAAAGGAGATCAAGGGGATGCAAATTGGAAAAGAGGAAGTCAAAATATCACTTTTTGAGATGATATGATAGTATATATAAGTGACCCTAAAAATTCAACCAGAGAACTCCTAAACCTGATAAACAGCTTCGGTGAAGTAGCTGGATATAAAATTAACTCAAACAAGTCAATGGCCTTTCTCTACACAAAGAATAAACAGGCTGAGAAAGAAATTAGGGAAACAACACCCTTCTCAATGGCCACAAATAATATAAAATATCTCGGCGTGACTCTAACGAAGGAAGTGAAAGATCTGTATGATAAAAACTTCAAGTCCCTGAAGAAAGAAATTAAAGAAGATCTCAGAAGATGGAAAGATCTCCCATGCTCATGGATTGGCAGGATCAATATAGTAAAAATGGCTATCTTTCCAAAAGCAATCTACAGATTCAATGCAATCTCTATCAAAATTCCAACTCAATTCTTCAACGAATTAGAAGGAGCAGTTTGCAAATTCATCTGGAATAACAAAAAACCTAGGATAGCAAAAACTCTTCTCAAGGATAAAAGAACCTCTGGTGGAATCACCATGCCTGATCTAAAGCTTTACTACAGAGCAATTGTGATAAAAACTGCATGGTACTGGTATAGAGACAGACAAGTGGACCAATGGAATAGAATTGAAGACCCAGAAATGAACCCACACACCTATGGTCAATTGATCTTCGACAAGGGAGCCAAAACCATCCAGTGGAAGAAAGACAGCATTTTCAACAATTGGTGCTGGCACAACTGGTTGTTATCAGGTAGAAGAATGCGAATCGATCCATACTTATCTCCTTGTACTAAGGTCAAATTTAAGTGGATCAAGGAACTTCACATAAAACCAGAGACACTGAAACTTATAGAGAAGAAAGTGGGGAAAAGTCTCGAAGATATGGGCACAGGGAAAAAATTCCTGAATAGAACAGCAATGGCTTGTGATGTAAGATCGAGGATTGACAAATGGGACCTAATGAAACTCCAAAGTTTCTGCAAGGCAAAAGACACCATCAATAAGACAAAAAGACCACCAACAGATTGGGAAAGGATCTTTACCTATCCTAAATCAGATAGGGGACTAATATCCAACATATATAAAGAACTCAAGAAGGTGGACTTCAGAAAATCAAATAACCCCCTTAAAAAATGGGGCTCAGAACTGAACAAAGAATTCTCACCTGAGGAATACCGAATGGCAGAGAAGCACCTGAAAAAATGTTCAACATCCTTAATCATCAGTGAAATGCAAATCAAAACAACCCTGAGATTCCACCTCACACCAGTGAAAATGGCTAAGATCAAAAATTCAGGTGACAGCAGATGCTGGCGTGGATGTGGAGAAAGAGGAACACTCCTTCATTGTTGGTGGGATTGCTGGCTTGTACAACCACTCTGGAAATCAGTCTGGCGGTTCCTCAGAAAATTGGACATAGTACTACCGGAGGATCCAGCAATACCTCTCCTGGGCATATATCCAGAAGAAGCCCCAACTGGTAAGAAGGACTCATGCTCCACTATGTTCATAGCAGCCTTATTTATAATAGCCAGAAACTGGAAAGAACCCAGATGCCCCTCAACAGAGGAATGGATACAGAAAATGTGGTACATCTACACAATGGAGTACTACTCAGCTATTAAAAAGAATGAATTTATGAAATTCCTAGCCAAATGGATGTACCTGGAGGGCATCATCCTGAGTGAGGTAACACATTCACAAAGGAACTCACACAATATGTACTCACTGATAAGTGGATATTAGCCCAAAACCTAGGATACCCAAGATATAAGATACAATTTCCTAAACACATGAAACTAAAGAAAAATGAAGACTGAAGTGTGGACACTATGCCCCTCCTTAGAAGTGGGAACAAATCATCCTTGGAAGGAGTTACAGAGACAAAGTTTGGAGCTGAGATGAAAGAATGGACCATGTAGAGACTGCCATATCCAGAGATCCACCCCATAATCAGCTTCCAAACGCTGACACCATTGCATACACTAGCAAGATTTTGCTGAAACGACCCAGATATAGCTGTCCCATGTGAGACTATGCTGGGGCCTAGCAAACTCAGAAGTGGATGCTCACACATGGATGGATCACTGGGCTCCCAATGAAGGAGCTAAAGAAAGTACCCAAGGAGCTAAAGGGATCTGCAATCCTATAGGTGGAACAACATTATGAACTAACCAGTACCCCGGAACTCTTGACTCTAGCTACATATGTATCAAAAGATGGCCTAGTCGGCCATCACTGGCAAGAGAGGCCCATTGGACATGCAAACTTTATATGCCCCAGTACAGGGGAATGCCAGGGCCAAGAAGGGGTAGTGGGTGGGTAGGGGAGTGGGGGTGGGTGGGTATGGGGGACCTTTGGTATAGCATTGGAAATGTAAATGAGCTAAATACCTAATTAAAAATAAAAAAGAAAATGTGGTACATTTACACAATGGAATACTACTCAGCTATTAAAAAAATGAATTCATGAAATTCCTAGGCAAATGGATGGACCTGGAGGGTATCATCCTGAGTGAAGTAACCCAATCACAAAGGAACTCGCACAATATGTACTCACTGATAAGTGGATATTAGCCCAGAAACTTAGGATACCCAAGATATAAGATACAACTTGCCAAACGCATGAAATTCAAGAAGAACGAAGACCAAAGTGTGGACACTTTACCCTTTCTTAGAAATGGGAACAAAACACCCATGGAAGGAGTTACAGAGACAAAATTTGGAGCTGTGACGAAAGGATGGACCATCTAGTGATTGCCATATGCAGGGATCCATCCCATAATCAGCTTCCAAATGCTGACACCATTGCATACACTAACAAGATTTTGCTGAAAGGACCCAGATATAGCTCTCTCTTGTGAGACTCTGCCGGGGCCTAGCAAACACAGAAGTGGATGCTCACAGTCAGCTATTGCATGGATCACAGGGCCCCCAATGGAGGTGCTAGAGAAAGTACTCAAGGAGCTAAAGGGAACTGCAACCCTATAGGTGGAACAACATTATGAACTAACCAGTACCCCGGAGCTCTTATCTCTAGATGCATATGTATCAAAAGATGGCCTAGTCGGCCATCACTGCAAAGAGAGGCCCATTGGACTTGCAAACTTTATATGCCCCAGTACAGGGGAACGCCAGGACCAAAAAGGGGAGTGGGTGGGTAGGTGATTGGGGGGGTGGGTATGAGGGACCTCTGGGATAGCATTGAAAATGTAAACGAGGAAATTACCTAATAATAATTAAAAAAAAGAAAAAAATAATAATAAAGCAAAAACTCCAATACAAGGAGAAAAATGACGCCCTAGAAAAAGCAAGAAAGTAATCTTACAAGAAAACATAAAAGAAGATAGCTGAAAGAACAGTATCCCAACTCTAACAACTAACAACAGGAAACAACCATTACTTTTTCTTAATATCTCTTAATATCAATGGACTCAATTCCTTAATAAAAAGACATAGACTAACAAACTGGCTACATAAACAGGACCCAAAATCTTGCTGCATACTAGAAACCCACGTCAGGGACAAAGACAATCCCTACCTCAGATTAAAAGGCTGGAAAAAAAATTCCAAGCAAATGGTCCAAAAAAAAAAACAAGCTGGAGGAACCATTCTAATATCGAATAAAATCTGCTTCCAATGGAAAGTTGTCAAAAAAGACAAGGATGGGCCCTTCATACTCAACAAAGTTAAAATCTTCCAAGATGAACTCTCAATGCAGAATTCATATGCACCAAATGCAAGAGCATCCACATTCATTAAGGAAATGATATTCAAGCTCAAAGTACACATTGTACCTCACACAATAATAGTGGGAGACTTCAACATGCCACTCTCATCAATGGACAGATCCTGAAACCAGAAATTAAACGGAGACACATTGAAACTAACAGAAGTTATGAAACAAATGGATTTGACAGGTATCTACAGAATATTTTATCCTAAAACAAAAGGATATACCTTCTTCTCAGCACCTCATTTTTCTTCTCCAATATTGATCATATCATTGATCACAAAACAGGCCTGAAGAGATACAAAAATATTGAAATTATCCCATACATCCTATCAGATCACCAAGGACTAAGGCTGATCTTAAATAACAACATAAATAATAGAATGACAACATGTACGTGGAAGCTGAACAACACTCTACTCAATGATAACTTGGTCAAGGAAGAAATAAGGAAAGAAATTAAAGTCTTTCTATAGTTTAATGGAAATGAAGCCACAACATACCCAAACTGATGGGACATAATGAAAGCAGTCCTAAGAGGAAAACTCATAGCTCTGAGTGCCTCCAAAAAAGAAGCTGGAGAGAACACCTAAAAGTGCTAGAAAAAAAGGAAGCAAATTCACCCAAGAGGAGAAGACATCAGGAATTAATCAAACTCAGGGTTGAAATCAACCAAGTAAAAACATAAAACAAACAAACAAAAAACCAAAACAAATAAACAAACAAAATCTATACAAAGAATCAACCAAACCAGGAGCTGTTTTTTTGTTGGTTTGTTTGTTGTTGTTGTTTTTTGGTTTTTTTTTTTTTTTTTTTTTTTAGAAAAATCAACAAAATAGATAAACCCTTAGCCAGACTAACTAGAGGGCACAAGGACAGTATGCTAACTTACAAAAGCAAAATGAAAATGGAAACATAACAACAGAACCTGAAGAAATCCTAATCATCATCAGATCATACTTCAAAATGCTATACTCAACAAAAATGGAAAACCAGTATGCAATGGACAATTTTCTAGACAGATACCAAGTACCAAAGTTAAATCAGGATGAGATTAATAATCTAAACAGTCCAATAATCTCTAAAGAAATAGAAGCAGTCATTAATAGTCTACCAACACACAAAAAAAGCCCAGGACCAGATAGGTTTAGTGCAGAGTTCTATCAGACCTTCAGAGAAGACCTAATTCCAACTCTCCTCAAACTGTACTGCAAAATAGAAACAGAAGGTACTCTACCGAATTCATTCTATGAATCCATAATTACTGTGATGCCCAAACCAAATAAAGACCCAACAAAGAAAGAGAACTTAAGACAAATTTCCCTTTTGAATATCGATGCAAAAATACTCAATAAGTCTCACAAACCAAATCCAAGAACACATCATAACTATCATCCATTATGATCAAGTAGGCTTCATCCTAAGGATGTAGGGATTTTTTAATATATGGAAATCCATCAATGTAATTAAATATATATACACAAACTTAAAGTCAAAAACCACATGATAATTTCATTAGATGTTGAGAAAGCATTTGACAAAATCCAACATCCATTCATGATAAAAGTCTTGGAAAGATGAGGAATTCAAGGTCCACACCTGAACATAATAAAAGTAATATACAGCAAAACAGCAGCCAACATCAGACTAAATGGAGAGAAACTTGAAGCAATCTCACTAAAATCAGGAACTAGACAAGGCTGCCCACTTTCTTCCTACCTATTTAATATAGTACTTAAAGTCCTAGCCAGAGAAATCAGATAACAAAGTGAGATCAAGGGGATACAAATTGGAAAGGAAGAAGTCAAAATATGACTATTCACAGATGATATGATATTATATATAAGTGACCCTAAAAATTCCACCAGAGAACTCCTAAACCTGATAAACAGCTACAGTGCAGTAGCTGGATATAAAATTAACTCAAACAAATCAGTGGCCTTTCTCTACACAAAAGATAAACAGTCTGAGGAAGAATTTAGGGAAACAACACCCTTTACAATAGTAAAAAATAATATAAAATACCTTGGTATAACTCTAACTAAAGAAGTGAAACATCTGTATGATAAGAACTTCAAGTCTCTGAAGAAAGAAATAAAAGACCTAAGAAGATGGAAGGATCTCCTATGCTCATGGATTGGCAGGATTAATATAGTAAAAATGGCTATCTTGCTGAAAGCCATCTACAGGTTCAATGCAATCGCCAACAAAATATCAACTCAATTCTTCACCAAGTTAGAAAAGGCAATTTGCAAATTCATCTGGAATAACAAAAAACTTAGGACAGCAAAAACTATTCTCAACAATAAAGAACCTCTGGGGGAATCACCATGCCTGACCTCAAGCTATAATATGGAGCAATTGTGATAAAAACTGCATGGTACTGGTACAGCAACAGACAGGTAGATCAATGAAATATAATTGAAGAACCTGAAATGAACCCACACACCTATGGTCGCTTGACTTTGTCAAAGGAGCACAAACCATCCAGTGGAAAAAAGACAGCATTTTCAACAAATGGTGCTGGCTCAACTGGTGGTTATCATGTAGAATAATGTGAATTGATCCATTCTTATCTCCTTGTACAAAGCTTAAGTCTAAGTGGATCAACGAACTTCACATAAAACCAGAGACACTGAAATTTATAGAGGAGAAAGTGGGGGAAAGCCTTGAAGATATGGTCACAGGCGTAAAATTCCTGAACAGAACACAAGTGGCTTGTACTGTAAGATTGAGATGGGACCTCATAAAATTGCAAAGCTACTGTAAGTCAAAAGACACTGTCAATAAGACAAAAAAGGCCACCAACAGATTGGGAAAGGATCTTTACCAATCCTAAATCCAATAGGGGACTAATATCTAATATATACAAAGAGCTCAAGAAGCTGGACTCTAGAAAATCTAATAACCCTATTAAAAATGGGATACAGAGGTAAACAAAGAATTCTCATCTAAGGAATAACAAATGGCTGAGAAATACCTGAAAAAATGTTCAACATCCTTAATCATCAGGGAAATGCAAATCAAAAAAATCCTGAGATTCCACCTCACATCACTCAGAATGGCTAAGATCAAAAATTCAGGTGACTGCAGATACTTGCAAGGATGTGGAGAAAGAACAACAGTCCTCCATTGTTGGTGGGATTGCAAGCTGGAAATCACTTGCAACACTCTGGAAATCAGTCTGGTGGTTCCTCAGAATATTGGACATAGTACTACTGGAAGATGCAGCAAGATGTTCCAACTTGTAATAAGGATAGAGGATCCTCTAATTTCCAAGAAGCCTTATATATAAGAGCCAGAAGCCGGAAAGAACCCAGATGTTCCTCAACAGAGGAATGGATACAGAAAATATAGTACATTTACACAATGGAGTACTACTCAGATATTAAAAACAATGAATTTATGAAATTCTTAGGCAAATGGATGGATCTTGAGCATATCATACTGAGTGAGTTACCCCAATAACAAAAGAACACACATGATATGCAATCACTGATAAGTGAATATTAGCTCAGAAACTTAGAATACCCAAGATACAATTTGCAAAAACAAATGAAACTCAAGAAGAAGGAAGACTAAAGTGTAGATACTTTGTTTCTTCTTAGAATGGGGAACAAAACACCCATAGAAGGAGTTACAGTGACAACTTTAGGAGCTGAGACTGCAAGAAGGACAATCCAGAGACTGCCCTACCCTGGGATTCATCCTATAAAGTACCACCAAAAATGGACACTATTGCATATTCCAGCAAGATTTTGCTCACAGCACCATGTTACAAATATCTCTTACGAGTCTATGCCAGTGCCTGACAAATACAGAAGTGGATGCTCACAGTCATCTATTGGATGAAACTAGGGCCCCCAATGGAGGAGCTAGACAAAGTACCCAAGGAGCTTAAGGCATCTGCAACCTGATAAGAGGAACAACAATATGAACTAACCACTACCCCCAGAGCTTGTGTGTCTAGTTGCATATGTAACAGAGGATGACTAGTCGGCCCTCAATGGGAGGAGAGGCCCTTGGTCTTGCAAAGATTATATGCCTCAGTACAGGGGAATGCCAGGGCCAGGAAGTTGGAGTGGGTTCGCTGGGGAGCTGAATAAAAAGGCACAAGCTAACAGAATGGATACACAGAGGATCCATCATTATGCTCCAAATAAGAACCACACTTTAGCAACAAAAACAAACACTTTCTCAAAAATAAAGGGCTTGGATTTTTTTTTTCAAGGAAAATGTTCCTAGGAAAAGAGCTGGAGTCACCATTACAATTCCCAATTAAATAGTCTTTTAAAAAATTAATTGAAAAAGATGGAGAAGGACACATTATACTCATCAAAGGAAAAAATCCATCAATATTAAGTTTCAATTCTGAACATATATGCCCCAAATGAAGGATACCCACATTTGTAAAAGAAACTACTAAAGCTCAAAACACACATGAAACTCACATACTAATAGTGGGGTACTTCAAAACTGTACTCTAACCAGTGTACATGTCGTTGAAACAGAAACTAAACAGAGACACATTGTAACTAACAGAAATTATAAACCAAATGGATGTAAAAGAGAACTGAAGAACATTTTCCGACAAAACAAATGACTGTACCTTCTCAGGACCTCATGGAACTTTCTCCAAAATTGGCCATATAATTGGACACAAAACAAGTCTCAACCAGTACAAGAAAATCAAAATAATCCTATGCATTCTATCAGATCAGCACAGTGTTTTGTTGGACTTCAACAACAGCAACAACAACAACAGCAACAACAACAAAAAGAGAAAGCCCACATATTCTTGAAAACTGAACAAATTCTCTACTCATCGTAGCTTGGTCAGGGAAGAAATAAAGAAACAAATTAATGACTTTCTAGAATTCAATGAAAATAAAGGCACAGCATACCCCAAATTGGGAGACACAAAGAAAGCATTGATAAGAGGAAAATTCACGGTACTAAGTGCCTTCATGAAGAAATTGGAGAGACCCTATACTAGCAACGTAACAGAACTTTTGAACTCTAGGATAAAAGGAAGCATACACATGCAAAAGGTTTAGATAGAAGGAAATAGCTAACCTCAGGGCTGAAATCAACCAGTTATAAACAAAGAAAACAATACAAATAATCAGCAAAACTAAGAGCTGGTTATTTGAAAAGAAAAAGAAAAAAACCCAACATCACGATAAAAATCTTAGCCAAAGTAACTAAAGGGCACAGAGTCAGTATCCAAATTAATAAAATCTGAAATGAAAAGGAAGACATAACAATAGAAATCTGAACTTGAGAAAATTGGAAAGTCTAGATGAAATGGGTGATTTTCTAGACAGATACCATGTACCAAAGCTAAATAAAGATCAGATAAACTATCTAAAAAGTCCCACAACACATATGAAAATAGAAACAGTCAGTAAAAGCCTTCCAACAAAAACAAACAAACAAACAAACAAACAAACAAACAAAAGGTCAAGGCCAGGTGATTTAAATGCAGAATTTTATTAGACCATCAAAGAAGAACTAGTACTAATATGCTTCTAAGATATTTCACAAGTTAGAAACAAAAGGAACATTACCTAATTCATTCTCTGAAGCCTTAGGTACTCTGATACCAAACCACACAAAGACCTACCAAAGAATTTGAACTTGAGTTCAATTTTGCTTATGAATATTGATGCAAAAATACTTAGTAAAAGTATTGCAAACCAAATCCTAAAACACATTAAAATCCTCATTCATCATGATCAAGTATGGTTCAATACATAAAAATCCACCCACTTAATCCACTATATAAACACAACCAAAGAAACAACAACAACAAAAAAATCACATGATTATTACACTAGATCCTGAAAGACTTTGATAAATTTCAACCCCTTTTTATGTTTAAACTCTTAAAGAGACGAGGAATCCATGTCACATACCTAAACATAATAAAAGCAATCCACAGTAAACCAACAGCCTACATCAAATTAAATTGAAAGAAACTTGAAGCAATCTGACTAAAATCTGCTCACTCTCACCCTATCTATTCAGGAGAGTACTTGAAGTTCTAGCTAGAACAATTAGACAATAATAAGAGATCAAGGAGATAGAAATTGGGAAGGAAGAAGCCAAGGTCTCACTATTTTCAGATGATATGATAGTATATATAAGTGACCCCCAAAATTCTACCAGAGAACTCCTCCAGCTGATAAACCACTTCAGCAAAGTGGCTGGATAGAGAATTAACACAAACAAATCAATAACCTTCCTTTTTACAAATGATAAACAACGTCTTCATAATACCCACACATATCATAAAATATTTTGGTGTAATTCTAACCAAGCAAGTAAGAAATCTTTATGACAAGAACTCCAGTTCCCAGAAAAAAAGAAATTGAAGACCTCAGAAAATGGAAAGATCATGGGTTGATAGGATTAACATAGTGAAATGACCACATAACAAAAAAACTATCCACAGATACAATGTAAAATTCCAACTCAATTCTTCAGAGACATGGAAAGAGCAATTTGCAACTCATACAGGAAAACAAAAAACCCACAAAAGCAAAAACATTTCTCAACAAATTAAGAACTTTTTTGGGAAATCACCATCCCTGCCTTCAGGCTTCACTCCAGAGCAATATTGATAAAAACTGCATGGTATTGGTACAAAGACAGTTCTATCAAAGGAATAAAATTGCATACCCAGAAGTACACCCACACACCTGTGGATACTTGATTTTTGACAAGAAGTCACATCTACACAGTGGAAAAAAGAAAGCATATTCAACAAATACTGCTGATCTAAGTGACAGTCTAAATGTAGAAGAATGCAAATTGATCCATATATATCACCTTGTACAAAACTCAAGTTCTAGTGCATCCAGGGCCCCAACATAAAACCAGACACACTGAATCTGAAAGAGAATGATGGAATTAGCCTCCAATGCATCGGCATGGGAAGAATTTCCTGAACAGAACACCAATGGCTCAAGCTCTAAGTACAACAATTGACAATGGGACCTCATGGAACTGAAAAGCTTCTATAAGGCAAAGAACACTGTCAAGAGGACAAAACAGCAACCTACAGATTGGGAAAATACTTCAATAACCAACCCTACATCCAATAGTCTGCTAATTGACAAAATATATAAAGAACTCTAGAAGTTATACTCAAAAAAAAAAAAAAAAAAAAAGTAACCTGATTAAAAAATGGTGTACAGGGCTAAAGAGAGATTCCGCAACAAAGGAATCTTGAATGATCTATAAGCACCAAAGAAATATTCACCATCTTTAGTCATCAGGGAAATGCAAATGAATAAGACCCTGAGAATCCACCTTACACCAATGAGAAGGGTTAAACTATGTTTTTTTTTAAAGATATTTTATTTACACATTAAATGTCATTCACTTTCATAGTCCACCTCTGCACCCCCGAATTCTCCTATCCTATCCCCTCTGCCCCTGCTTCTATGAGGGTGTTCTCACACCCACCAACCAAATCCCACCTCCCTCTCCTAGCATTCCCCTACACTGGGACTAAGATAAAAAACTAAAGTGACAGCACATGTTCTCAAGGATGAGGAACACTCTTCCATTGCTGGTGTGATTGCAATCTGTTACAACCACTATGGAAACAAAGCAGTCAGTTCCTAAAAAAAAATAAAATAAATGAAAATAGTCTTACCTCAAGACTTAGGCATATGATGTTCAGCTTACACGGAAACTATGCTCCAAAATACCACAAGGCACTACTATGTTCATACCAGCCTTAGTTTTAATAGCCAGAGGGGGGAAACAACACAAATATCCCTCAACTGAAGAATAGTTATAGAAAATATGGTTCATTTGCACAATGGAATACTATTCAGCTATTAAAAATGAAAATATCATGAACTTTGCATGCAAGTATATGGAACTAGAAAATATAATCTTGAGTTAGTTAGCCCAGAACCAAAGTGACATACATGTTATATACTCACTGAGAAGTGGATATGAGCCAAAAATTACACAATATCCATGATACAACACACAGACCGAATGAAATTTAACAAGAAGGAAGAACTAAGTGAGGATGCTTCAATCTTACTTAGAAGAGGGAGTAATACTCATGGCAGGCAGATGGAGGGAGCAACTGGGGTGGGGAAGGGGAGAATGAGGGGGAAAGGTGGTCAGGATAAAGTTTGGGGGAAATAGGAGGGTGGGCAAGATAAAGTATGGGGGAGATAGGAGAGAAGTACAAAAGGCCAGGAGAATGAATGGAAATGACCATCAGCAGAGAATGGGGCATGGATGGAAACTCTAGAAAGTCCCAGAGACTTGAGATGTGAAAGGCTTACAGGAATTAGTGGGCATGACCTTATTGGAAATGCCCAACAAGGGAGGGATGAAACCTGAATGGACAACCTCCAGTAGATAGTCAGGGCAACCAGTGGAGGGATGTGGCCACTCACTGACTTTCAAAATTTTGTCCCAGAATTGTTCCTGTCTAAGAAAAAAAAAAAAAAAAAAAAAAAAAAAAAAAAAAACGTAGGGACTGAAATGCAGCTGAGACTGAAGATAAAGCCATCCAGTGACAGGCCCAAATTTGGATCCAGCCCATGGCCAAGCATCAAACCCTGACAGTATTACTGATGCCATGTTGTGCAGGCAGACAGGAGCCTAACATTGCTGTCTTCTGGTAGGCTCTAACAGCAGCTGACTGAGACAGATGCAGACACTTATCATTGGACTGAGGTCAGGGTCAGCTAAGGAAGAGTTAGAGAAATAATTAAAAAAGATGAAGGGGATGACAACCATATATATGCATGTACCACACATACATAAGCACTGAAACAAACAAATAAAACACCATAAAACTTCTGATAATACAACTTCAAACCCACAACATACATATGAGAGTTTGGCAGTAACAATAACGACAGTCATAAGCATTTTAATGAAAATTGAAAATCTCCTCTTCTACCAGATTTAAATAGATTAGCATTGAAAGGCATGTAAACTCAAATTAAAAATAAAGTAAGATAAAATAAAATAAAATAAAATAAAAACCAGACTTCTATGTTTTAATGTAAGGTGCTTATGGAAAGCTATAGGTTCTGCCCAGCTCAATTTTTGCCTACAGAGATTTTCAAAGTAATAATAAATATTTTATTGACCATTTTATGTTTTTTAGTAACTGAAGTACATACAACTCTAGAGAAGCAGGAAAAATGTTATTCTATCACAATTTTATAACCCCTTTCACATAAGAGGTGTGAGTTTATCTGTTATGTGTAATGATACAGTACATCGATTCTAATGGGAAATAATGTAATATTCAGAATACTTACAGCAAAAGGTAATAAAATGCTTTTCAGTACACCTATAGTTTGAACTTTTCACAAAGTATAGACAGGATTATACACATACCAGAAATATAGCTTTGAAAATTCTCCTATCTGCTGATTTGACAATCAAGAAAACTTATATTGTCAGTGGTTTCAAAAATGTGTAATTAAGTTTTAACACTAAAACAAAAACACTTTGTGTATTCAATAGCAGATTCAGCAGGAATGCAAAAATGAATCAGGTAAATTATTGAACTAAAGCATGAGTAGAATCTTTTTGCATAAAGCCAGTTGGTACTAAAGATCTCGAACAAGGCAGATGATGATTTGAGGAATGATACCTCATGAACACATTAGGTTTATGGCAATTGAAATGCTTTCTACTCATATATTTTTCCATATCATATAGCTCCATCAAAAGATGGAAACAGTGATGAAAATATGGAAGAGGAATACAGAATCATATAGAAAGAAGCTAAGAATATAAATGGCATGCTCTAATACAGAAGTCCACAAAGTCCCTCCTTACTGCTGATGTGTAAGCATAAAACATAGGCATAACAAACATGAACGAGAGTGACTTTTGACATTTTATTTCAATGGTAATATCTATCAGGTGCTGGGTTTCAATGGGAAAACTTCTCTTATAGGCTCCTATGTTTCAACACTTATTCCCAAACTCGCTATTCTGTTAAAGAAGGCTGTGGGAGTTTTCAGGAGTGAATCTTCATTGTAGAAAGCAGGAGATAACAGGGCTTGGACATAAGGTTTTGGGGGCTAGCCATATTTCTGTTCCCTCTTCCATGGCTGACTTCAGGTATAGTAGGGATAAGATGTCACCTGCTTTTGCTTCATCACAAAAGCATGTTTCATTATGCATTTTATGATTTTTCATGGGCACTCGAAACTGAAATTAATAGTGGAATCTATTTTCATACACCATGTTTTATTAATTTTATTTAAGAATTTCATAAATGCATGTAGTATATTTTGATCATTTTCATGACTACCATGTCCATTAAGTCCTTCCAAATCTACCCTCCTTTCCACTTTCAACCCCAATATTCATGTATGTTTCTTTGTTTTTTTAGATTGTTTATAACCTAACAGTTCAATCTGTGCTTGCCATACATTCAGGAAGGTGGGACATTCACCTGTGGATGGTTTACCTACCAGGGCTACACCCTTAAAGAAAAGTGCATTCCACACCATAGCATCCATTAACTTCCAATATGTGTTTATATTTGAGTGGGAGCCAAAAGGCTCCTCATCCATTCCTGCTGAAGTATTAATTCACTTCATCTTGTTCATATCTTACCCAGGCCCCTTCCTCTGTGAGTTCATGAGTAAAGCAGGCATGGATCAATATCCAGAAGACATTGATTTGCCCTGGTTCTCCCCTATCTTATGTTTATTTACCCTTTCTATACCCTCTTCCTCAATGGTACCTGAGACGTTGGGGGAATCAGATTACATAGATGTTCTATTATTTCTTTTCAGGTAGTTTTCATGACAATGAGAAAATTAGCTTACATACCATGTTTCCACATGCCTTGTGATTATTTCAACCAGATCTAGCTATCTTGAATTGGTTCTTAAAATAGTTTTGATTTAATAAACAACTCCTGATAAATGAGGTAAATTAGTACTAGATAACTTCCATATATAAATATACACTGTACTCTAGCACCTACATGGTTTCTCTATTCAATTCCTCTACCTGCTTGCCAGTCTCCCAGGAATATCCTTAAACATTTAATCTTACTTGTATGATTTAACCTTTCTCTAACAGGATGTGAGATGGGGACATAGTTCAGTTGAGAGAGTGGTTAACTAGCATATCTGCAGCCGTGGTTTTAAACCAAAGACATATAAATTGAGCTTGGTGACAAAAAACCTGTGATCCTATGATGTGTAATGCAGGGGGGGGAGTATCAGAAGTTCAAGGTTACCCCTGACTACCTAGAAAAAGAAATAAAAATTAAAAAATGATTATCAAAGAGAAATTAATCTTATGAATTCCAGGTCAACCTTTAAAAACATCCAATATATTCCAGAATACTATGATCATTTGTTAGACACTCTTGACAAGAGCCAGTATGATCCATTTAACTATGAATGAAAACAACCAGTTTACGGTGAAAAATATTTCAAATACACAGTTATTTGTTAGAAAAATGTTTTGTAATGTTTAATCAAATACTCATACAAACTCTGTCACTGGTACAGTCTTTCAATAGTACTATGGGTGTTTGCTTTTAAGTACTCTTTTCTCTGTAGATCAGTGTAGATTTTCCAAGTACCCCACAATTGAGTGAGAGACATATTAAAAATGATTGAAACTGGTTTGTGAGCCTATAACTGTATGTCTCCTCAGATCCAAAAAGTATATTATGGATGCCATCAGTTTCCAAGTCAGGACAACAGCACTCGCCCATATGTTTCCAGCAATTGCAGAAACACAGAATGAGATCTATATTTCATTGACCATGGAGATAAGTCTTGCATTAATGAATTGCATGCTATTTTGTCTGTTAGACTAAGTGTGTGGCTGCAAGGTCATATGCCTATGGAAAATAAAGAGAGAGTACTTGCTGGTATTGTGACCATGGGCATCAATAAGTTTTGTTTTACATAGTCATTCACAGAAAGGGTCACAAATTTGTTCAATTCTCCAATAATCTTTTGTGGGAAATTGGAATAATGTCCTTGTATTCCATGTTTAGTTGAACACCATAATTGCCTTGAAACAATATATTTAGTTATTAAGCACTGGTAAAAACTGTGAAGGGAATCTCAGCAATTATGTAACATCAAACTATTTTAAAACTCAATTTCAACTTCATTGTTATTTATTTCATAGGATTTTTCTCATGAGGTTATCCATTTGAGGGGTTTGGTAACACAATTTGTCTTCAAGTATTAACGTTGAATTTTTTTCTTGATATATCTACATGAATATTCTACATTTATTTCTTTGTTATAATTTTCACCCATATACCATACATGCTGCCCACTCTCATACTCACCATACTTCAATACTGCAAACATCCTCTCATAGATAACATACCTCCAACATCACAGGAAATACATCACCATTCCCAAACATCATGGTTAATAAATACTGAACCAAAGCAAGTCCAGAAACAAGCTACACAAACTACTAACTCTGGGTTTCCAAGTCCAAATCTGCCAAGGTTAAGCCTTGGCTTGGAGAGGGTTTCTGAGAGACAGGGTGTTTGAAAGCAGTAAAACAAATGACGCAAAATCAAACTGTAGGTTACAACCTTATAACATATCTTCTGCTCCAGGTATCTTTTGAGACTGCCCTCTCTATGCTCTGCTTTCTGTGGAGATGTTCAGATACCTCTCTGCTCCATACAGGGTTTTTTTTTTTTTTCAACTATAAGAAACAACAACAAGAAAGATAAAACCCTGACCTTTCTGGTTTCCACCTGTGCTCTAGAGCTAACCATATGCCACATTTATCCACACTCAAATCCCACCCACAGAGAGCTGGTCTCTCAGGAGTGCAACATACCTAAGATCACAGGCCCACAGGAGGGACAAGCTACTGTCAGAGAAAGCAGGAACAGCTAATGCCACAGATAACCAGATAGTGAGATGCAAGCACAAAAATATAAGTAACTGAAACTAAGGCTACTTCTCATCATCAGAACCCAGTTTTCCTATCATAGCAAGCCCTGGATACCAAAACACACTGGAAAACTGAGATTCTGATTAAAATCACATCACATCATGATGCTAGAGGGCTTTAAAAAATAGATAACTCCCTTAAAGAAATACAGGAGAACACACATAAACAGGTAGAAGCACTTAAAGAAGAAATGCATAAATCTCTTAGGGAAATACAGGAAAACACGATCAAACAGGCAAAGTAATTGAAGAAAACCATCCGGGATCTAAAAATGGAAATAGAAACAATAAAGAAATCACAAAGAGAGATGATCCTGGAGAAAGAAAACCTAGGAAAGAAATCAAGAGTCATAGATGCAAACATCACCAACAGAATACAAGAGATAGAAGAGAAAGTCTGAGGTATAAAATATACTATAAAAAGCATTGGCAAAACAGTCAAAGAAAATACAAAAAGTAAGAAGATCCTGACTCAAAGCATTCAAGAAATCCAGAACACAATGAAAAGACTGAATCTAAGAATAATGGATATAGGAGAGAATAAGATTTCAAACTCAAAAGGACAGCAAACATCTTCAACAAAATTATAACTTCCCTAGAGAAACTCATAAATGTGCAAGATGCCTACAGATCACCAAACAGATGGGACCAGAAAAGAAATTCCTCCTGTCACATAATAACCAAAGGCACAGAAAAAAAAAAGAAAGAATATTGAAGTGGTAGCAGAAAAAGGTCAAGTAACATATACAGGGAGAGCCATCAGAATTGCACCACACTTCTCGACAGAGACTCCAAAAGCCAGAAGACCTTGAGAGGATATCATACATACCCTACAATAACACAAAGGTGAGCTGAGGCTACTATATGCAGCAAAACTCTCAATTACCACAGATGAAGAAAAAAAATCTTTCCACCAATTCAGCCCTCCAGAGTATAATAGAAGGAAAACTAAAACAAAAGTTGGGAAACTACACACAAGAAAAAGCAAGAAACTAGTTGCACAACAAACCCAAAAGAAGAGAAACACAAAAGCATAATCTGTCTCTAACAACAAAAATAACAGAAAGCAACAATCATTGGTTCTTAAAATCTCTCAACATCAATGAACTCAATTCCCCAATAAAAAAATACAAAGACTAACAGGCTGGGTAAATAAACAGGACACAGCATTTTGCTGCATAGAGGAAACACATCTCAGTGCCAAAAAATAGTGCCTACCTCAAAGTAAATGGCTGGAAAAAATTTCCAGACAAATGGCCCCAAGAAATAAGCTGAAGTAGCAATTCTAGTATCCAATAAAAATAAACTTTCCAGCAAAAGTTACCAAAAAAGATGGGGAAGAACATTTCATATTCATCAATGGAAAAATCGACCAAGAGGAATTCTCAATTCTGAACATCTTATGGCCCAAATTAAAAGGTACCCACATTTGTAAAAGAAACATTACTGAAGCTAAAAGCACACATTGAACCTCACACAGTAATGGTAGGAGAATTTAACACCCTACTCTCATCAATGGACAGATCATGGAAACAAAAACTAAACAGAGACACAGTGAAAATAGCAGAAGTTGTAAACCAAATGGACTTAACAGATATCTACTGAACATTTCAACCTAAAACAAAAGAATATTGCTTCTTCTCAGCATGTCATGGTACCTTCTCCAAAACTGACCTTATTATCAGACACAAAACAAGCCTCAACCAATACAAGAAGATTGAAACAATACAATACGTCCTATCAGATCACCATTGATTAAGGCTGGTCTTCACAACAACAGAAACAACAGAAAGGCCACATGAACATGGAAGCTGAATAACTATCTGCTCAATGATAACTTGGTCTGGGAAGAAAGAAAGAAAGAAAGAAAGAAAGAAAGAAAGAAAGAAAGAAAGAAAGAAAGAAAGGAAGGAAGGAAGGAAGGAAGGAAGGAAGGAAGGAAGGAAGGAAGGAAGGACGGAAGAAAGAAAGAAAGAAAGAAAGAAAGAAAGAAAGAAAGAAAGAAAGAAAGAAAGAAAGAAAGAAAGTAAAAGTTTAAGACTTTTTAGAATTTAATAAAAATTAAGGGACAACATACCCAAAATCATGGGACACAATGAAAAGAAGGGCTAAGAGGAAAACTCATAGCTATGAGTACTTGAATAAAGAAATTGGAAAGAGCATACACTAGCAGCTTAACAGCACATCTGAAAAGTCTAGAACAAAATTAAGCAAATATAAACAAGAGGAGGAGAAGGCAAGAAATAATCAAAATCAAGGCTGAAGTCAGCTAAGTAAATACAAAGAGAATTAAACATAGAATCAACAAAACCATCAGCTGGTTCTTTGAGAAAATCAACTAACTAAATAAATCCTTATCAAGACTAGCCAGAGGGCACAGAATCATTATCCAAATTAACAAAGTCAGAAATGAAAATGGAGATATTATAAGAGATACAGAAGGGATACAAAAATGTATCAGATCCTACTACAACAAAACTGGAATATGTCAATTTAATAAATGATTGTCTAGACAGATACAAGATATCAAAGTTAAATGAGGATCAGATAAAACATTTAAACAGTGATATAACCCCTAAGGAAATAGGAACAGTCATTATAATTCTACCAACCAAAACATTCCCAGGAACAAATGGCTTTAGTGCAGAATTGTTTCAGACCTTCAAAGAAGACCTAATACCAATACTTCTCAAACTATTTCATAAAATAGATACAGAAGGAATGCTACCCAATATTTTTTATGAAGCCACAGATACAATGATACCTGAACCACAAAAAGACTCAACAAAGAAAGAGAACTTCAGACCAATTTCCCTCGTGACTATTAATGCAAACATACTCGTTTAAAATTCTTGCATAGCAAATCCAAGAACACCTCAAAATGATCATTCACCATGATCCAGTAGGTTTCTTCCCAGGAATGCAGTAATGTTTCAATATATGGAATCCCTTCAAAAAAATCCGCTATATAAACAAACTCAAAAAAATACACATGATCATCTTATTAGATGCTGACAAAGCCTTTGACAAAATATGATATACCTTCATGCTAAAAGTATTGGAGAGATCAATAATTCAAGGTCCATCCCTAAATGTAATAAAAAGCAATAGTCAGCAAGCCAATAACCAACATCAAACTTAATAGAGAGGAACTTGGAGCACTCCTACTAAAATCATGGAAAGACAGGGCTGTCCAATCTCCCCCTATCTATAAAATAAGACAATTGAAGTTTTAGCTGGAACAATTAGGTAACAAGAGGAAATAAATGGGATACAAATTGGAAAGAAGGAAGTCAAGATATCGCTATTTGTGGATGATATGATGGGAGCTCAGACTGGGTCCCTTGGGGAGGCAAGTCCTTAGTTTGCTTGGCTGAAAAGTTGACTTGGTAGAGGCCATGGCTGGTAACACTGAGAGGCCTTCTGCTAGAAATTAGCAGCGGCTTTTTAGACCTTTTCCATTGCTTCTCATGACAGACCCTGATGAAAAGAGACAGTCCATGGTTTTAAGGCATTTATTGTTATAGCAGAGAGTGTCGAGGAGAAAACCATAACCAAATTTCTCAGGGCAGGCTTGAGGTTAAATACCTTTTGCAGGGAGGAGTGTCTGGGGAAGGGAGTATATTGGCTAAGCCCTTCAGGCCTTTAGGTACCTCAAAAAAATTGAAACCTGCCTTGAGGCTACCTGATCTGTGGTCACATCCTCTACCTATGGAGATGCTTGGGGCATTGCCCTTATGTGACTGATGGCCACACACACACACACACACACACACACACACACACACACACACACACACACACAGGAGAACTCCTATAGCTAATAAACAACTTCAACAAAGTGGCTGGATACAAAATTAACACAAAGAAATCAGTAGCCTTAAGCTACAAAAAGAATAAATAGGCAGAGAAAGAAATTAGGGAAATGACACCCTTCAAAATAGTAACAAAAATTTTAAATATTTTGGTGTGACTCTAACAAGTGAAAGATCTGCATGAGAAGAACTTCAAGTCTCTAAAGAAAGAAATTAAAGACAACTTCAGAAGATGGAAGTATCTCCCATGTTCATGGATTGGCAGGATTAACATAACAAAAATTGCCATCTTACCTTAAGCAATTTACAGATTCAATGTAATCCCCATAAAAATTCCAACTCAATTCTTCACAGAAATAGAAAGAGCAAATGTCAAATTTTCTCTGTTTTTATCTGTAATAACAAAAACCCCAGAAGAGCAAAAAGCATTTTCAACAATAGAAGTACTACAGGAGGAATCACCATCATTGACCTCAAGCTATACTCCAGTGAAATAGTGATTAAAGTTACATGGTATGGTACAGAGACATGAAGCTAGATCAATGGAATAGAATTGAAGACCCAGAAATGAACCCACAAACCTTTGGTCACTTGATCTTTGACAAAAGACCCCAAAGCATTAAGTGGAAAAAAGATAGCATTTTCAAAAAATGGTGCTGGTTCAACTGGCAGTCTGAAAGTAGAAGAAGGGAAATTGACCCATTTCTATCCCCTTGTACAAATAGCAAGTTCAAGTGGATCAAGGACCTCCACATAAAACCAGAAAAGAAAGTGGGAAAGATCCTTAAACACGTGGCATAGGGCAAAATTCCGTGAACAAAGCACCAAGTGCCTATGCTCTCAGATGAAAATTGACAAATGGGACCTCAAAAAATTGAAAAGCTTCAGTAAGGTGAGGGACACTGGCAATAGGACAAAACAGAAACCCACAGATTGGGAAAAGATCTTTATTAACTTTACACCCGATAGAGAGCTAACATCCAAAATATACAAAGAACTCAATAAGTTACACTCCTGAGAAGCAAATAACCCTATTAAAAACGGGCTACAGAGCTGAACAAAGAATTCTCAACTGAGGAATACCGAATGGCTGAGATGCACCTAAAGAGAAGTTCAACATCCTTAGTCATCAGGGAAATGCAAATCAAAATGATTATGAGATTTCACTTTACATCCGTCAGAATGACTAAGATCAAAAACTCAGGTGACAGCAGATGCTGGTGAGGATGTGGAGAAAGAGGAACACTCCTCCATTGTTGGTCAGATTGCAAGTTGGTACAACCACTCTGGAAATCATTATAGTGGTTGCTTAGAAAACTGGAAATCGTTTTCCATAAGGAAACAACTGTATCACATCTGGGCATATGGCCAAAAGATGTTCCAGCATATAACAAAGACACATGCTTCACTATGTTCATAGCAACCTTATTTATAATAGTCACAAGCTGGAAACAAACCAGATGTCCCTCAACAGAGGAATGGACACAGAAAATGACATATATTTACACAATGAAGTACTACTAAGCTATAAAAACAATGACTTCATGAAATTCTTAGACAAATGTATGGAACTTGAAAATATCTTCCAGTCACACACACACACACACACACACACACACACACACACACACACACACACACACACACACACACACACACACAATACCACTCATAGTTTGTACTAACTGATAAGAGCATATTAGCCAAAAAGAAGCATGGAATCGCTGAGATACAACTCACACACCATATGAAACCCAAGAAGAAAGAAGACCACTCCAAAGTGTAGATGCTACAGTCCTACTCAGAAGGGGTAAGAAAGTAATTTTGGGATTCGGAGGGAGAAAGGCATCTTGGAGAGAGGAGGGGTAGGAAAAAAGGTGGGACATTTCAGATACTGGAGAAGATGGGGAAGAAGTACAGAGGGTCAGGAATTTTAAAGGAGAGTAGCAGTGAGGGAGTGTGAACTGGGGTTAGCCACTATAAAGTGCCAGATTCCAGGGAACAAAGATGTTCCCAGGACCCAACAGGGAAGACATTAACTAAAATACCTAACAAAGGGTAGATAGAACCTGTAGAGACCATATCCAGTGGATAGGCATGACCCCTAGTTGAGGGATGGGGCCACACACCTACCTCAAAAATATTAATCCAGAATTTCTCCTGTCAAAAAGAAATGCAGGGACAAAAAGTGGAGCATACATTGAAGGAAAGGCCACCTAAAAACTGCCTCACCTAAGGATACATCCCTTCTGCATACACCAAACCCAGATACTCTTGCTGATGCCAAGATGCACCCAGTGACAGGAGCTTGATATAGTTGTCTCCTGAGAGACTTTGCCAAAACCTTACTGATACAGATGTGGATTCAGGCAGCCAAACACAGGACTGAGCACAGGGCCCCCAATGCAGAAGTGGGGGCAAGGCATGAAGGAGCTGAAGGTGTTTGCAACCCCATAGGAAGAACAATATCAACCAATGAGAACCACCCCCCCAACTCCTAAGGACTAAACCATCAACCAAAGAGTACTCATGGCTCCAGCTGGAGATGTAGCAGAAGAATGCCATATTAAGCATCACAGGGAGGGAATACTCTTGGTTCAATGGAGGCTGGATGACCTAGGTTAGGGTCATACTAGGGTGCTGATGTGGGAGTAGATGACTGGGTAAGGCAACACCCTCATAGAGGCAGGGGAGGAAATGTTCATAGGGAGTTTGTGGAGAAGAAACTGAGAAAAGAGATAACACATGAAATGTCAATAAATAAAATAACTAATAAAAAATGAAAAAAAACCTAATCTAGATAGCTCATCTCCTGTGGATCAAAAGCCCAGTTTCTTAAATTACATACCAACTCAATCATTACTTCATGTTCTGCTCTTATTATCCCATGAATCAGTATCCCCTGTAACCATTCCCTTGATTCTTAGAGACAGCAAGCCTGAGTACAGAAAATAAAATAGCTAGGTGGCACACTCTCCTGAAATCATTCCTATCATGCTATGATTTAAACTCCCTTTGTCCCAAGCTGACTTTGAACTGAGTAATCTGCCTAATTTTGTATCGGCCTGTGTTTGCATCGTTCAGGAAAACTGGTTCTGTTCTTTCAGATATTTAAAGTTCCTTATACAATTCATGCTACATCCTTATATTTTGCGTAGTTGAGAAATCATATATTTTCAAAATCATGTTTTCAGCAATTTTTTTATATAGCCTTAAGGGCTGCACTGACGGTCACAGGGCTCAGCCATTTTGCTGAGATATAGACATGGCCTTGCTTCCTGTATTTGTACTGTTTCTGATTATCATGAAGTTATTACCCTTGGCAGAGAGGCTATTCCTTGAAGAAGGAACATGACAATATGTATACTATTATATAGACAAAACTAATACCCATAGAAATATCAGCATTTTTGGAGGCTCATGTCAGTATGACATTGTTCCAGAAGCAGGAACCATGCTATTCCCTGCCCGAATAGGCACAACTTATTTCTGTGTTGATAACTGCTGGAAGAAACTTTTTTCTCTTTGGCTGGTTTCACTCGCTTTACTAGCTATACTTAGCAGGAATCTTGAATATCCTTAGGTATCTAAGGCAACTGCAACTTTACAGCTTCTTCTTCCAATGTGTGGAATCCACATATTAGCTTCTGGGCTACTCCAAAGACTTGGGTCATTTCTCCAACTCTTCCCTCTGTAGCACTGTAGGCTCCAGTTGATACCATTACATTGATGATGATGTTGTTGGCAGCCAACATATGGTACAGTCATTGCCAGTATGCTGGAAACTTCTGATGCAATGAGGCTTCACAAAAAGCCTCTCTTAGGCTCCCTTCATTGTGTCATGGCTCAACTTCTTTGAAATACCTCTTCAGTTCTTCCCAAATGGCCTTTCCTGGTCTCTCACAGAACAAAGCTTCTCACCTGTTCTCCATGACTTCTTCGTACCTTCAAAACCACTACCATATGGGTGACTTTTACACATTACTAAGTCCAGCTGCAGTTCAAAGTACAAGCATGGCTATCTCTGGAATAAAGCTTTTGTGTTCTCAGAAAACACTTCTAGACTATTTTACTTCACTATTGCTGGTCTCTCCTTAATTTCTTAGCATGAAATAACCAGCATTTGTTGTCCCTGCAGTTCTTTCTCCTCTTGACTCTGAAGCCAGGACTACTTGGTAAAAGCTTCTGAGCTTTGCTGCTTGCTGAAATAGGAACACACCTTTCTTGTTCTATCACAACCTTCATTGCCTAATCTTGAATGTCCTGAAAGTTGCTCTATTAATTAACCTTGAACTGATATCATCATGTCTCTGCCTCCTGAGTTCTAAAGCAAAAAAAAAATGTGTACTACCATACTTGGACCTAAGCTTTTTCCACTTGGAAATTGTTATGTACCAGGCTGGCCTTGAATTTAGAGATCTGCTTGCCAGTGTCTCCTGGGATTAAAGGTGTGTAACCACCACATCTGGGCCTAAGCTTTTCATGACCACAATTCCTCAAGATCCAGATCAAAACACTGTGTCTTCCATTTCTAGATTGTAGTTCAGTTCAGATTAAAAGTCCAGATGAAAACAATATCCAACTAAACAATATTCATTGTATGGATTCAGCTCCATTTCATTTCCTGGTGCCAGTTTTTTACTTGACAGCACATTTTGTAGTTTTTCTTTTTAAGCTTGCTTTGCTTGTTTAAAACACTCTTACTGAAAGTAAACAAGAAAACAAAGTCTATTTGGGGCATTTCTGAAACCTTGTGTATCAGTGCAATTAACCTGATTCTCTTCACCTTATACTTAGCCTCAAGCAGACTCTTCAGTTAAGGGAAAAAGCAGTCACATTCTTTGCCAAAACAGCACAAAATCAGTCTCTAGGCCACATACTAACCTTTTCACCTGAAACCACCTCTGCTAGGACCTCACAGTTCAAAACACTTTCAGGACCAATGTCTTCCATATTTCTACTAGTGTGGCCCATTAAGCCCCACTCAAAGCACACAAGTTCTTCCCAAATTTTAAGTCCACAAATCCGCATTCCTCTAAACTGAAACATGTTCAGACCTATCACAGAAATACTTCCATTCATGGTACCAACAACTATACCATTAGGGTTTCTGTTTCTATGAAAAGACACCATAACCAAGGCAACTTTTATAAAAGGCGACTTTCAATTGCAGTTAGTTTACAGGTTCAGATGTTCAGTGTAATAAAATAAACATTATAAAACCTTACATGGGTTTTATATCCACCTTTGGCCATTTATGTTCTCAGATTAAAGTTACACATACAGTCTTTATATTTTAAATATGTATTAGGCAGCCCAATAGTCTGGCAATTGCCTATCCTCCATGTTTTTAGAATCTATTTCCCTATCAACAACACCTACTTAGTACTTACTATTTACTATGTTATAGCTGGGCTGCTCTTAGCTCTAATTGGCCAGCCCACATTGCCAAATTTTCTTTACTCCTACTCGTACCCCATGGTGGTTCTCTCACTCCCTCCTACACATTTTTTTTTTCATTGTGGCTTCCTCTCTTGCCTTTTTTTCATCTCTCCTCTGACCTAAGCCCATGAGAACTCAACCCTACCTGTTTCTCTTCTGCCCAGATATTGTCTGTCAGCATCTTTCTTCACCTCTCAGAATGAACTTGTGTGAAGTGTCTCAGCAGCTGCTGTAGACTCCACATCTTAGAAGCACACACTTAGCATTAAAATAGACAGTGGAAGACAGAAACCTCAACAATTCTTCCTTTTAGTCCTAAAAAGGTTCTTTTCTCTCAGATATAAATTGAACGTAATTATAACAATTATTTGAGTTATAAGGTATGACATATACTTATAACATCCAGTCCCTCATAACTGGCAATTTAGGTAAAATATTCTATCATTTCTCCTAACTTGATGAGTTTACAATTTTGTACCTCAATCATGTTTGATTTTAACTTGCATTACTGTCTGAAAACCACCAATTGAAATCTAGAATATCTTTTTTAATGTTAAGCAACTTAAGTTTTATTGTGAGGAGGTATTAAATATTACCTAAATTTGTTGGGAGCACAAAATTTACATAATTAGCAGAGAAAGTTGAATGCCTGGATAATCCCAAATAAGTTTTATAATGTTGGAGCATCAGTCATAGCCTCTGGCCCCGAAGATCTGATAGACCTTAAGTGAGATAGGAATTATGAAGGGTTATCTTGCCTTGCCTTGGCAGAGCTTAGCAGTAGACTATCCTGCTATCATCTTCCTCTCTCTCTCTCTCTCTCTCTCTCTCTCTCTCTCTCTCTCTCTCTCTCTCTCTCTCGGACAGCACTGTGTCGGCAGACAAAATTACAGCATTTCTTGACTAGTGGCTAGCTTGTCAAAATTAAAGTAACTCTACCTGGAGATATTGATGTTCAATATCTTCTTTGAAGTGGAATGGGGGTCCTGTCAGGGTCAGATCTCACTTGTAATCAAAAGATCTTTAAATAATGAAGTAATGTTAAATACCATAATCTGTTGATCTAGGACTCTTTTGAAGACCATCTATCTAAGTATAGCATAACTGAATTGTTAAATATTAATATTTTTTAGATTTTTACTATATGCATAACCTTGAAAATACTATATTGTAATTAAGTAACTTAGAATCAAATATGAGTATGAGTTTACTATCTGGCTATTAACTTGTATTGCTTAATCATCTAAATAGTTCACAATAGCAGTTACTAAAAATTCTGTGTGTAAGCATTGCATTCTTAAATACATTGCCTCTCTAAGAGTGAAAAGTTAATTTTAAATTTTGTATCAACATACAAATATTTATACTAATAAAAACTTAAATGTGTATCTGTTCCAGATAGTCCTGGGTCTAATTATTATTTGATATTAATTCCATTCTCCTATGAGGGGTTGTGAACAAGGAATGAGTCAGCATTCTCCTATAAACCTGCTTCCCACCTTAATTTGTAAAACAAAGGAAAGCTGATGATTGGGCAGATAAAAGGGAAGGTGGAGTGGAAGGTAGGGAGAGAGAAGGAGAAAATGGAAGAGATAGAAGACCCAGAAGAGGAGGAAGAAGAAAAGCAGAGTAGAAGCACATGGCCTGGAGAAACTGCAAGTTCTAAGGGATCTCATAGATGGAGAAGATGGTAGTTTAGTGGTAGATCTGCCCAATCTAGACTCACAGCATGTATTATTATTTATTGAGTTGTGTTTACATTGCCAGGGCATATTTGGGTTGGAGATTTACCATAACATGTATCAATATCCATAATTCTGCACTGAAGTAAGAAAATATTGTGCCCTTCCCCAAGTGTTTGCCACAGTTGGCCTTTGAAGACTCATGTGGAGTCAATTTCCTACAGGAGTAGACTACCTGCTGAGCTTGCTTTGCACTCAATTCAGCTGAACAAAGGATGGGTCTGTGGGCTCTCCCTATATAAATGCAGTGCTGACAATTAAACTTTGAGCCTTGATCTGAGGCTTTTGTCTTGGCTTCATCCTTCTCTTTAACCCAGTCATTTGTTTGTTTGTTTGTTTGTTGTTGTTTTTTATTTCCAACCTCCCTTTCAGGTAACCCAGTTCATCCATGGCTGCTGTATGGCTACATAATACAATTTTAATTCTGATACAAAATATTAAAAAAAAGTTACCAATGTAAGATTATGGCCATAAAATGCTTTAAGAGTAAATTTAATAACACTTCCCTAATTTTCTAATTTCTTATTATAATACAATATGTCCCCTTTTTTGTTTATTCCCTTTCCTTTTATCTAAGAAAGAAACATAGAGAGGAGGAAAGGAAAGATAGAAATATCTGAGTCTAAATTCTAGATTTAATTTTCTCCTTGTCTAAAATTATAACCATTTTTAAATTACCTCTTAAAATGACAACCTATCTATAATTTACAAATTATCCAGAAACCCAAACCCAAGGGATCAGGACAACAACTCTCTATCACTATTTTCTGTTGAATTGGAGGGAAGAATTCTCCTTTTGTTGAGTGGAGCAAGACAATTAAATACAATAGTCTTAAAATCTAGTTGTAGCATTTGTTGTCCAGTCTCTGTATAATGAGAAAGTTTAGGGCTTAACTGAAGTCCTGACTGGAACCATATGAAAGGATGGATGAATTGAGGTCATCTATGGTAAGCAACTCTTTTCGAAGTTGTTTTGAGAGCAGAGCATCAAGTGAGGTAGGATCAAACTGGGATCTGGAACAGTAAGTCATTTTAGCATTTTTGAGGGTTAATCTTGTCAGAGCTGGATTCTTGGTGTTTTTTTGTAATATAGGAATCTTATAACTAATATTTAGTTATATAAATATATTCCTATGAATTGTAAGGTGTAAAGACCAGGTAATGATAAAATTGTAGTCCTTGTTTGAGCAGGTGAAAGACGACTGTCTTTTTCTGAGTAGGTTTGATCAATAACCAAATTGTAATAAATGTTTATTTATACCATATGAAGAATGGCATGATAAATTTTGAGGATTCTGTAATCAACAAGATACATTGACTATGTATAGCTGAAGTTTTGGCTGGAGACATTTCTATGCCTCAGCCAGTTTTAAGGCTGTTCCTATGTAGAGGGATTAGAAAATAATGTTACATGTCTTGTTTTGTCTTCTTGAAATTTTCTTCTGTCTATAGCCCAGGACTTTGGGGGTGGGGTCTTCCTCTATCATATCTGACCCATATTACTTTAGAAGTGGTCAAAAACCTTTTCTCCTTTGCTGTTGACACAAACTCAGAGCCTCTCACCCAAAGTAACAAGCCCTTAGTCCAGCAACCCCCAATCGACTAATTAAATCCAGAAGCTTCTTTTAATTTTAGGCCTTCTCTAGTTTGATCTCTCCCACAGAGGATTTTTAAACCATAAATACCACCAAACTTATAACCACCTTGGTCTTGATAATTAAAATAATTAAAAAATCAACTAAAACGATTTAAAACAATTAGTATTATTTATTGAGATAGGTTTTTTTCTCTGTAGCCTGAGCTGACCAGGATTTGTTTATAGGTTAGGTTGGCTTTAAATTCACAAGATAACTCTACCCATGCCTTTTGTTCTCCCTACATATTGAAATCAAGGAACTGGATTTATTTATCCATGTATATATGAAAACACTTAAAGCAATTAAACTTATTTTCTCCCTTATAGTCTAAAAACAATTGAAGCAATTTTAATTTATTCTTCCCTTCTATGGAGATTATTTTCTTTGTGGAATATAACTATATGCCCTTTTCCTTAATATAAATGGAATTAATATTTTTCCTATGTACTTAATGTCAATTAAATTGCCTTCTATTTACTGTGTAAGCCTACTCTTAGACCTTCAATGTGTCAAATGTCAGCTAAGCAATTCCAAAATATCTGCTGAGCCCACACTGAAAGAACCCAGTTGCTTCTGAGAGTATTGACTTTTTAGATTTCCATTACTTTTTTATTGTTATTTTGATTAGGCCTGCTGTCTGTTCTCTGAGTAGCCTGCCATCATTTCCCACCAGGGGTGCCCAACATTTGAGGCTTAATATGGCAGCATAGAGAAGCATTTAAAAAGACTTCTTTTGTATCCCCACCCTGCTGTCCAGTGTTCCTGGGTCAGCACTGGGGTGCAACTCTGTCCTAGCTTAAGCCATGAACCCCACAATTATACACACTAATTTAGTATAAGTTTTGTCCTAGTTCTTTACCCTCCTGGCTCAGGGAAAAAACAGTTATGAGACCAGTTCTCCTTAGTACATACTTTGACCTAATCCTGAAACCACTCTGCTTGGGGAACAAACCACTCAGCTGCTTTAAGAAACCAATTCTCTCTGACTCCTAATCTTAAAGGTCTAGTGGACAATTTGGAAATCTCAAATTAATTTTATTAAACTGAGTTGTTGCCTCATATTGGATAGAATACATAGTAAAAATATGGCATGGGGATTCTACCTCTATTCAATCATTTATATTCTCCAATGAAAGAAACACACTGACTTTATATTTTAAATGTGCTTTAGGCAGTATAATAGCTGGGCAACTGTCTACCCTGCATGTTTCCCTATCAATAACACCAAATTATATACTATCTACTATATATTGTCTGTGCTGCTCTTAGTGCTAATTTGCCAGCCCACATGGCCATAGTTTCTTTACTCCTAACCCTGCATGCTGGCTTCCTCTCCCCTTCTTGTATATTCATCTTTTTCCATGACAGCTTCCTCTCTTTCCCCTTTCTATCCTCTCATCTGACCCAAGCCTGCAAAACTCAACTCTAACTATCTCTCTTCTGTCCTGCTGCTGGCTACTGGCACCTTTATTCACCAATCAGAATTAACTTGGGCACAGGGTCTCAGAGGCTACATGTAGACTCCAGGTCTTGGGACCCCACAAGTAACATTATAGTAGACAGTAAATGAAAAAAGCCTCAATAGTTCAGTTTATTATCATCAGTGTGGGAATATGGCAGCATCCAGAAAAACACGACACAGGAAGAGCTGAGTTTACTATATCTTGGTTTGAAGTTCACCAGTAGAAAGACTACCCCCCCCCAGAAATATAGGAGGAGGGTCTCAAATCCCACCCCACATTTCTGAATTACAGTCATACTTCCTCAAACTAAGCCACATCTCCCTGGGTCACGGTATTCAAACTACCACAGTTCTCTGTGACTACCTGTCTCCACACACATTCATGTGTGTGCACACATGTGCACACATACCCACACCCATACACAAAACATCTAACACACACATAAAGGCACAGAAAGATGCCTGTTTAACCACCATCTTCCTCTTTAGTGAGGTTGTGATGGAGGTTTTGGCCTTTCAAGCCCTTTTACTGAAGAGTCTACAAAAAATCTTTCCATATGTGTATTCTTAGTTCAATTCAATTTACTTATCTTTAATGCAGGCACCACTGGTGTCAACCCTTATATTCTTGATAATCAATAAGGTTGATACACACTTTCACATACTTCTGGCAACTTGTATGTTAAAAAAATAACTTTTCTGTTTTTTATGCTTTGTTTGCTTTCTGTTCTGATTTGTTCAGGTCTTCTTATAAGATATTTGTTTTGCAAGCACTTCTCCACATCTTGAAGTTTGATTTTCATTGTGTTGCATGCTATCTTTGCTGTCATGGAAGTTTTCCAGTTTTCTGGAATTCTATTTAGTTTGCTATTCTTTTGGTTCAGTGTTCAAAAAAGAAAAAAAAAAAAAAAAAAAAAAAAAAAAACTATGTTCAGAGAATGTATGTTAGATCCCTAATATGTAAAAGTTAAGGTTGAATCTATGATAGGGTATATCTCTAGTTCTCTAAACCCAGAAAAAGGATAGTCTAAGATTTTAAACATTTTTAAATACTAGAGAGATTATTTAACTTACAAATTTGCTCAGAAATTATATATAATAGAACAAAATAGTGTGTATGAAAAATAAGCCTTACGAGGTTATAAAGGGTTTGATTACAAATATATTAATGACCCTAATTATTCCAATATTCTTATTTCTTTTGACCACAAAATTATGAAATATTTAATTAATTTATTTATTAAGAATTTTTTAGTAAAAAGGTATAATTTTTTTTACATTCAAGAAAATTTATTTTCCTTAATTATTGATAAGTTATATAGTACTGGAATTTGGCTATAAAATGTGTGACTGATTATTGTATTGTTAATAGATGGCTTATTCTGTAAAGTGCTAATCACACAACAATAATTACCTGAATTCAGATCCATATCAACAACTTTAAAGCAAGTGTGGCCTTCCGTGTAAGAAAACTGAGGTGTAGGGATGAAGACAGGAGTGTCTCTGAAGTTCCTGGCCATCTAGCCTAGCTGAAATGGCAAGACCAAAACTAGAGAGAAACAATGTCTCAAAGAAATTACATGGAGAACAATTCAGGAAGATATTCTATATCTACTTCTTATTCTGTACACACATGCACATAGGTGCATGATATAACCACAGGGTCAAACTTTTGAAAGGATAGATTTCAGGACAAAAGCAAAAGTCTTTTGCTTTGGGACATATTATGAAAAAGAGACCAAATATTGGCTCTTGGGGTATAATTATTAAATGTAACAATGAATGCTTGAACTGTGGAGGTCAAGGGGCACAGCTTAAGAAGAGACAGATGAATAACACGACTACCCAGGGCTGGACAAATTGGTATTGGCAGGGAAGGAACTTGGAATAAAAGCTGCCTTTGTCTCTGGAGTCTGGGAAATAACCCAAGAGACCACATTCATTTCCCGAGCAAAAACTCTCCTGTTATTCTTAAGAAAACTTTATCTTTGCAACTTGGCAGCCGCAATGGTATATATTTAAAGACACAAACCTATCTCTGTTGCTCCTATTGTGAGACACTCTGGGAATTTCAGGTAGCCAATACTGGAATTAAAACCCACTAAAATAAATGCCTCCCTTCTTCCTTTAATTGTCTACAGCACAAAGATGTGTTCATTATGTCATTTGGGAATAACAGTACTGAGTTTGTATTTGGGACAACCATTTTAAGGGTGTTCCAGTGTGAAAAGCTATAACTCTCAAAAGTGTGATAATTTAACAAGACACAGGCAAATAATTGTTTGCTAGAAAAGAAAACCTTCTTCCTAGCATCCTCATGATAGTGAGCTAATCAGGAGATTAAATTTAAAGTAGAAAGCAATAGACTTCTCTAACAATAAACTTCCCAAACAATAGCCATTTTTTTCTTTAAAATTTTTCCTTAATTTTTTTTTTAAATTTGTAACACTTTCATTTAAAAAAATGTACAGGGATCATATTCAACTCTTTTTATCTCTTTTTCAGTCATGACTCCAACATTCTTATCCGTGTCACTGTTTTTCTCATTTTTCTCCTGACCTTCCATGTGTCTTCCCTCTCATTTCTCTTTTCACTCTACTCTACTCCCTCCTGTACTTTCCTCTTTCGCCTCCTTGCCTCTCCTCTCCCTTCGGCATTTTCCTCCATCTCATCTTCCTTCCCCCTCTTATTCTCCTCTCCCTTCTTATCACCTCTTAACTCTTGGGTTCTTTTGTATTGTTTTGTTTGTTTACTTGTTAATTTGTTGATTGATTGACTGGTTGCTTGTTGTTTCAAAGTTGTTGTGAATTCACAATGACAATGTGCTATCCAACTACAGACTTTAAAACACATCTATCCACTCACTACCTCTTACAATCCTTTTATATATCCAACAATTAAATCCTACCCTCCAGTGATGTAGAAGTTATAAATTGTTGACCAAAAGAAAAACATTTGTTTTGGCATTAACATATTAATTATATGAGTAGTTGTTTGGAAAACATCGCGAAAATTTTGAAAATAGAGCCTAGAGTCTCAAAAATAAAAGAAAGTGAACACCATGTAAACTTGAAAATCAAGGCATATTTTGAGTCCTTTCTCTTACAGATCATGAGAAGCCACAATGACTGTTCTTTTGAGGGTAAGAAGGTTAGTTCAGGGCTACAATGTTAAGAGTGATTTTCTTGATCCAACTGTAGAAAAGTACCATGTTTTTCCAGCTATCATCAAAGATGAACTATTTTCCCCATCACTAGGCATAGTGTCTGGGCAGGTCATTTTGGTACCTTCAGGAAAGAGGACAATGACTCCAGCAACAAGATAGTCAGCGGCAAACTAGGCCTAACAGGTCTATTTGATCTGCTCTGTTTTGCTCTCTCTCTCTCTCTCTCTCTCTCTCTCTCTCTCTCTCTCTCTCTCTCTCTCTCTCTCTCTCTGTGTGTGTGTATGTTCAGTTTTGGATTAGTGAAGGTGCCTCAAGAAATCAAAGACATTGGATCTGCCTAAAGCTAGAGCAACAGACATGTATGGAATGCCTGAATGCCTGACAGGAGTTCTGTGAACTGAAGTTCGGTATCCAAAAGAAATTAAGTACTTTTAATCAGGAGGCCATATCTCCAACTGTGAATCTGTTGTTCTAAAGACAGTCTTCTATAGTCATGCAGTGCATACTTAAACCTTTGTACTTCTGAAGCTCAGTCCTTCTTCAGGTAAGACAATTCAGTATTATTACTACAGGGCTTAAATTATAGCAAGGGGTCTCTCGAGCTGAAATTTCATCTAGTGTGGATAAAAATGTTTCAGTCTGCTTTGAGGTCTAAAATATGCATATTTCCTTTTTTAGATAATATGGTAATCTTGCGTTAAGTACAATATAGATTTATTTTATATCGATTAAACTAATTAAAAGGCAATTAAGTGGTGATACATGAAATAATTTTGTGAGGAAGATTTTACTGGAACAAGGTAGTCCTCATTTACATAATTCCTGTCTTCATAAGACATCTGGAGAGGTGAGCACTTCAAAAATATCATATGGAGTTGGACGGTGGTGGCACATGCCTTTAATCCCAGCACTTAGGAGGCAGAGGCAGGTGGATTTCTGAGTTCGAGGCCAGCCTGGTCTACAAAGTGAGTTCCAGGACAGCCAGGGCTATACAGAGAAACCCTGTCTCAAAAAACAAAAAACAAAACAAACAAACAAACAAAAACAAAACAAAAACAAAAAGATCATATGGACATCAATGCCTACAATATTGTTATTATTCCTTTTAAGAAAGCATTACAGACTTATGAACTCTTCATTCCTTGAATGGACAATGAACAAACAATACTTTTCACACTTGATGAAATTACTGCTGGGCTCATTTTCCTAGTTTGTACTATATTCCATGTATTTAACATTTGTGAATAATATGAAAAGAAAGAACTAGAAAAGCTGTTTTATCAAAAAAAAAGGCAAAGGTTACATCCTATTTTTCTTAACAATAAACAGTCTATCATTTATGTGACTCCAGGAGATGCTAGATATGTGCTATACTCTGAGTTCTTAATTCTCTTACATGTGATAAACTAAAAAAATGTTCATTTCCGATTAATCAGCAGTATTCTTTTGATCATGTTTTTAACAAAGAAGTAAAATGGCTTTTTTATTCATCCATCATTTATTTATCACCTCATATGTGTGATGAGTATAATATATTAATAAAAGTTAGCTAAGACCTGTGGGTAACGGAGGGTATCAGGGACTTTTGGGATAGCATTGGAAATGTAAATGAAGAAAATACCTAATAAATAATATTAAAAAAGAAAAAAAATGCTGCAAAGAATAAAGAGCACATATGAGTAGAACAATAAAGTGAAGTGCTATAAAATTCCATTATCTATACTCACATAACTGTTAGAATCATGAACTCAGAACAAAATGTTCTTGAATGGCTGAGAAGTCTGAAATCATAAAATAATAATCAAAACATTTCTGAGAGTCCATCTTACACTGGCCAGAATTGTTAAGGTCAAAAATTGAAGTGATAGCATATACTGGTTTGGATATACAGCAAGAGGAACACTTTTGATTGCTGGTGACTGTGCAAACTTGTTTCACCACTTTGAAAATCAAATTTGAAGTTCCTTAGAACACTGGGAATATTTCTACTGTAAAACCTAGTTATACCACTTCTGATCATATACCCCAAGGATGCTCTACTATACCACAAGGTCACTTGGTATCAACTAAAGAATGGATACAGAAAATATGGTATATCTACAAAATGGAGTGCTATTCAACTATTATAAGTCAAGACATCATGGACTTTGCAGCCAAATAGATGCAACTTTTGGAGCTGAGATGAAAGGATGGACCATATAGAGACTGCCATATCCAGGGATCCACCCCATAATCAGCATCCAAATGCTGACACCATTGCACACACTAGCAAGATTTTACTGAAAGGACCCAGATGTAGCTGTCTCTTGTGAGACTATGCCGGGGCCTAGCAAACACAGAAGTGGATGCTCACAGTCAGCTAATGGATGGATCACAGGGCTCCCAATGGAGGAGCTAGAGAAAGTACCCAAGGAGCTAAAGGGATCTTCAACCCTATAGGTGGAACAACATTATGAACTAACCAGTACCCCTGAGCTCTTGACTCTAGCTGCATATGTATCAAAAGATGGCCTAGTCGGCCATCACTGGAAAGAGAGGCCCATTGGACACGCAAACTTTATATGCCCCAGTACAGGGGAACGCCAGGGCCGAAAAGGGGGAGTGGGTGGGTAGGGGAGTGGGGGTGGGTGGGTATGGGGGACTTTTGGTATAGCATTGGAAATGTAAATGAGCTAAATACCTAATAAAAAATGGAAAAAAAAAAAAAGAAAAAAGAAAATATGGTATATCTACAAAATGGAGTGCTATTCAACTATTATAAGTCAAGACATCATGGACTTTGCAGCCAAATAGATGCAACTTTTGGATTATTATAAAGAGTGAGGTAACCCAGACTCAAAAGGACATGCATGGTATGTACTCACTTATAGATGGATATTAACCACAATATGCAAGATACCCACGTTAAACTCCACAGACCCAAAGGATGCAGATGGGGAATAGGAGCAGGGAGAAGAGGGAATGTGGATGGGAAGGGGAGGATTCAGACTATGCTGTACAGAGGGACAGGAGAAATGGCAACATGACTGTTAGAATGAAAGAAAATTTGCAACTGATGGTGGTGGGAAGATAGGGAACATCTAGGGAATGAGACAGAGACCTGGGATAGGGAAGGTACTCAAAAAACCAATGGGAATGACATTATCTAAAATTTGTAGCACTGGGGAATATGGAAACTAAAGTGGCCACCTACTGTAGCCATTCAGGAACTTCAGTAAAGCAATAGATATACCAACCCACCAACAAAACCTTCAACCCTAAAATTATCCTGTTTACAAGAAATTCGGGGTTTGGGGAGGGAGCAACTAAGGAATGGTCGATCAATAACTGATCAAAATTGATACCCATTGCCTGGACAAGCACCAATCCTGAAACTACTCATTTTACTCTCTTATGCTTGCAGTCCTTGCAGTGACTTTTCTCTGAGAAATTCAACTGAAATGCTGACTCATAGAGATGTAGAAACCAATAGCCAAACTGTGGATGGAGCTTGGGGATTCTTATGGAAGAGTTGGGCAAAGGATTTCAGGCCCAAAGAGATTAAAAACTCCACTGATGGACCAATAGAATCAAGTAACTTGGACCTGTAGAGGTCTTAGAGACAGAACCAATATCCAAAGCTAATATACTTGCTAGATGCCCCACCCCACCTCCGATGTAGCAGACATGTAGTTTGGTTTTCAGGAGGGCTCCAAACAACCTAAGCAGAGGCTCTTCCAAAACTATTGCCTGCCTATAGGATATGTTCTTCAAGGTCAGCTGCCTTGTCTGGCCTCAGTTGGAAAGGATGTTCTTATCCTAGTAGAGACTTGATGTGCAGGCATGGGATAATACACAGGAGAGGAAAAGGGGTGGGGGTTATTGGAGGGCAGAGGAGGGGTAGTGAGTGGAATGTAAAATAAATAAGTGAAAATAAAACAAAAACAAAAAACAAAAACAAAGAAACCATGAATGGGAGAGGAATCTGGTAAATTAGGCAGGTACATGATAACATGGTGATTGGTATACACCATGAAGTACATGGATTTGTCTAAGAAACCATTAAATTAAATAAAAAAAATAAAATTAACATGTGTAAATAGTATTTACAACTCACATAGAACACGAGAAATACATATAGTAAATAGAAATTCAAGTCACATGATACTCTTCACCTATTTACTACCTCAAACTGGTAAGTATAGTGTCACTGTTTTGCATGAAAGAATGTAATGCCTCCAAGAATTTAGACTTCAGTCAACCATACACTATGAATGAAACTGCATTAACAGGATTTTAACATATCCCCAATGGGATAAAACAAAATTGCCATGTATGCAGTACCGTCTGCTGTGAGAGGCTATTAGATAGTGTAGTGGCTATTCTTGGTTGTCAACTTGACTATATTTGGAATGAACTACAATCCAGAATTGGAAGGCTCACCAGTGACCCTTACTTATCTGGAGGCTGGGAGATAGAAGTTTCTGATCTGGATCTTGGTATGGAGATCTTGAGGAATAGTGGCTATGGATTACAGAAGATGAAGACAGAGAGATCTCTGAGTTCAAGGTCATCTGGGATTAAAGTTGTGGTGGAACACACCTTTAATCTGGGCTATACCTTCTGCTGGAGACCATATAAGGATACTGGAAGAAGGGGGTCTCACTCCCGCTCCTTCGCCTGCTTGCCCTGTGGGACTGAGTAATTGCTAGATCCTTGGACTTCATTCACAGCTACTACTGAACCATTGTGGGGAATTGGACTGCAGACTGTCTGCATCTGTTTCTATCAATAAATTCTTTTAAGTTCTGTGACTCTAGAGAACCCTGACTAATACAGATAGATAGATAGGTAGAAAGGTAGATAGATAGATAGATAGATAGATAGATAGATAGATAGATAGATAGATAGATAGATAGATAGATAGATAGATGGATAGGCAGACAGATAAATGTTGATAGATGTTTCCAGACAGGGTAAAGATATATCTGCTCCAATGATTCAAGTTTCCATACCCAAAGTGCAGTTCTCTCTGTAGAACTGAGTGCTTTCTGAGAACATGAGTGAATGGCTCAGTTACGTCCCTACACCAAGTTCACTTCTGCCATCTATTCCTTAAGCTATATATACCCATGATGACCCGAACATAATTTAACACAAAATTATTTTTATTGTTTTCTTATTGTTGTTTATTTGTTAATTCTAAAAAGCCATGAGTATGAGATTTATTTTAATATTTCCTTCAATTTTGTAACATCTGCCATAGAAGCTCTGAAAATGAAGATGGGTGCACTTTTGTGTAGATGTGTTTCACATGTATTATGGGAAACCAAACTCAATTTCTTCATGCTTATACCTACACACACTAAGTCAATAACATTTTTGATACTTCAAATGTTATGTGAAAGAACTGGATTTTCATTTTTTTTCAAAGCACATTTAAGATAACTCTTGATTAGATTTTGTTAACCTGTACTTGTTCTTCACATGTATGAGACTATTCTACATGAGTTCTTGGTATTTTTAGGCTATAACCAGAATCAGTTGCTGAGATTTGGAGTAGCCTTAAAAAGAACAACAGGATCTAGACTCAAGAAGATCTATTGTGAAGCACATTAGAATGTTCAGCAAGAGAATTTCTTAAGTTTATAAAAGATAAATTGAAGTGAATTATCTATATGTCCTGAGAGTGATCTAAACACAGAGGACTGGAAAATTATGACAGTGAAACTTGAAATTATGACAGGAATAAGGAACAGTGTTTCCAAGAAGGCAGTCTTTTGCATCTGTTTCTGACTATGTGACTGGATTTTGGAAAGAAGAAAAAGAAAAAAAATAGTGGTGAAGAGAAACCCATGAATCAATAAATTTTGTAGCTAAAAAGTCAAAGCTTGTGTTTTCCATCAGTCAGGCATCACATGATATTGAAAATAATACTTGGCGACTAAATTATCTACAAATATTTAAATATGGAACTTGAAAGATGACAGAAATTGAAGTGTCTGACACTGATCATGAGAGTTAAATACAATAATTAATTAAGACAAGAGACATTGTATTAGGTGTGGAGATTCCATTTGAATGTTCACAAACTGTCCCCTTTTCTCTTCTTTTCTTTCTTTTCTTTTCTTTTCTTTTCTTTTCTTCTTTTCTTTTTTTTTTTTTAATTCGCTTTGCATCCCCATGACTGATGCACATTTCCAGTAACCCATTCTACAATCCTCCTCTCAGCCCTTATATTCTGAGATGGTAGATTCCACCCACCCCCCACTTGACCTTGGTAGTATCCTCATGACCCTGGAACATCAAGTCTCTGAATGGCTAGTTGTATCCTCCCCCACTGAGGCCAGCCAAATAAGACTACCCAACTAGAAAAACATATATCACACCAACAGTTGCAGAGACTGGTGCTTGCCCACATGATAGTTCTCTAGTTGGGCTGCTTCTCATTTGGCTACTCCCACAGTCTCTGCTCCATCCCCTGTTTCTGAATTTCTGGTAGACAGGATATATTTTAGGTAGAATATTTGTGGTAAATGGGTGTCACTATCTATCGACTGTGTGGTTCCTGCTTAGCTACAGGAGGTTCGTTAGGTTCCATGCCCACAATGCTGTAAGTCACTGAATGTTACCCCCATTGATAACTGTACACCTCCCCTATAAAAGGGTTTTGGAAAGTCCCTGACATCCCATCCCTGCCCACACTAATCATTTGCAGATTTCCATTCAGTTCTCTTAACAATCTGTACACTATCACATCATCTGAAGAGTCATACATTGGTTTCTTCTTTTCTAGTTTGTATCCACTTGATCTCCATCAGCTGTCTAATTGCTCTGGCTAGAACCTCAAGTACTATATTTCATAAACAGGGAGAGAGTTGGCAGCCTTGTCTTGCCCCTAATTTTAGTGGGACTGCTTTATGTTTCTCTCCATATAGATTTACATTTGTTTATCTTGCTTATTTTCTCAAATAACCAACTCTTGTTTTCATTGTTTCTTTGCATCATTGTCTTCATAACTGATGGGTTTCAGCCCTGATTCATGGGTACTTTTGAATCATTTTAATTGCTGGTATGAAAACTTTCTAATTTCTTTATGGATATACTTTCTACTTTGAATCTTGTTCTTATCATTACTTTTATTCTGTCCCATAAATTTGGGCATGTTGTGATTTTATTTTCATTGAATTCAAGATAGGCTTTAATTTCTTTAGTTCTTCTATAGATGTCTGTTAGTTTCATTATTTCTATGTTTAGTTTTCATTAATGACCTGTCAATTGGTGAAAGTGAGATGTTGAAGTGTTGCACTATAAATGTATGGGGTTCTATATGTGATCTAAGCATTAACATTATTTCTTTTCAAATGTGGGTGCAATTGTGGCATAGATGTTCAGAATTGAGCTATAAAGACTATAGGGAGGTTTTTATTTCTTCTTTGTTGAGTATCAAGTGTCCTTCCCTAACTTCGTTGATTAAATTTTGTTGAAAGTATATTTTCTTGGATATTAGAATGGCTAGTCCACTTTGTGTATTTGAATCTACTTTTTTTCTTTTTTTCTTTTCTTTTCGTTTCTTTTCTTTTCTTTTTTCTTTCTTTCTTTTTTTGTTTGTTTGTTTTTGTTTTGTTTTGTTTTGTCTTGTTTTGTTTTGAGACAGGGTTTCTGTGTACAGCCCTGGCTGTCCTGGAGCTCACTTTGTAGACCAGGATGGCCTCAAACTCAGAAATCTGCCTGCCTCTGCCTCCTGAGTGCTGGGATTAAAGGTGTGTGCTACCATGCCCGGCTCAGAAAACATTTTTCCTAGCTTTACTCAGAGTAATATTTATTTATCTTTATTATTGAGATAGGTTTCATGTATGCAGCAGAATGATGAATTCTGCTTGGGCATCTATTTTCTTAGCCTATATCTTTTATTGGGCAATTGAGTCCATCGAAATTGAGAGATATTAATGAATAGGGATGGTTAGTTCCTGCTGTTTTGATGCTAAGGGTAATATATGTGTGTGTGTGTGTGTGTGTGTGTGTGTGTGTGTGTGTGTGTGTGTGTGTGTATGTGTGTGTGTACTTCACTTGTTTTTGATGTGATGGAATTACTTATTTCATATGTTCTTTTGGATATAGTTATCCTCCTTGGGTTGGAGTTTTCCTTTTAGTATTTTTTGTACTGAAGGACACTTGCAAAGTGTATTTGGAAAAAATACAAACATTTTTCTACCTTAGCTATCTAAATTATTATGGATATAACACAAGGACTTACTTTACAGCATTTTCTGAATAATAAACATGCCAACACCTGTAGAAAACATTCCTAACAGATCCTGGTTTAACATTTTGTCTCTACTGTGATATATGCAAACAGACTTTATTCAAGTCCCAAATGCCAAGCACTGAACTGAGTACATGGGAGAAAAAATTAGTTTCTTCTTAGCAAAAAATGAAATATTTCTGGAAGAATTGACACAGCCATAATTAGTGTTTTAGATGTTCCCCTTGTATTTTTATTAAATAGGCATGAATTCTCATGCAAGGATAAGAACTGTCACAGAACAGTCACATATTCTTACCCCAGCTCCTTTCATTGCACCATCCACTAAATAATAGTTCTATTTTAACCTTAAGGCACTGGCCTCAGTGTCTCACACTTGTGTGTTCAGAGTTCTGCAGTTCCATTATGTAATAGTCAGAGTCTTAGCAAATATATATTGAATAGAAATAGATAGATGACTTGGGCCAAGCCAATATCTGCCTAGAACAAAAGAACTGTTTTTAATCACAATGCGAAAATCATTCACCCTTTGTAATTTTTGCAAGTTTTAAAACAGAAAAAGAAAAGATACAAGCTCCATATCTATTACTTTTAAATTTTAATGCTTTATTATTGTATCTCCAATAATGACGGACTGTTTCTCATTGAAGCCAATATTTTACCCACACTGTTGTCTGCTGATGAATTATGCTGAAAATCTAAAAAGAAACAGAACAAATAAAACAATGACATCATTTTACTTTCTCCTAATTTCTACAGCAAACCCTCTATATTCATAACCTCATATCTTTATAGAAACTCCTCCTGCAACACACTTTATTTCACACTGTACAAGTGATACAACAGGCTCAGTTTTAATGCTCTTACCTCATCAGTTGTATTTGAGTCAAAATGGAATACATATTTCAAAACTGATTTTTAAATCTTTCATTCCATTTGAAAATAGTTTTGTCTAAGTAATGGAATGAAGAAAAATAGACTTAAAAATAACCACATCTCTAAGATACCCTTAGTTTATTCTGAATCACTAGAGGCTAGAGTGAAGGTTTCTTTCCTTTTCTTCCCTCCACTTCCCTTTTCTACACTTCCCTTCCGAAGGACACATGCTCCACTATGTTCATAGCAGCCTTATTTATAATAGCCAGAAACTGGAAAGAACCCAGATGCCCCTCAACAGAGGAATGGATATAGAAAATGTGGTACATGTACACAATGGAGTACTACTCAGCTATTAAAAAGAATGAATTTATGAAATTCCTAGCCAAATGGATGGACCTGGAGGGCATCATCCTGAGTGAGGTAACACATTCACAAAGGAACTTACACAATATGTACTCACTGATAAGTGGATATTAGCCCAAAACCTAGGATAAACAAGATATAAGATACAATTTCCTAAACACATGAAACTCAAGAAAAATGAAGACTGAAGTGTGGACACTATGCCCCTCCTTAGAAGTGGGAACAAAACATCCTTGGAAGGAGTTACAGAGACAAAGTTTGGAGCTGAGATGAAAGAATGGACCATGTAGAGACTGCCATATCCAGAGATCCACCCCAGAATCAGCTTCCAAACGCTGACAGCATTGCATACACTAGCAAGATTTTGCTATAAGGACCCAGTCTCATGTGAGACTATGGTGGGGCCTAGCAAACACAGAAGTGGATGCTCACACATGGATGGATCACTGGGCTCCCAATGAAGGAGCTAAAGAAAGTACCCAAGGAACTAAAGGGATCTGCAATCCTATAGGTGGAACAACATTATGAACTAACCAGTACCCCGGAGCTCTTGACTCTAGCTGCATATGTATCAACAGATGGCCTAGTCGGCCATCACTGGCAAGAGAGGCCCATTGGACATGCAAACTTTATATGCCCCAGTACAGGGGAATGCCAGGGCCAAGAAGGGGGAGTGGGTGGGTAGGGGAGTGGGGGTGGGTGGGTATGGGGGACCTTTGGTATAGCATTGGAAATGTAAATGAGCTAAATACCTAATTAAAAAAAAAGAGTTAAGTTGTCAGCTTATGTCAAACTCACTACATAACCTAGGATCACCTCAATCCCACTATAGCTAAGCGTGGCTTTAAATTCATGATGACAAATCTTCCTTCCTCACCCCTTTAAGTCCTGTGATGACACATATAGCCCTGCTTACTGGATTTTTAAAAATTATCCTTTAGGGGGCTGATTATGGGATGGATCCCCGGGTATGGCAGTCTCTAGATGGTCCATCCTTTTGTCTCAGCTCCAATCTTTGTCTCTGTAACTCCTTCCATGGGTGTTTTGTTCCCAATTCTAAGAAGGAGCAAAGTGTCCACACTTTCGTCTTTGTTCTTGAGTTTCATGTGTTTTGCAAATTGTATCTTGTATCTTGGGTATTCTAAGTTTCCGGGCTAATATCCGCTTATCAGTGAGTACATATCATTTGAGTTCTTTCGTGATTGGGTCACCTCACTCAGGATGATGCCCTCCAGGTCCATCCATTTAAAAGCTGACACCATTGTACACACTAGCAAGATGTTACTGAAAGGACCCTGATATAGCTGTCTCTTGCGAGGGTATGCCGGGCCCTACCAAACACATAAGTGGATGCTCACAGTCAGCTATTGGATGGAACACAGGGCCCCCAATGGAGGAGCTAGAGAAAGTATCCAAGGAACTAAAGGGGTCTGCAACCCTATAGGTGGAACAACAATATGAACTAGCCAGTGCCCCCCGGGAGCTCATGTCTCTAGCTGCATATGTATCAGAAGATGACCTAGTTGGCCATCAGTGAAAAGAGAGGCCCATTGGTCTTGCAAACTTTATATGCCTCAGTACAGGCCAAGAAATGGGAGTGTGGGGGGGAGGGGAGTGTGGGAGAGTTTGGGGGACTTATGGGGTAGCATTGGAAATGTAAATGAAGAAAATACCTAATTAATAAAAAACTTATCAGTTAGGTATTTGTAAACTTTATATATTTGTTAACTTCACAGAACTGTCTCTTCAGCCTCTACTGAATCTAGGTCTTTAAGGAAGTTCATTTAGGTATTACAGCTCTAGAGTCATGTGTTGGATGATATCACATTTATTTTCTCAAGTAAATGAGACAAAGATATCACGTTTATTTTCTCAAGTAAATGAGACAAAGATATCAGCAAGTAACCAAGTAAAAGGTTTTTTTTTTAATTTTTTTTAGATTCTTATAATGTGTATTGTAGAAATCATGTTTATTTTGTTAGCAATGCACTAGCCTTCTTTTTGTATGAGGTATGCATCCAGAGACTCCAAACATGCTGTAAAATGCAGACAATATATCACTCTGCATATTATATGTTGTTTTTAAATTTTAAAATTGCATGTCAAAATTTAGTTTAAATTGTATATTACACACAATAGTAACAGAAAAAACTGTGTGAACATATTGTAATAAGTCATCTTAATGTACTTTTTCTCATTATCTTTTTCAGTTTCTCTTACTTAAAAATAATCTTATTGTTGAGTTGTGGAAAAGCTTTTCTCATCTATATAGACTTATGTTTTATCGTTTTGACAGTTTCAATTTTTTTTTTAGAAAAGCTTTTAAGTTTCATGAGGTCCAAGTTATTAATTGTTAAACTTAGTGCCTGAGCTTTTGGTGTTCTGTTCAGAAAGTTGTCTGTGCCAAACCCTGGAAGCCTATCACCCACTTTCTCTTCTATCTAGTGTATCTGGTTTTAGGTTGTAGTCGTTGATCCACTTGGACTTGGGTCTTCTTTAGTGTAATAGATATGGATCTATTTGCATCCTTCTACATGCAGACATCCAGTTGGCCCAGTACCATTTGTTGAAGACACTTGCTTCTTCCATTGTGTAGTTTTGGCTTTTCTGTCAAAATGAAGTTTCCATACTTGTGTGTATTTACTTCTGGTTCTTTATTTTGCTTACCTTAATCTACCTGCCTGTTTTTATGCCGGAATCAATGTAATTTTTATTACTGATTCTCTGTAGTATAGTTTGAGATCAGGAATGATGATAACTCCAGAAGATATTTTATTGTATAAGAATTTTTTTATCAATCCTTGTCTTTTTTATTTTTTATATGAAGTTGAGTATTGTTCTCTCAAGGTTTGTAAAGAATTGTGTTTGAACACTAATTGAAATTTCATTGAATCTGTAAATCGCTTTTGGTTAGGATGACCATTTTTGTTGTGTTAATCCTACTGATCCATGAGCATGGGAAAGCTTTGTATCTTATGAGGAAAGGGGTATCCAATGGCCCAGCTTGAGGCCACATTACATGAGATAGATCCCAACCCTTATATTCTTCTATACTAGAAGACAGGAGCCTACCATAACTGTCATCAGAGAAGGTTCTCAAAACAATTGGTGGAAACTAATGATGAGATCCACAGCCAAATATTAAATAGAGCTTGGCAAATCCTGTGTGCTGGGTCAGACAAGGCTTCAGTAGGTAAGGAATGATATGGTTGCTGCCCCTGGGACAAGGCCAGCAATTGTGGGCCCCCATGGATATTGATCACTGCTGTGGGCATAACACTTGTTTGTATAATATTATACATATTTCTACATTCCTCCTTTTAGCAATATCTTTCCTGTTTTCATTAATGACTCCATGATAATCAGAGACAGCATAACTTTTATCTAGTGTTTAACAAAATGGTAAACACTGAGATCATCTGGTCAGCTCTTAAAGTTGTGGAAAAGAAATTGAAAGCATAAGTTCAAAAGTACATACTTTCTGAACTATGCAAAAAAATAAGAATAGAATATGAATTGTATAAGGAACTTCATGAATCTAAAGAAACAAAAACAGCTTCACTAGAACCCAACTTGTCAGAAAAGCACAAAGGGAGAAAAAGAGATTTAAGGAGTAGTGATTGCAGGAGATACCACCCAGCTAAGTTTTTTGTTTATGCAAGGGAAGGCAGATTCCTGAGTTCAGAGTCAACCTGAGACAAGCAAAATTAGGGCTAGGCATTTTAGAAATGGTAATTTCAGAGTGTGGTCCAACCCAGCTAGCTTATCATCTGTGTTTAACAGAGTCAGAAAGATCTCTGAATTCTTTTGAAGTGCGTGGTTTTTTTTTGTTTTAGTTTTTTGTTTTCTTTCTTTTTCTTTTCCTTTTTCTTTCTATTTCTCTCTTTCTTTCTTTCTTTGTTTTTTTTAAATGTGCTTCCTGTCTTCTAAATATTAAAGAACTGGGGACATGGGAGAATATTTAAAGGGCAACCTGGAATAAATGACTGGATTGAAATGTAATATAAAAGATTGGGTTTAAAGATAAAAGCAATCTACAGCAAACCAGTAGCCAACATCAAAGTAAATGGTAAGAAGCTGGAAGCAATCCCACTAAAATCAGGGACTAGACAAGGCTGCCCACTATCTCCCTACCTATTCAACATAGTACTTGAAGTCCTAGCCAGAGCAATTCGACAACAAAAATAAAACAAGGGGATACAAATTGGAAAGGAAGAAGTCAAAATATCACTTTTTGCAGATGATTTGATAGTATATATAAGTGACCCTAAATATTCCACCAGAGAACTCCTAAACCTGATAAACAGTTTCAGGGAAGTGGCTGGATATAAAAATAACTCAAACAAGTCAATGGCCTTTCTCTACACAAAGAATAAACAGGCTGAGAAAGAAATTAGGGATAAAACACCCTTCTCAATAGTCACAAATAATATAAAATACCTTGGCGTGACTCTAACTAAGGAAGTGAAAGATCTGTATGAAAAAAAACTTCAAGTCTCTGAAGAAAGAATTTAAAGAAGATCTTAGAAGATGGAAAGATCTCCCATGCTCATGGATTGGCAGGATCAATATAGTAAAAATGGCTATCTTGTCAAAAGCAATCTACAGATTCAATGCAATCCCCATCAAAATTCCAACTCAATTCTTCAACGAATTACAAAGAGCAATCTGCAAATTCATCTGGAATAACAAAAAACCTAGGATAGCAAAAACTCTTCTCAAGGATAAAAGAACCTCTGGTGGAATCACCATGCCTGACCGAAAGCTGAACTACAGAGCAATTGTGATAAAAAACTGCATGGTACTGGTATAATGACAGACAAGTAGACCAGTGGAATAGAATTGAAGACCCAGAGATGAACCCACACACCTATGGTCACTTGATCTTTGACAAGGGAGCTAAAACCATCCAGTGAAAAAAGACAGCATTTTCAACAAATGGTGTTGGCAAAACTGGCGGTTATCATGTAGAAGAATTCAAATTGATCCATTCCTATCTCCCTGTTCTAAGGTCAAATTAAGTGGATCAAGGAACTCCACATAAAACCAGAGACGGTGAAACTTATAGAGGAGAAAGTGGCCAAAAGCCTCGAAGATATGGGCACAGGGGGAAAATTCCTGAATAGAACAGCAATGGCTTGTATTGTAAGATCAAGAATTGACAAATGGGACCTCATAAAATTTCTAAGCTTCTGTAAGGCAAAGGACACCTTCAATAAGACAAAAAGGCCACAAACAGACTGGGAAAGGATCTTTACCTATCTTAAATCAGATAGGGGACTAATATCAAATATATATAAAGAACTGAAGAAGGTAGACTTCAGAAAATCAGATAATCCCATTAAAAATGGGATTCAGAGCTAAACAAAGAATTCTCACCTGAGGAATACCGAATGGCTGAGAAGCACCAGAAAAAAAAAAATGTTCAGCATCCTTAATCATCAGGGAAATGCAAATATAAACAGCCTGAGATTCCATCTCACACCAGTCAGAATGGCTAAGAACAAAAATTCAGGTGACAGCAGATGCTGTCGAGGATGTGGAGAAAGAGGAACACTCCTCCATTGCTGGTAGGATTGCAAGCTTGTACAACCACTCTGGAAAACAGTCTGGAGGTTCCTCAGAAAATTGGACATAGTACTACTGGAGGTTCCTGCAGTACCTCTTCTGAGCATATATCCAGAAGATGTTCCAACTGGTAAGAAAGACACGTGCTCCACTATGTTCATAGCAGTCTTATTTATAATAGCCAGAAGCTGGAAAGAACCCAGATGCCCCTCAACAAAGGAATGGATACAAAAAATGTGGTACATTTACACATTGGAGTACTACTCAGCTATTAAAAAGAACGAATTTATGAAATTCCTAGGCAAATGTGTGGACCGGGAGGGCATTATCCTGAGTGAGGTAACCCAATCACAAAAGAACTCACCTGACATGTACTCACTGATAAGTGGATATTAGCCCAGAAACTTAGAATACCCAAGATACAAGATACAATGCACATGAAAGTCAAGAAGAACTAAGACCAAAGTGTGGACACTTTGCCCCTTCTTAGAATTGGGAACAAAACACCCATGGAAGGAGTTACAGAGACAAAGTTTGGAGCTGAGACAAAAGGATGGACCATCTAGAGACTGCCATATCTGGGGATCCATCCCATAATCAGCTTCCAAACTATGACACCATTGCATACACTAGCAAGATTTTGCTGAAAGGACCCTGATATAGCTGTCTCTTGTGAGACTATGCCGGGGCCTAGCAAACACAGAAGTGGATGCTCACAGTCAGCTATTGGATGGAGCACAGGGCCCCCAATGGAGGAGCAAGAGAAAGTATCCAAGGAGCTAAAGGGATCTGCAACCCTATAGGTGGAACAACATTATGAACTAACCAGTACCCCTCAGAGCTCTTGACTCTAGCTGCATATGAGTCAGAAGATGGCCTAGTAGGCCATCAGTGGAAAGAGAGGCCCATTGGTCATGCAAACTTTATATGCCTCAGTACAGGGGAACGCCAGGGCCAAGAAATGGCAGTGGGTAGGAGGGTATTGGGGACTTTTGGGATAGCATTGTAAATGTAAATTAGGAAAATACCTAATTAAAAAAAAAGAAACATGTACAGATTTTTAAAAAATGCATCTAAAAATACAAGTTCACACCATTCTAAAAATCACAATTCCCTTCCCCTAGGAGGGAAAAAAAGATTGGGTTTATAATGTGGAAGAGATGAACTATTCAGAGTGCTTTTTTAGATTAATAAAACCGAACTGCTTTGAGAACTATCTGGAGCAAAAAAATAGAGAGAGCTGTCTGGAGATCTACATAGAAATCAAAACAGAGAAAAATCAATTAGGAAGCTGTTTCATGAACAACACAGGTAGTAAGCTTGGACTCACAATTTGCCTTTGAGGCAGTTGTTTTTCCACTCCCAGATACTCTTTCTCTCAGAAATCCTCTCAAACCTTGGTAGGTGGCACCCTATCAGGGACTGAAACAGGGCAGGTAAGTATATTGGGCCCATTCAGTTTGGGACTCATTTCATCTAGGTGCCATTGTCCCACCTCCCTGTGACTCCATGTGAGATATTGCTGGTCAAAGTAGTGAAAGTTGGATGACAATGTCTGGTGTATAATGCTACAGCATATCTGTGCATGTGTGCCTGGTGTGTGATGCTGCTGCACATGTGTACATGATTGTCTGGTGTGGGATATTGCTGCACATGTGTATATGTGTGCCTGGTGTGTGATACTGCTGGACATGTATACATATGTGCCTGGTGTGTGATGCCACTTTATACGTAGGCCAGGTTTGAGATGCTACTATGCATGTGTTCCTGAGTGTCTGGTGTGTGTTGCTGCTGAACATGTGTACATGTTTGCCTGGTATGTGATGCTGCTACACATATGTACATGTGTGCCCAGTGTGTGATGCCATTTTCCATGTGTTCTGGATTTGATATGCCACCATTCATGTGTTCCTGTTTGTTTGGTATGTCATGCTGCAGTACATGTTTATATGTGTGCTTGTTTTATGCTGTTGCTGCACTTGTGTACATGTGTGCAAGATCTGTGATGCCACAGTACATGTGTACATGTGCACCTGGTGTGTGATTCTGCTGCACATGTGTACATGTGTGACTGGTATGTGCCACTGCTGCACATGTGTACAAATTTGCCTTTGTTTTTTATTTTATTTTTTCATTTTATTTTAGATATTGTCTATATTTACATTTCAAATGTTATCCCCTTTCCTAAGCCCCCCCCCCCCCGAAGATTCAATACCCCCCCCACATGCTGCCCAACACACCCATTCCCATTCCTGGTCCTGGCATTCCCCTATACAGGGGCATAGAGCCTTCACAGGACCAAGGGCCTCTCCTCCCATTAATGACCGACAAGGCCATCCTCTGCTACATATATAGCTAGAGCCACAAATTTCACCATGTGTTCTCTTTGATTGGTGGTATAGTTCCTAGGAGCTCTGGGGGCACTGGTTAGTTCATATTGATATTTCTCCTATGGGGCATCAGACCCCTTCAGCTCCCTGGGTACTTTCTCTGGCTCCTTCATTGGGGACCTTGTGCTTCGTCCAATGGATGACTGTGAGCATCCACTTCTGTATTTGCCAGGCATTGGAAGAGCCTCACAGGAGAAAGCTATATCAGGCTCCTGTCAGCAGGCTATTGTTGGCATTTGCCTAGTTGTTGGGAGCTATTAAGACAACTCTATTGTCTTGATCTCCGAATTGGGCCTCTCCCCCCCGAGAAGAAAATGGGGTCAAAAGGGGGCCACCGACACACCGCTCTGAGAACAACCACAGAATGTTCCAGCCCTAAGTTGGCGCCAGATGCCCTGACCACAAAATGTACCCTGATACCACCAAGTTCCTGCTTCCCCTTGTAGCTGCCAAAAGAAAAATTTCCACTGCCCCACCCCTCCTGCTGAGAAGTACCTGTACTTCCCCTTTTGTTTGTGCATTTAAGCCTTAGCCTTGCTGAATACAGAGACACCTTGATGCTACTCAGACTGATTCCATGTCATTTCTTGCACTTGGTGTCCATCTCTCCCTCCCCCCATTTGGTTCTTAGGAGAAGGTGCCCTCGAGACCCTCTAATAACTGGACCTGCTGGACGGGTCACCTAGTGTCTGGGTTTGGTGGTTGATTATGGGATAGATCCCCAAGTGCAGCAGTCTCTGGATGGTCATTCCTTCAGACTCTGCTCTGAACTTTGTCTCTGTAACTCCTTCCAAGGGTATTTTGTTCCCTATTCTAAGAAGGAATGAAGTATTCACACTTTGGTCTTTCTTCTTGAGTTTCATGTGTTTTGCAAATTGTATCTTGGGTATTCTAAGTTTTTGGGCTAATATCCACTTATCAGTGAGTGCATATCATGTGTGTTCTTTTGTGATTGGGTTACCTCACTCAGGATGATATTTCCAGATCCATCCATTTGCCTAAGAATTTCATAAATTCATTGTTTTTAATAGCTGAGTAATACTCCATTGTGTAAATCTACCATATTTTCTGTATCCATTCTTCTTTTGAGGGACATCTCAAAAATGCTGCAATCCATACTTCACAATATCATATGTGAGTGAATTCAAAGCAGTTTGCATCTAAAAAGTACACGACTGAACTTTTATTGAGTCATTATCATAAAGTAATTTCTATCATGTCATCATACTATCACTCAGTAAATATAAAAAGAGGTGACAGTTAAGAGCAGATGCTAAAACACAGTTCCCTGACATAAGTCAAAAATAATAATATTCGCATACAGAAAATCAATGAAATAGTATAGATGCTCAAATCTTTTACTTGTTTTGACCATGCTTCATTAGTTATCTCATTTGATACTATGACAAAATGCCTAAAAGCAAGAAACTTAACAAAAGGAAGGTTATTTGAACTCACTGTTTGACAAAATGGAGTCCATTCTGGTAAATATCCTTTATTGTGGAGATTATGGTATGGTTTCTATCAAAACCCTGCATCCTTTTAGTTTTGAACGGCTCCTATTACCCAAAACACATTTATCTGGATCACCTAAGTTATTTACATGCAACCTTATCCTCTCATATTGAGCTAGTGCAAGAGCTGCCATCTACTTCAGACTTCAAAAGTCACCTATAATTTCTGATTTCACATCTTTTTTGAAGTCATGACATGAACCAAAGAAACATGTTTTGAGATGTTTTTTACCTCTGTGTTAAAGTTGATTTGGGGAAGGTAGCTAAATATGTACCTATTACTTTCCAAGTCTTGTAATTGATTTATGCTGATTTGAATACCAGAAATCAAAAACAAACAAAGCAAACTAAAGCAAACAAGCAAACAAAAAACAGCAGAAAGTAAATTTAAGTTCAAAGACCTATTAATAGCAGAATTGATAATCTTTCCTATTCATTGTCAATTTGGGAATATTCCTCCCTCAAGAAATGGGAGTTGTCTATCTGAGTAGTTGAGCTTTCCCCCATAATTCCCCTCAGTTACCTGCTGGCAGAACCTTATCCCATCTAAGGAAAACAAGGTAAGTAATACTTTGAGAAATGAATAAAGAAACATTTTTACAAAACAAAAAACACAAAATAAAACATACAAACAACAATAACCACACAAAAAAACTAAGCACCGTGATGATTACAGAAATTGGGAAGCATAGGATATCCATACATAACCAAAATTATCTAATGCCAGCTACATGTTTTAAATAAAGAATTAATGATATCTTATTTAATGACATAGTCACTGGCACAAGAACCAGACTTTCTTATTGCCTCATAGTTCTTAAACAGAGGACAAATCATATAATTTGTTTCATAGATATCATATGATACAATAAGTTATGTCAGTATGGTGAATAATTTACAAACTTATTCTGGTCAGTGTGTTCAGTTAGCATGGAAGTAGTGTTCTATGGAAACGAAAACTATACAAAATGGGATGCTAGAAAGATGTCTTAATGGTTAATACAATTTCCTATTCTTGTAGCTCACCTAGATGGCAGAACATGGACAGAAGCTTTGCCTGTATCCCTGTCACAAGTAACATAATTATAAGTAAAAACCCATTTATTCAAACCTCAGTGTAAAAGGAGTGTTAGTCTTGTGTGTTTCCTTTGTTTAAAAGGCAGCCAAGGAGTGAAGGCATATTATAGTAATAACAAAAGACTCTGGATATGCCCTATTTTGAAGGAAAATTCACTGATGAGCTTAGTAGATAAATGTAGCATCCATCCAATTTGATTGGTTAGGAGCGCACATTCATTTAGCTTTCCACATTCATTGTTCCTAAGACAGAACATTCTTTGAAGCCTAGATTTTGAAATTAAAAATACAGAAAATAGAGTAATATGTCATTTGTTAGTCAAACTCTCATCATTTTAGTCCACCATTATATAGATATTTAGTTTTCAAGAGAGTTGTAAGTAATGGTGTTTTATTTATTTATTTTTTTAATTTCAATTATATTGAGTCCACTGATTGTCTTTTGGTAGAAGGACTAGTTTTACTATGTTAATCCTACTGATCCATGAGTATCATAGCTCTTTCTATCTTCTGATATCTTCTTCAATTTCTTTCTTCAGGTCTTGAGGGTTCTTTTCTTTGTGTTTGTTTTTTGGTTTTGCTTTATTTGTTTTTACAAACAAAGTAGAAGTGCTACTGTTTTCTTCTTCCTCTTCATCGTCGTCCTCCTCCTCCCCCTCCTCCTTCTTCTTCATAGTTAATCTTTTATCCAAACACTTCACTAAAGGTGTCTATCTGCTGTGAAAATTTTCTGAAGGGATTTTTGGTGTCATTCATGTATACCATTGTAAGAGCTCTAAATAATGATACTGTGACTTCTTTTTTTTTTCCAGTGTGTATCCCTTTGATCTTTAGTCATTTTCTTGTTTCATCTAGTACCTTAATTACTGTATTGAGTCAATATTGAGAAGAAAGAGAAAAAACAATAGCCCTTCTATATACAAATGACAATTGATCTGTGAAGGAAAACATGGAAACACACCCTTCTGAATAGCCACAGATAATATAAAATATTTTTGGGTACCTTTAACTAAGAAATATAAGACTTGTGTGATAAAAAGTGAAAACAAAACAAAAACAAACAAAAGGAAAAAAAAAACTTCAAGACTCTGAAGAAAAATTGAAGAAAACACCAGAAGATGGAAAAATATATGATAATCATTGATCATTAAGATTAACATAGTAAAAATAGCCAGTAGACCATAAGACAATCAGTGGGTTCATTGTAATCCAAATAAAAAACAAAAACAACAACAGCAAAAATCACCACTACTTCTAAATCTCTACAAAACTAAATAATATCCATATAATAGTGGATTAAATGAACTATCATTCCTAGTGTCTTTTCATTTATATTGTTTTGAAGTATATTTTAGACAGTACAATGGCTACTCCAGCTTATCTCTTACTTATGCCCATTTACTGGGAAAATCGGTTTGCAGACATTAGCTCTTAAGTAATATCTATGTTTGATGGAGAAGTTGTGTTTATTCTATGCAGCAGAAGTAATGGAAATGTTTTCACATCCATTTTCTAAGCCTGCTTCTTTTTATTTGGGAATTGAGTCCATTCATACTAAAAGATATCAATGACCAATGATTGCTAATCACTGTTTTGCATGGGTGATGGAGAGAGAGAGAGAGAGAGAGAGAGAGAGAGAGAGAGAGAGAGAGAGAGAGAGAGAGAGAGAGAGAGAGACAGAGAGAGAGACAGAGAGAAAGAGAGAGAGGGAGGGAGGGAGGGAGAGAGAGAGAGAGAGAGAGAGAGAGAGAGAGAGAGAGAGAGAGAGAGAGAGAGAGAGAGAGAGAGAGAGAGAGTTCTTCAAGCACAGAAATCAACATTTCCAAACTTTGGAATCTTTCAACTATCACTCCACAGAATGCCCCAGACATAATGTCATCTTTGAAAAGTTAGGAATTATTTTCTCTAAGTCTCTACACCATTTTCCAAAGTTGGAACATAATTTAAGAATCCAGACTGTACTGTGGTTCAGAATGTGATACCACAACAGTTCTCCATCTCTCCATAGCATTTGAGTTGGCCCCTATTTAGAGCTTCTAGAGACTTTGCAACTTCCTAACAGATTTCCTATATAGCAGGATTTCTCAACTGTTTCAAATGAGGTTGCCATTGAGGGCTACTGGTGACTATATATTGTATATTGACCCTGCCATTCCTGCATTCTGCTAGGGAATCACTGTCAGTCTAATAATTATATATATATGTGTGTGTGTGTGTGTGTGTGTGTGTGTGTGTGTGTGTGTATAATGATTATAAAATATAATATGATTATATGTTATCTTCTAGCTCTGAGGCCTATAACAAAAATTGTCCTTCTCAGCTTTCTGTGTTGGGATTTTCCTCAAAGACCTGGTCATGCTACTAGTATGTTTATCTACCTATGTGGTTACAAAATTATTTAATAATGTTTTTTATTTAAAAATAAACTATCCTCAATGTTCTTCTTAAATGTCAGATCTAAAGTTCTTCATTAACTAAAACTATGTCCTCCACCAATCTTGTCTCTGTGGGTTTTGGCAGGACATCCAGGCTTCAGTCACAGCTTCCTACATGAGCTCAAGGGTCCATGAGCCCAGGATTGTCTTTCTTGCCAGCATGTCCCTCCTCTCTCTACAATATTCAAAGCTTTTGTATGCTTAGCATGATTCTCTCTGGCCTTAGTTCAATACCTGGAAAATTCTGAGTGTTGCTCATTCTTATGTGATAATGATTGATGGTGAGAAGCAATTATTTCTTTAGCTTAACATTCCAATCCGAGCAATTGTACTAATGATTAACACCCAAGAAAACTCAGGGGTGACATAACAGTAAACAGTTGGTTTGGTAAAATAATTAGCATGTAAATCGACATGTAGTATTGCTATTTTTAAAACTCCTCACTATTTTTATAGACAATTCACATACTTTAAATTATAAGCATTTATTGAGTTATAAAAGCTGTAATAATGCTACTGCTCTAACCATTCATTCCAATACTTTCTCTACTACATATTGATTTTTGTAAGCCTTTGTTTAATGTAGTAGCTAGTATAGCCTCTACACAACCAAGATTTAAGAAGCAAATAGTCTACAATATACAATAAGCGATCATAGTTGCCACCCCTTTAATGTTTGTGGACCCTGAAAGGACACAAGGACCTCTCTAGGGTGGGAGAAACAAGTGCCCACTTCTGCTGTCTCATGTTTGGGCTTCCCACCTGTCACTAGGTCTTTCTGTGCATCATCTGCTACTCCATGTCTTACTTTCTGTTTTCTTCCTGGATAGAATTTTAATGGCAGAGAATTCAAGAAAATAATGAGGAAATTGAAAATAATGTATAGGTATTCAAGTCATTGTGACCCAATTAGGTTCACATTGCATCAGGAGAGGTTGCACCTAGATAGTTCAGAGAAAGATAGAGCTTATGATTATGATTTTTAAGATCTGCAACTTTTTAAATAAAGGTGATACAATAAAATTTGTCAAGAAGGTGAGTGACATTAACACCAAAGTGCATCAGCATTTGATTATAACATATATAGTTGGTCAAGCTATACCTTGAAATATGAGATATTTCATCACATGAATATTTGAGTCTTTCCTACTTCATAGAAGTGACACTTCAAATCAGACTGTGTTAGTCAGAGTTCCTTATGACAACAGCCATTCTTATAACGAAGAAAATTTAAGTGAAATTTAATAAAAGTTCAGAGGTTTAGTAGTTAATTAACATCACAGCAGGAAACATGGTGGCATGTAAGCCTACACAGTGCTGGAGAAAGAACTGAGAGTTCTATGACTGGTTCCACAGGCATGAGACAGAAAGCCACTGAGCATGAGCTTGAACTTTAGAGACCTCAAGGACCACCTGCTAGTGATACACTTCTTCCAACACAGACACACCTGCCTAAACAAGGACATATCTCTTTCAACCAATAATTTAAATGTGTGACTCTATGAAAGCTTTTCCTATTACAAACACTGAATATACTAAACTGTGGCTTCTTGAAACATTTAATTTTTGATAATTGCCTACTTGCTTTCAATCGAACAAATTTCCAGAAATTAAGACAATACCTAATCCCTTTCTTGGAAACAGTTTTTCATTTGCAAATATCAATCATTTATTCTAACAAAGTGATGATACTTTAATGTTCTCTGTGCTTCAAGTCTAAGACAGACAGGAAGAAAGGAAGGGAGGAAGGGAGGAAGGAAGGAAGGAAGGAAGGAAGGAAGGAAGGAAGGAAGGAAGGAAGGAAGGAAGGAAGGAAGGAAAGAAGGAAGGAAGGAAGGAAGGAAGGGAAAGAAAGAGAAAGGAAGGAAGAAAGAAAGAAAGAAAGAAAGAAAGAAAGAAAGAAAGAAAGAAAGAAAGAAAGAAAGAAAGAAAGAACGAGAGGGAGACAGAAAGAAAGAAAGAAAGAAAAGGAGAAAGGCAGAGAGAAAGAAAACACACATACACAAACACACATGCACACACATCATCATCATTATCATCATGTACTATCTCAGAGTCTCCTTTTAAGTCTGATTAAATATGAAATACTTGTTTTTGTTTTTGTTGTTTTTCAGAAAAGATATTTCATATAGTTCTGGCAACTTTTCAGGCCACAGTGCAGAGTAGACTTGAGTCCAGACAATGGCATGACAGTTGTTGGCTAGGGACACACCTTGACCTGGACAGCTGTTGTCCATTCTTCTTGCCTCCTATTTAATTCCAAACCCCATGTAAGGACTTTGTCAATGGAATTAGGTGATAAGGAGAGACACTGGGACTCTTTCTTCCTATTGTAGCCAGTTAGTATTAATAGTCTTCCTCTTCACTCAATCACTTGTCTCAGTAATTATCACACTGACTATGAGAATTTGATTCTAGCTTTTTAAAATCAGCTGGACCAATACATGACTTTAATAAGACTCATAGTACTTTCTATTTTTGCCCTCCTCCTGAGATGATCTCTCTCCATTACTGGTGAAATTTCAGATTGGATCTTCTACTATTTTATTCTTATTCATAAAATGAAAGTGATATTAGTGCTTAATCTATTGCTTAAAAGATAACGTCTATCATAGTTAAATATTTGTTAAAATTATTCAGTGAGGCAATATGGTAGTGGGGTTTTTATCTCATTTTCAATAATGGACACACTCTTCTATCCCAATATTTACCCTTCATTTCTTAGCATAACTTTTACACTGTAAGAAGGAGGTATTGGTTTTAAATTTAAACACAATGATTATCCCTTCTATAAAATTTGACTTTAGGTAGAAATTTTAAAAATTCAGCATATTACCCAGTGATTCAACTACATTGACAATGTATGTCTTAATATTTCATTAATTGTTGTTACTAATTACTTTCACATTGTATAGTTGTATAATTTATTGATACCCTGAAGGATATCTAGATTTTTTAAAAATTATTCACTATTGTGTATAAAGTTACTATTAACTTCTAAGTACAGGCTCTTGTTTTAACGTTAGGTATGGGTACCCTAATGTAAAATCAAGATGGCCTTGTATTACAACTTTAGTCTTAATTTGATTTCTGAAAAGATGGCTACACAGAACTGGTCAAGCAAAAAGAAACTTGTTCACTCACTCAAAAGACTTTTAAGAATTATACTCTCCCAATTTCTTTTCGAATTGAATGCTCTTTAATTTCATGACCCACATTATATTGTTCTGCCTAACTTTCTCTGGTAATGAAGCTCTTTTAGGGAACAGAAGGATTTCTCTCAGGCCCCATCATATTGTCCTCTCTCTCCTCCTATATTCCAGTTAAATGCCCAATCATCTCTTTTCACAGTCATTTTTTTTCTTAATAAAGACCATTAGAAAATATATTTTTCTCTTTATAGAATTCTCTGTGTTACTAATTATGAGACCCAATTATGATTCAGCACCCAAATCTGAATTCAGTTCTGAAATTGTCAAAAAATAATTATAGTTGTCTAATCATATTTGAACTTATTTTATCCTTTTTATGTGAACTGGTATATAGTTTAAAGTACCAGATTTATAAACTTCAGTAAATACACAATGCACATTTCTCCTTTCAAATATGCTGGGACTCTAGTACTTTCTGTTGTTGAATTTGGAACCTAATGATTTATATCCCCTTTTGTTTTGGTATTATTTATTTCCAATCTAGGTAGAGCTTTATCAATTTTATTGATCTTTGGCAAAGCTAGCATTTAGTATTTTATTGACTTGCACTTTTTTCCAAGAGTTAAATTTTATTATTTTATAAGTTTATTAGTATTGTATCCTTCAGTTTTATGACATTGTGTTCATGTTTTTACTCTAGCCTCCAGTTGTAGAATATTTGATTATTGATTTTAAATTATTGCCCACATTTAGTAACTATTAACTTTTAAGGACAAGCATTTTTCAATGCAAACTTTCTTCCCAGCATTCATTCATATTCATAACATAACCAATATAGTGTATTTCTGTTCTCATTTAGTTATATGTATTTGTCCAACTATTATTTTATGCTTCTCTTGATTTATGAATTATTTGAAGTAAATGTGGGAAGCCGCCCCCACATTTGCCGTTGCAAGATGGCACTGACATCCTGTGTTCTAAGTGGTAAACAAATAATCTGCGCATGTGCCAAGGGTAGTTCTCCACCCCATGTGCTCTGCCTTCCCCGTGAGGACAACTCGGCCAATGGGCTGCAGCCAATCAGGGAGCAACACGTCCTAGGTGGAGGATAATTCTCCTTAAAAGGGACAGAGTTTTGCCATTTTCTCTCTCTTGCTCTCTTGAGCTCTGGCTCCTAAAGATGTAAGCAATAGAGCTCTTGTTCTCTTGCGCTCTGGCTCCTAAAGATGTAAGCAATAAAGTTTTGCCGCAGAAGATTTCAGTTTGCTGCGTCTTTCCTGGCCGGTCGCGAACGCGTGTAAGAAGTAAACTATTTAATTTACATATGCTAAGCAGTTTTATTTTGTTTTAAGATAAAATATATTCAGAATTATAGGACATTATGAAAATATGTTCAAGGTCATGACTGATGGCATAGTGGGTAGAGGTTCGTGTTAGAAACTGTGAATCTGAGCTCCATTACTAATTTCTACTTCCATTGGTGAATGAAAAGAAATGATACTTTCAGGTTTGTCATCTGACCTCTGGGGTATATGTGAACCTTCAAAAATACAAATTTTTAAAATATATATATATTTAAAATGGATAGATGTTTTACTTGTACATGTCAGTTCACAGAATGCATGTGTAATGCCCACCTTACTCAAAAGAAGGCATCACAATACCTGGGAATGTAATTACATCTTATTATGAACCACTGTGTGTATTGGGGAATCAAACCCAGGTCCTCTGAAATTAAGACGAGAAGATATTCTTTATTTTTGAAACACCCTATCCCATTCTCCCTCCCCCTGCTTATATGAGGGTGCTCCCTCCAACCCACTTCCACCTCAATGCCCTAGCATTCTACTACAATGGGGTATTGAGCCTTCAGAGGACCAAAGGCCTCCCCTCCCATGGATGCTCTTAATAACTAAGATATCACTCCACTCCAGCACATATGGGCATGTGTGCCCATGTGTTTATGTGTGTGCACACATTTTATTTAATTAAAGCTTTAAAATTAAAAAAAAAAGGGCTGTAAATGTTTATAGAGTAGAAGGCATGAAATAGCCAAATACAAGTAAAACAAATAAATCCTGAGAGGCAAAGAGAGGAAGGGATCAGGGTAAGAGAGGGGTACTGGAGGGAAAATAGAGTCAGGATAGGTATGGGGGGTGGTGAAGACAGGAAAGATGTTCAGAGTGTGAGAATAATGAATAGAAACATGCAGCAGGGGAGAGTAGGGAGTGGGGGAAACTCTTTAAGTTTCAGAAACCTGGGGTGTGAGAGGCTCCAGGACTCAATGGGGATGACATTAGCCAAAAGGCCCAAGAGTGGAGAGATGGATCCTGAAGATAGACATGTACAAGATAGACAGGACCTCAAGTGGCAGAATGAGTTCAGCAAACTACCTTCTAAATTTTTGATCCATAATTATTTCTGTCTAAGAGAAATACAAGGACAAAAATGGAGCAAAAACTAAAGGAAAGGTTATCCAACGACCGGCCTAACTCAGATCCATCACTTGGCCAAGCACCAAACCCTGACAGTATTACTGATACCATGCCATGCTTGCAAACAGATGCCTAGCGTGGCTGTTCTCTGAGAAGCTTTACCAGTAGCTAAGTGAGACAGATGCAGATGCTTACAGCCAATCATTGGACTGAGGTTGGGGAACAATATGGAAGAGATAGGGGAAGGATCTAAGGAGCTTAAGAAGATGGCAATTTTATAAGGAGAACAAGAGTTTCAACTAACCCTAGGAGTTCCCAGAGATTAAGCCACTAACCAAAGAGCATACATGGGCTGGTCCATGGCTCCAGAGACATATGTACAGATGACTGCCTTGTCTGGCCTCAGTAGCAGAGGACACACTTAATCATTTACTGACTTGATGCCCCAGGGGAGGGGGATAAGAGGATGAGCAGAGTGAGGTTGTGGAGAGTGTGAGGGTGAGGTGAGGGTACTTTTTCAGAGCCAAAGGTTAGGGGGGGTTGGGTGACGAACTCTTGAAGGGGGGAACTGGAAGAGTGACAACATTTGAAATGCAAATAAATAAAACAACTAAAAAATAAATATGGCTTGGAATCTTTTGTGTGTGTGTGTGTGTGTGTGTGTGTGTGTGTGTGTGTGTGTGTGTGTGTGTGTGTGTGTATTATGTATGTATTTGTTTGATGGCTGTGTTTTCTGGATTCTTTCTTTGATCACTCTCCACCTTTATTTTTTAACACATTAAAAGAAAAAAAAATTATATTTTTGGGACTTGTTGAGCCTGAAACTGGCCAACAGGCTCCTGGAATAGGCTTGTCTTTCCTTCTTTCTCGAGAGCTGGAGTTAGAGGCATATGCACATCTTTTTTTCACACTAACTTAGCTCACTCTCCAGCATGTGCACATTCTTTTATTTCCATCAAAACAAGCATTTATTTTTAATAAAATAATTTTATGAATATCACAAATAGTACTGAAAGAGCAAACACAGAACAAATGCATGATTATAATCAAGTAATTATTGTGGCATCACTAAAAAGCACTGTCTTATATGGAGGGAGGATCTCTCTTTAGTTTCTTTTGGAGGCACTTAGAAGTCTCCCACTATTATTGTGGGTTTTGGTGTGTGCTTTGAGCTTTAGTAAAGTGTCTTTTATGAGTGTGGGTGCCCTTGTATTTGGAACAAAGATGTTCAGAAGTGAGAGTTCATCTTGGTAAATTTTTCCTTTGACCAGTATGAAGTGTCCTTCCTTACCTTTTTTTGATAAATCTTGGCTAAAAGTTTATTTTATTTGATATTAGAGTGAGTAGTCCAACTTCTTTCTTGGGACTATTTGCTTGGAAAATTGTTTTCCAGCCTTTTACTCTGAGGTAGTGTCTGTCATTGTCAATGAGATGTGTTTCCTATATGCAGCAAAATGCTGGGTCCTGTTTACATACCAAGTCTGTTAGTGTGTAACTATTTTGGGGGAATTGAATCCATTGCTGTTAAGAGATATTAAGGAAAAGTGATTGTTACTTCCTGTAATTTTTGTTGTTAGAGTTGGGATTATGTTTGTGTGGCTATCTTCCTTTGGGTTTGTTGACAGATTATTTTCTTGCTTTTTCGAGGGTGTACTTTCCCTCATTGTGTTGGTGTTTTCCATCTATTATCCTTTGTATGGTTGGATTTAAGGAAAGATATTGTGTAAATTTGGTTTTGACATGCACTATCTTGGTTTCTCCATCTATGTTAATTGAGAGTTTTGCTGAGTATAGTAGCTTGGGCTGGTATTTGTGTTCACTTAGGGTCTGTATAACATCTGCCCAGGATCCTCTAACTTTCATAGTCTCTGGTTAGAAGTCTTGTGTAACTCTGATATGTCTGCCTTTATATGTTACTTGACCTTTTCCCTTACTGCTTTTAATATACTGTGTTTAGTGCATTTGGTGTTTTGATTATTATGTGACTGGAGGAATTTCTTTTCTGGTCCTGTCTTTTTGGAGTTCTGTAGGCTTCTTTTATGTTTATGGGCATCTCTTTCTTTAGGTTAAGTAAGTTTTCTTCTATAATTTTGTTGAAGATATTTACTGGCCCTTTAAGTTGGGAATCTTTGCTCTCATATACCTATTATTCTTAGGATCTGTCTTCTCATTGTGTCCTGGATTTCCTGGATGTTTTGGGTTAGGTGCTTTTTGATTTTTGCATTTTCTTTGACTTTTGTGTCAATGTTTTCTATGGCATTTTCTGCACCTAAGATTCTCTTCTATGTCTTGTATTCTGTTGTTGATGCTTGCATCTATGACTTCTGATCTCTTTCCTAGGTTTTCTAACTCGAGGCTTGTCACTCTTTGTGATTTCTTTATTGTTTCTATTTCCATTTTTAGGTACTGGATGGTATTGTTCATTTCCTTCACCTGTTTGATTGTGTTTTCCTGTAATTCTTTAAGGGATTTTTGTGTTTCCTTTTTAAGGGCTTCTGCATATATACCCATGTTTTCTTGTATTTGTTTCAATGAAATATTAAGTCCTCTATCAATATTTTGAGAAGTGATTTTAGATCCGAATCTTGCTTTTCCAGTGCGATGGTATATCCAGGACTTGTTATGGTAGAGGGAATTGGGTTCTGATGATGCCAAGTAACCTTGGTTTCTGTTGCTTATGTACTTATGCTTGCCCCTTGCCATCTGATTATCTCTAGTGTTACCTTCCATCTCTCTATCTGACTGGAGCTTGTTCTTCCTGTGATCCTGGTTGTGTCAGAACTCCTCAGAGTTCAGATTTCTCTGTGATCCCATGGTTCTGGGATTCTGTAATCCTTATATCCTGGGTGTGTCAGAGCTCTTGGGAGTCAAGCTGCCTTGGGACCCTAAGATACTGGTATGACCAAGCTCCCTGGTTCCTGTGATCCTGTGATCCTATGGTCCTGGGCATGTTAGAGTGCCTGGAAGTGGAGTTTTTTCTGGGTGTGTGGGACTGACTGTGGAGTTCCCTGGGAATCTTTCTATGCTATAAAATACGGACTATCTCCTTGCCCCGTAGGATAGATCAGTAGATAGATCAGTAGACACTGATTATCACATTGCAATAGCCCTATTTCTACACCTCCCTCACATTACATCTCAGATCCTTAAAATGTACTCATGTCAAAATCATATATATCTAGACACTTTGTCAGCTGTAAGAAAATTATTTTACATATGGCTTTGATACTCTTACAAATATAAATCCATCTCTTGTAGTCTAGTTTAATGGCTGTATAGGGTGGATTCCAAGTTGAAAATGCCATCTCAAAGATTTTTATTTGTGCTGCAAATTTTCTTTATTGTCAAAAGTAGTTAGATTTAAAAGGTATAAAAATATATAAGAAAATGTCTATAAATACTAACCACACTACCTGTATACTATATACTAATTATATGCATATATACATATATATAATTGTGTGTGTGTGACATGCTTAAGACTTATGAACATCCCACTTCCCTTGGTCTACAATCTATCTGTTGTCTAACAGTGAGGTTATCCATAAAGCCTCACCAATATCTATTCATAATCTATTTAGCATCTGTGTATCTATTACCTTTTTAATAATAAAGGTTTGTTGTTCTAAAACATGGTCACACTGTGAATAGTAAATATAGAATAAACTCATTTTTTTCAGATAGATTTTTTTCATCTTGTCTAGCCACTGCCATAAGGTAGAGAATGCCTCACCAATTTTAATAAAAGAAATAATATTTTTCCTAATATAGAATCAATTTATACCTTTAAAAATCATGAAGCAGTTAAGGAAAATAGTGATGAAATTTAAGAAACAGAAAATAATAACATAAATACATTACAGATTGACTAAATTATGCTAAGGATTACATAAATCTTACCAAGATACATATTCAATTTTATAATTTACATGATTTCTTGTTGATCTTATTTAATTGCCTCATTTGCTATTTAGAGAGGAAGAAATTTATTTCATTTACTGACTTCAACCTTTATGCAGAAATAGTAAATTGGGATGCAGCTTTTAATCGTTTATTTGTCATACTATAGAATTAATATACGTTAAAAATGGAAAAAGTATAATTTTAAATATATAGGGTTAAATAAATTTTGATTTGTGGTTTCTGTTATTTATACAAGAGCTATCTTTCTGATAAAGAAAAAATGTAGATACATATACAATCATGTAAATTAAGAATATTTTAAAGCAAAAAACCAAGGATATAAATGGTTAATATTAATGGTTCTCCTTATAAATTATAATATTAATTTGATCACAGTTTGAATTATGAAGAATTTTTTCTTTTGAATTTTCAAACCTTTGAATTGTGTGTGTTGGTATAAATGTGTGTGTGTGTGTGTGTGTGTGTGTGTGTGTGTGTGTGTGTGTGTGTGTTTACATGCACTTATGTGTTTGCCCTTATGGGTGGAGGACCAAAGCATTTATTTTATTTCTCAGTCCTATTCCATCTTATTTTTTGAGGCAGAATATCTCACTGAATTTAGTTTATTGCTAAGAATAGAGAGATTAGGCAAGAAGACACAGGAGTCCTCTTGTCTTCACTTCCTAAAAACACATGCTGTTTTTGTAGATGCTACGATATGAATATAGGTTCTTTTGTTTGCATGACAAGCATCCTTAATTAGCTATCTTCCAGCCTCTTGAGTAGATTCAATAAATAATTTCTTTGTTGAATTTTTATAGAAAAAATTCAGAAACAACATAAGACCCAATGGAAACAAAGGAACAAATCATATGAAAATGTACAATTTTGATGTTATTTTGCCTTTAAAATTAGCATGTGGGTATGTGGTAAGGAGATATCATTCTTTGATTTGGTTTTTAACCCTGGTCTGCCAGTACTCAAATCATTTTCTTCATGGAGTTTAAAGATACCAGCATATATACCACAAGATTTGTCAGCATAGGAGGACACAATGGAGAAAAGAAAACACCATTAGGAGGGCGGATGTTAGCATGCTACATTACTAATGCTGGGGATGCAAAGACCAAGTCAATGCAGTGCTAAATCAGGCAATTACAGTGTTCAAATAACCCATAAGAAATATGACCCAGATATATCACTCCTAGGTATTTACCCAATGAACTCCAAGTAAACCTAATAGAGATGCTTTTATGTTAGTGTTTATTAAAGCAGTAGTCATAGTAGCTCAATTATGGGACCAATCTAAATCTACCAATCTAAATAATGAATATATGGTTTATATATAGAGAGGAATTTTTGTTAAACCATAAAGAAGAATGTAGTTACGTGTTCACTAGAAACTGGAAAGAGCTGATGATAATCCTATTAAGTGAATTAAGTCAGAAGAACAAAGACAGATTTTGTATATTTTCTCTCAGTTATAATGAGTGTGTTTGTATATATGTATATTGTGTAGTCATATATGGGCTTTTATATATGTGTACATTAAATCACACACACACACACCCCCCACACACACATATATATTTATATCACCACAGTTATAGATACCATTGAGCGCAGAATATGCAGCAAGAGGAAGGAAATGCACAATGGCAAGAAGGGGAGCCTTGCTAATCACATTGTATCTGCCATCAGGATATAGACAGCATGAACATCAAGAATGGCTCAAAAATGGATCCTCCAAATTCGTTCCTTGTATCCCATTTCTTCCAGAGAGTCTCCACATTCTAAATGTTAGAGGATCTAAAGTGTCCACAACCTCTACAGATAGCACTTCCTTGTGGGGTTCAAATGTTCTAACCTGTAGGGGACATTTTGTGCTTTATAATAGGAGGAGGAAGAGGTAGAGGAGGAAGAGGAGGAGGAAGAGGAGGAGGAGGAGGGAGAGGAGGAAGAGGAGGATAAATATGAAAAAAGAAAAATCAAAATGTAAATGTCTACTTAACCTGTATCTTGAAATACTCAACAAACCTATACCACTCACCCCTACACAAATCTTATAATTTATGTGGGAAAAAGCTTTATTTTTTCTTCTGACTCTGAAGGTTGGTGAGGGAACAATGATTCAAAATTAGAAGGATTGGATCTTAAGGATAGCTTAGTGGATAAATAAAGTGTTTACTTGGTGTGCAGAGAGGACCTGAGTTTGAGTCCCCAGAACCTAGAAATTTGAACATGGTACTACACATCTGTAACACCTGTGATCTTTAAGACACTAGGGAAGGCAGAGACAGAACAAAACTGCTTTCTTCCACTAATGTAATCATCTCCAATTGTATCTGTGCTGTAATAATTGACAATAAGTTATTATTTCATTGTAGCTGGATAATATCTTATTTTGTCGAGGTAGCACATTTTCTCTGTCCACCAGTCAGTGAACTGACACACTTTAGGTATTTTTCTTTTTTCTTTCCTTCTTTCTTTTAAATTAATTATTTTATTCATTTACATTTCAAATGATATCCCCATTCCTGATTACCCCTCCAAAAAACCCCCATCCCATCCCTCCTTTACCCATTCCACTCTGCCTCTATGAGAGTGCTCCTTCACCTACTCACCCACTCCTGCATCACTCCTCACCATCCCTCTACAGAGGAGCATCAAGCCTCCAAAAGACCAAGCCTCCCCTCCCTCCATGTCATTGATGCCAGATAAGGCCATCCTCTGATTCATATATAGCTGGAGTCATGGATCCTACCACATATACTCTTTGGCTGATGGTTTAGGCCATGACAGCTCTAGGTGGTCCAGTTAATTGATATTGATCTTCCTGTGGGAATGCAATCTTTTTCAGTTTCTTCAGTGCTAGTTTTTTTTTTGTTTGTTTGTTTGTTTTTTGTTTTTTTTTTCTTCTTCCTAGCTTTTCCAATGGGCTCCCTGGCTCATTCCAATGGTTGGCTGTAAGTGGCTGCATCTGTATTGGTCAGATGCTGGTAGAACCAGAACAGAGAACAGCCATATTAGTTTGTCAGAAAGTGTTTCTTGGTATCAACAATAGTGTGGGGATTTGGTGTCTTCCAATGGGATGATCCCTAAGTGGTATGATCTCTGTATGGCCTTTCCTTCAGTCTCTGATCCAATTTTTGTCTGTCTTACCTTTGGACACAAACATTTCTGGATTAAAATATTTGAGCTGCATGGGTGTCTCCATCCCTCAACTGGGAGCTGTGCATATCTAGTGGTCTCTACAGGTTCTATCTCCCCTCTGCTGGGCATTCCAGCTAAAGTCATTGTCATTGGGTCCTAGGAGGTTTTGACTTCCCTGGAGTCTTAGACTTTCTAGTGGCTACCCCAGGCCTCCATCCCCCACTGCTACATGTTTCTATTCAATTTTCTGACCCTCTGAACTTCTCTCCTGTCACTTCCAACACTTTTTCCTGCTTCTCCTCCCCCACCCTCTCTCCCTTCCAGGTCTCTACAACCCTCTATCTCCTGTGATTATTTTGTTACCCATTTTATGTTGGATTGAAGCATCAACACTTTTGTATCCCTTCTTTTTAAGCTTCATAAGGTTTGTGGGTTGTATCATGGGTATTGTGACCTTTTGGGCTAACATCCATTTATCATTGAGTACATACAATGTATGTTCTTTTGTGTCTGGGTTGCCCCTCTCAGGACAGTATTTTCTAGTTTCATCCATTTGTCAACACATAAAATAATGCAAACTGATCCATTTTTATCTCCTTGTACAAAGCTCAAGTCCAACTATATCAAAGACCTCCACATAGAGCCAGATACAAGAACTCTAATAGAAGAGAAAATGGGGAAGTGCTTCAAACACATTGGTGCAGGGGAAATTTTCCTGAACAAAACACCAATGGCTCAAACTCTAAGATCAACAATCCACAAGTGGGACCTCACAAAATTTAAAATCTTCTGAAATTCAAAGGACAATGTCATTAGGACAAAACAGCAACCCACAGATTGGGAATAGATCTTGACCAACCCTACATCCAATAAGTGCTAATATCCAAAATATACAAAGAACTCAAGAAATTAGAAACCAAAGAACCAAATAACCATATTAAAGCTGGGGTACAGTGCTAAATAAAGAATTCTCAACCGGCAAATGTAGAATTGCTTAGAAGCACTTAAAGAAATGTTCAACATGCTTAGTCATCAGGGAAATACAAACTAAAATGACCCTGAGATTCTACCTCACACCAATCAGAAGGCTAATATCAAAAACTCAGGAGAGAGTGATACTGGTGAAAATGTGGAGAAAGTGGAACACTCCTCCATTGCTGGTAGGATTGAGACCGGTAAAACCACTTTGGAAATCAATCTGGCAGTTCTTCAGAATATTGGAATATTTCAACCTGTCTACCCAGTTATACCACTACTTGGCATAAAACCAAAAGATTCCCCACCATACCACGTGGACACATGCTAAGTTCATAGCAGCCTTATTTATAGTAGGTAGAAGCTGGAAACAACCCAGATGCCCCTCAAGAAAGAATAGATACAGAAAATGTGGTACATTTACACAATGAAATACTACCCAGCTATTAAAAAAAAACCAAAAACAAAAACAAAAACAAACAAACTTCATGTTTGTTCAGGCTATTTTCCTTTTTTGACTATTGACAGTGATATATAAGGCATTCTGGAAGTATAGATGTCCTTTCAACATGCTAATTAACACTTGTAAATGATTGATGCTGCCTCATGATAATACTGTTTTTCAATCTACATACCATTTTCCATCATTTTTGTGCTAACTTATCTCTAGTATGGAAGGGCCCTCATATGCTTGTCATAGTTTTGTCCCTGCAGTCTTCTTGGTGGTGGATATTCTTTCTTGTGTACTGTGCTAACTTCTGGTTTGATTCATATCCCTTTTCCACTTATTTTTATTGTCTCATGAGCTTCCATAGTGTACTGCTTGCTGAACTGATGAAATGAAAGTATTCTCCCATTAGACATCATAGGGTCTAACAAAAACTGATGTTGAAAAATAAATATTGCCCAATAGACATTGGCGATGTAACTTAAGGAATTAGGAGTTTCATAACAAATAAAGAAATAAAAGCTCAATTGCCACATATTCTTATACCATTCTTGTTGTATTGCATTTCCTACATAATAAAATGATTCTTATAATAAATTATTATATATATGCATATATGTGACAATTATAATTCAGTTGTACAAAATAAAAGAAAAGTAAATACACACATGTCAAAGAAAGTTATCTGATGTCTACATTCATGGTTGCTTTGATGGTCAGTTTTAATTGTCAACTTTGCCCAATAAAGAGTGAATCACTTTGGAAGAGAGTCTTAATGAGTGATTTTCTAGATCAGGTAGGCTTGTGGACACATCTGTGAAGGTTTATCTTAAAAATATAAACATATATAGGAAGACCCTGACACTGTTGGCAGCACTATTCCTGAGTTTGGGACATAGCCCTGTTAATCTTGGAAGAAATGGAGCACTAAGCAGTGAACATGCACACTTTCATTTTCTTCTCCTCCTGTCTGTGTGTATGATGTAATTACATAGTTGAAGCTTCTGCTAGTCTGGTTTCTCTGCCACGGTGGAGTATAAGCTGGAATTGTGAGGTAAAATAAAAGATTTTCCCACTAAAGTACTTTGTTCAGACCATTTTATTAGAGCAACAGAAATGCAAATAGAAATGTTACCTTCCATAAGTATGAGATTTTCCTATATTGACAATTAGTTTTAAAAGTTTTTGGTAATCATGGAGTTTAGTTTTCCAGATAACACCATTCACTCTGTAAAGTACACCCTGGTACTTCAGAGAAATGTTAATTCCTCCTTGCTGTGTTCATGATGATAGGATTCTGAGAAGTCTCAGAACCAATTCTTGATTCTAAGAATTGTGAGAACTGTAGATACTGATCACAATGTGCAGCATCATAGTTTCTTTGGATGGTGAGTGAAATGAGAATAGCTACATGGTATGCTGGGTAGTTTTACCTGTCTATGTCTCACAACTTACAATCACCTAGGAGGGTGAGTCTCACTGAGGAATGGTTAAGTTGGCTTGCAGACATGTCTGTAGGGAATTTATTTGATTAGTAATTAGTACAGAAAGACCTACCCTCAATGAGAGCAACAACATTTCAGAGCCTGGACATATTGTCAAAGTAAAGAAGTCTAGCTGAGCTGAAGCAAACCAGAAGATCAAGGATTCACTGTAAACCAGAATTCTAATTTTTTTTTTTCCTGGTGAAGTCACTTTGTGGTTAGGCTGTTTTATCACAGCAACAGAAATCAAAGTTGAACAATTGGTGTTCAATATGTATGCAGTGGTTTGAAGCAAGTTAGAATCTTGACTCAATATAAAGATTCACTGTATAATTTATAAATAGGATGGAAATTGCCAGCTGCTGGGTCATGTGGGAAATAGGATGCTAGTTAAAGACAAAACTTTCATTTACAAGATAATAAGATAATAAATGCTAAGCCTGGTCATTGAAGATAGAAGTTCAACAGCTGTACTTAAGTATTCCAAACTCAGGATTCCACAACTCAACAGATGCCATAATCTGCAGCAATCACATTTCCTAAGGAAAATTGTATAATATTTATTTACAACCATTTTGAATTCACACATATGCTATACATAAAATAATCTGTAGACTACTGACAATACTGTATATAGTAAAAGTGTTGTGTACATACTTGTTAGATAATACTGTTTAGTTTATAAGTATACCTATATAAGTATGCGAACAACAAACATCAAAGTCAGATTATGTAATGATCATAGAAAAACTGTAGGTATTCTTTTCAAAAACTTTCCATCTGTACCTGCTGGAATTTTAGATGTAAGACATTCAGATTTAGAAGGCTCAACAAGTGCTATTTTCTTTACACTTTCTAAAAGAATACATCATACATATCTTCCTAAAAAACTACCACACACTCCCTCAAAACAGTGACAATCTGTGATAATTTGTGTGGGTGTTGATTGATGTGATGTGGTATATATATATATATGTATATATATATATATATATATATTAGCCATTATTTTATAACTTTCATATATGTAACTTTTTAAAGTTTGCTGCAGTGTGGTTGAAACTAGAGTAAAAATTATATTCTGCATATTAAGATACCAATCTTCCCATGCTTGGTAGCATTCACACAGAATACATGAACATTTTTATGGAAATCTGTTTTATTACTTTTGTGATTATTTTTACCTATAAGGTATTATAAAGGGACACAGAATCACTACAAATTTATTTATCAAATTAGAAATTATCCATGGTTTCTCTCCAAGTGTATTTAATTATAATTCTAAAATTACTAAATGTGTTTTGATGCATAATTCTTATTTTATTTTTATTAATAAATGATAATGATGTTTTGCCAAATTGAAACATAAAACTTAAAAGATTTTGCCATGATTACAGAGTTCTGTCACATACTTTCTTCCAAGTATAGAGTGCTTCCAATTTAAGGAACTCATATATTTATTATAAAACTATGCTTGTGAAACAAATGAATAAGTGACAATAACAACACTTGTAAGAGACTTACTTAGCCAAGTGTCCTGTTAACGAGCTTGGAGTCCAAGCACCCTACCTTACATGATACTGCTTTTGTTTTCTTTTGATTTGTTTTTAAATCAGCTATCTGGAACACCACTTTACTGTAACCAGTCAAGGTCAGGACACCCCAAAATCTAGATTTCTTTTTTCTTTCTTTCTTTTTTTTTTGCATTTATTTATTTATTTATTTATTTATTTATTTATTTATTTATTTATTATAGGTTAATTGTTCTTTTTTTTTTCTTTTCCATTTTTTAATAGGTATTTAGCTCATTTACATTTCCAGTGCTATACCAAAAGTCCTCCATACCCACCTGCCCCCACTAACCTACCCACCCACTTTTTGACCCTGGCGTTCCCCTGTACTGGGGCATATAAAGTTTGCATGTCCAATGGGCCTCTCTTGATAGTGATGACAGACTAGGCCATCTTTTGATACATATGCAGCTAGAGTCAAGAGCTCCGGGGTACTGGTTAGTTCATAATGTTGTTCCACCTATAGGGTTGCAGATCCCTTTAGCTCCTTGGGTACTTTCTCTAGCTCCTCCATTGGGAGCCCTTTGACCCATCCATTAGCTGACTGTGAGCATCCACTTCTGTGTTTGCTAGGCCCCGGCATAGACTCACAAGAGACAGCTACATCTGGGTCCTTTTGAGAAAATCTTGCTAGTGTATGCAATGGTGTCAGCGTTTGAATGCTGATTATGGGGTGGATCCCTGGATATGGAAGTCTCTACATGGTCCATCCTTTCATCTCATCTCCAAACTTTGTCTCTGTAACTCCTTCCAAGGGTGTTTTGTTCCCACTTCTAAGGAGGGGCATAGTGTCCATACTTCAGTCTTCATTTTTCTTGAGTTTCATGTGTTTAGGAAATTGCATCTTATATCTTGGGTATCCTAGGTTTTGGGTTAATATCCACTTATCAGTGAGTACATATTGTGTGAGTTCCTTTGTGAATGTGTTACCTCACTCAGGATGATGCCCTCCAGGTCCATCCATTTGGCTATGAATTTCATAAATTCATTCTTTTTAATAGCTGAGTAGTACTCCATTGTGTAGATGTACCACATTTTCTGTATCCATTCCTCTGTTTAGGGGCATCTGGGTTCTTTCCAGTTTCTGGCTATTATAAATAAGGCTGCTATGAACATAGTGGAGCATGTGTCCTTCTTACCAGTTGGGGCATCTTCTGGATATATGCCCAGGAGAGGTATTGCTAGATCCTCCAGTAGTACTATGTCCAATTTTCTGAGGAACAGCCAGACTGATTTCCAGAGTGGTTGTACAAGCCTGCAATCCCACCAACAATGGAGGAGTGTTCCTCTTTCTCCACATCCACGCCAGCATCTGCTGTCACCTGAATTTTTGATCTTAGCCATTCTGACTGGTGTGAGGTGGAATCTCAGGGTTGTTTTGATTTGCATTTCCCTGATGATTAAGGATGTTGAACATTTTTTCAGGTGCTTCTCTGCCATTCGGTATTCCTCAGGTGAGAATTCTTTGTTCAGTTCTGAGCCCCATTTTTTAATGGGGTTATTTGATTTTCGGAAGTCCACCTTCTTGAGTTCTTTATATATGTTGGATATTAGTCCCCTATCTGATTTAGGATAGGTAAAGATCCTTTCCCAATCTGCTGGTGGTCTTTTTGTCTTATTGACAGTGTCTTTTCCCTTGCAGAAACTTTGGAGTTTCATTAGGTCCCATTTGTCAATTCTTGATCTTATAGCACAAGCCATTGCTGTTCTGTTCAGGAATTTTTCCCCTGTGCCCATATCTTCAAGGCTTTTCCCCACTTTCTCCTCTATAAGTTTCAGTGTCTCTGGTTTTATGTGAAGTTCCTTGATCCACTTAGATTTGACCTTAGTACAAGGAGATAAGTATGGATCGATTCGCATTTTTCTACATGATAACAACCAGTTGTGCCAGCACCAATTGTTGAAAATGGTGTCTTTCTTCCACTAGATGGTTTTAGCTCACTTATCTAAGATCAAGTGACCATAGGTGTGTGGGTTCATTTCTGGGTCTTCAATTCTATTTCATTGGTCTACTTGTCTGTCTCAATACCAATACCATGCAGGTTTTATCACAATTGCTCTGTAGTAAAGCTTTAGGTCAGGCATGGTGATTCCACCAGAGGTTCTTTTATCCTTGAGAATACTTTTTGGTATCCTCAGTTTTTTGTTATTCCAGATGAATTTGCAAATTGCTCCTTCTAATTCGTTGAAGAATTGAATTGGAATTTTGATGGGGATTGCATTGAATCTGTAGATTGATTTTGGCAAGATAGCCATTTTTACAATGTTGATCCTGCCAATCCATGAGCATGGGAGATCTTTCCATCTTCTCAGATCTTCTTTAATTTCTTTCTTCAGAGACTTGAAGTTTTTATCATACAGATCTTTCACTTCCTTAGTTAGAGTCATGCCGAGATATTTTATATTATTTGTAACTATTGAGAAGGGTGTTGTTTACCTAATTTCTTTCTCAGCCTGTTTATTTTTTGTGTAGAGAAAGGCCATTGACTTGTTTGAGTTAATTTTATATCCAGCTACTTCACCGAAGCTGTTTATCAGGTTTAGGAGTTCTCTGGTGGAATTTTTAGGGTCACTTATATATACTATCATATCATCTGCAAAAAGTGATATTTTGACTTCCTCTTTTCCAATTTGTATTTCCTTGATCTCCTTTTGTTGTCGAATTGCTCTGGCTAATACTTCAAGTACTATGTTGAAAAGGTAGGGAGAAATTGGGCAGCCTTGTCTAGTCCCTGATTTTAGTGGGAATGTTTCCAGCTTCTCTCCATTTACTTTGATGTTGGCTACTGGTTTGCTGTAGATTGATTTTATCATGTTTAGATATGGCCCTAGAATTCCTGATCTTTCCAAAACTTTTATCATGAATGGGTGTTGGATCTTGTCAAATGCTTTTTCTGCATCTAACGAGATGATCATGTGGTTTTTGTCTTTGAGTTTGTTTATATAATGGATTACATTGATGGATTTTCATATATTAAACCATCCCTGCATCCCTGGAATAAAACCTACATGGTCAGGATGGCTGATTGCTTTAATGTGTTCTTGGATTTGGTTAGCGAGAATTTTATTAAGGATTTTTGCATTGATATTCATAAGAGAAATTTGTCTGAAGTTCTCTATCTTTGTTGGATCTTTCTGTGGTTTAGGTATCAGAGTAATAGTGGCTTCATAAAATGAGTTGGGTAGAGTACCTTCTACTTCTATCTTGTGAAATAGTTTATGCAGAACTGGAATTAGATCTTCTTTGAAGGTCTGATAGAATTCTGCACTAAACCCATCTGGTCCTGGGCTTTTTTTGGCTGGGAGACTATAAATAACTGCTTCTATTTCTTCGGGGGATATGGGACTGTTTAGATGGTCAAGTTGATCCTGATTCAACTTTGGTAACTAGTATCTGTCCTGAAATTTGTCCATTTCATCCAGGTTTTCCAGTTTTGTTGATTATAGTCTTTTGTAGAAGGATCTGATGGTGTTTTGGATTTCTTCAGGATCTGTTGTTATGTCTCCCTTTTCATTTCTGATTTTGTTAATTAGGATTTTGTCCTGTGCCCTCTAGTGTGTCTAGGTAAGGGTTTATCTATCTTGTTGATTTTCTCAAAGAACCAACTCCTCGTTTGGTTAATTCTTTGAATAGTTCTTCTTGTTTCTACTTGGTTGATTTCACCCCTGAGTTTGAGTATTTCCTGCCGTCTACTCCTCTTGGGTGAATTTGCTTCCTTTTTTTCCAGAGCTTTTAGATGTCTTGTCAAGCTGCTAGTATGTGCTCTCTCCCGTTTCTTCTTGGAGGCACTCAGAGCTATGAGTTTCCCTCTTAGAAATGCTTTCATTGTGTCCCAAAAGTTTGGGTACGTTGTGGCTTCATTTTCATTAAACTCTAAAAAGTCTTTAATTTCTTTCTTTATTCCTTCCTTGACCACGGTATCATTGAGAAGAGTGTTGTTCAGTTTCCACGTAAATGTTGGCTTTCCTTTATTTATGTTGTTATTGAAGATCAGTCTTAGGCCATGGTGGTCTGATAGGATACAAGGGACAATTTCAATATTTTTGTATCTGTTGAGGCCTGTTTTGTGACCAATTATATGGTCAATTTTGGAGAATGTCCCGTGAGGTGCTGAGAAGAAGGTATATCCTTTTGTTTTAGGATAAAATATTCTGTAGATATCTGTCAAGTCCATTTGTTTCATAACTTCTGTTAGTTTCACTGTGTCACTGTTTAGTTTCTGTTTCCACGATCTGTCCATTGATGAAAGTGGTGTGTTGAAGTCCCCCACTATTATTGTGTGAGGTGCAATGTGTGCTTTGAGCTTTACTAAAGTGTCTTTAATGAATGTGGCTTCCCTTGCATTTGGAGCGTAGATATTCAGAATTGAGAGTTCCTCTTGGAGGATTTTACCTTTGATGAGTATGAAGTGTCCCTCCTTGTCTTTTTTGATAACTTTGGGTTGGAAGTCGATTTTATCCGATATTAGAATGGCTACTCCAGCCTGTTTCTTCAGACCATTTGCTTGGAAAATTGTTTTCCAGCCTTTCACTCTGATGTAGTGTCTGTCTTTTTCCCTGAGATGGGTTTCCTGTATGCAGCAGAATTTTGGGTCCTGTTTGTGTAGCCAGTCTATTTCTTTTTATTGGGGAATTGAGTCCATTGATATTAAGAGATATTAAGGAAAAGTAATTATTGCTTCTTTTCATTTTTGTTGTTAGAGTTGGCATTCTGTTCTTGTGGCTGTCTTCTTTTTGGTTTGCTGAGGGATTACTTTCTTGTTTGTTCTAGGGTGTGATTTCTGTCCTTGTATTGCTTCTTTTCTGTTATTATTCTTTGAAGGGCTGGATTCTTGGAAAGATATTGTGTGAATTTGGTTTTGTCGTGGAATACTTTGGTTTCTCCATCTATGGTTATTGAGAGTTTGGCAGGGTATAGTAGCCTGGGCTGGCATTTGTGTTCTCTTAGTGTCTGTATAACATCTGTCCAGGCTCTTCTGGCTTTCATAGTCTCTGGTGAAAAGTCTGGTGTAATTCTGATAGGCCTTCCTTTATATGTTACTTGACCTTTCTTCCTTACTGCTTTTAATATTCTATCTTTATTTAGTGCATTTGTTGTTCTGATTATTACGTGTCAGGAGGAATTTCTTTTCTTGTCCAGTCTATTTGGAGTTCTGTAGGCTTCTTGTATGATCATGGGCATCTCTTTCTTTATGTTTGTGAAGTTTTCTTCAATTATTTTGTTGAAGATATTAGCTGGTCCTTTAAGATGAAAATCTTCATTCTCATCAATTCCTATTATCCGTAGGTTTGGACTTCTCATTGTGTCCTGGATTTCCTGGATGTTTTGAGTTAGGATCCTTTTGCATTTTGTATTTTCTTTGACTGTTGTGTCGATGTTCTCTATGGATTCTTCTGTACCTGAGATTCTCTCTTCCATTTCTTGTATTCTGTTCCTGGTGCTCGCATCTATGGTTCCAGATCTCTTTCCTAGGGTTTCTATCTCCAGCGTTGCCTCACTTTGGGTTTTCTTTATTGTGTCTACTTCCCTTTTTAGTTCTAGTATGGTTTTGTTCATTTCCATCACTTGTTTGGATGTGTTTTCCTGTTTTTCTTCAAGGACTTCTACCTGTTTGGTTGTGTTTTCCTGCTTTTCTTTAAGGGCCTATAACTCTTTAGCAGTGCTCTCCTGTAATTCTTTAAGTGACTTATGAAAGTCCTTCTTGATGTCCTCTATCATCACCATGAGAAATGTTTTTAAATCTGGGTCTAGATTTTCAGTTGTGTTGGGGTGCCCAGGACTAGTTGGGATGGGAGTACTGCGTTCTGATGATGGTGAGTGGTCTTGATTCTTACGTTTGCCTTTTGCCATCTGGGAATCTCTGAAGCTAGCTGTTATAGTTGTCTCTGTTAAGAGCTTGTTCTTCAGGTGACTCTGTTAGCCTCTATAAGCAGACCTGGGAGGGTAGCTCTCTCCTTAGTTTGAGTGGGCAGAGTATTCTGTGCAGGCAAGCTCTCTTCTTGCAGGGAAGGTACCCAGATATCTGGTGTTTGAACCTGACTCCTGGCAGGAGTTGTGTTCCACTCACTAGAGGTCTTAGGATCCCGTGGAGAATCCTGTGTGGGCCCTTGCGGGTGTTGGGCGAGACTCTGCTGGTAAGGTACCTTGGGGTTCGAGTGGAGCGGAAGGGGCTTGTTCCCCAGGTCAGGCCCGGGTAGTCCGCTTCCCTATTTATTGCAGTCTCAGGTTCCGTGTGATTGGATTGGGGCAGGGGCTGTGTTCCACTCACCAGAGGTCTTAGGATCCCATGGGGAATCCTGTGTGGGCCCTTGCGGGTATTGGGCGAGACTCCACTGGCAAGGTACCTCGGGGCTCGAGTCTAGATTTCTTTAATAACAAAGTTCTTGGTTTATATAAGAGGACCCAGAATCCAGCGTCGAGAACAACTTGCAATGCATCTCTCAAGAAATGGTACATGTAGAAGTCAACTCACTTGGACTGTGGTACTTTGATAGCACAAGCTCAAAAAATCCCCATGTGACACTCATCCCAGAAGAAATATTCAACAATTTTGTGGTCTCCTGGTACTCTACACCTACACTAAAGAAAACCCATCAAGAAGCTGCTACTCTCTTCTTTTCTGCAGATTCTCAGGGAGTATTCCTGCCTGTGAGACAGATATTATCTCATGGCTCCTGGCCTCCACAGGAGTCAGCTACAATAGGAAATAAATTTATAGGTTATTTTATTTATTTAAAATTTAAATGTTAGCCTCCTTCCCAGCTTCTCCTCCATGACCCCCGAACCCCCTGTCTCTATGAGAGTGCTTCCCCACTCACCCCCTCCCTGCCTCAGCACACTAGCATTCCTGTACCCTGGGTTATTAGTTATCGAGCCTCCACAGGCCCAAGGGGCTCCCCTCCCACAGATGCCAAATATGGCAATGCTCTGATACATATCCAGCTGAAGTTATGGGTTCTCCCACCTTAAGGTACTCTTTCATTTACATAAGAGCTTTAGGTAGTCTGCTTCGTTGATATTGTTGTTTTTCCTATGGGGTTGCAAACCTCTTCATCTCCTTCAGTCCATGTCCTAACTTCTCCATTGGAGTCCTTGATCTCAGTCTGATGCTTGGCTGTGTACATCTGCATCTGTATTTTTCAGGCTCTGGTAGAGTCTCTCAGAGGATAGTGATACCAGGCTCCTGTCAACAAGTGCTTCTTGACATTAGCAATACTGTCTGGGTTTGGCATCTGCAGATGGGATGGATCCCTAGATGGAACAGCCTTTGGAAGCTCATTCCTTCCATCTCTTCTCCACTATTTGTCCCTGCATTTACTTTTGACAGGAGGAATTTTGGATTAATATTTTTGAGGTGGGTGGGTAGCCCCATCACCTAGCCAAGGACTGTGCCTATCCACTGGAAATGGTCTCTACAGGTTCTATCTCCCCTTTGTTGGATATTTCAGCTAATCTTTACCAACTCTACATCCAACAGAGGGCTACCTTCCAAAACATACAAAGAACTAAAGAAGTTAGACTCCAGAGAACCAAATAATGCTATTAAAAATGAGGTACAGAGCGAAACAGAAAATTCTCAACAGGAATCTCAAATGGCTGAGAAGCACTTAAAGAAATGTTCAACAGTTTTAGTCATCAGGGAAATGCAAATCAGAGTGACCCTGGGATTCTACCTTACACCAGTCAAAATGGCTAAGGTCAAAAACTTAAGTGATAGCAGATGCTTGTAAGAATGTGGAGAAAGAGAAAGACTATTCCATAGCTGGTGGGATTGCAAGCTGGTACACTTTTGAAATCAGTCTTGTGTTTCCTCAGAAAATTGGAAATAGTTCTAGCTGAGGACCAGCTCTACCACTCCTTGGCATATACCGAAAAGATGCTCTAACATATAACAAGAACACATGCTCCACTATGTTCATAGCAGCCTTATTTATAATATCCAAAAGCTGGAAACAACCCAGATGTCCCTCAAAAGATGAATGAGTACAGAAAGTATGATACATTTACACAATGGAGAATCAACTATTACAAACAATGACTCCAAGAAATTTGCAGACAAATGGATGAAACTAGAAAATATAATTCTGAGTGTGGTAACCCAGTCACTAAAGAACACACATGGTTTGTATTGACTGATCAGTGGATATTAACCAAAAACAAGCTGGGGATACCCATGATACAACTCACAGACAACAAGAAACTCAAGAAGAAAGAAAACCACACCAAAATGTGGATGCTACAGTCTTACTTAGAAGTAGGAAGTATATCTGGTTTTATGTTAAGGTCCTTGATCCACTGAGACCTCGGCTTCGTAGACGAGAAAGTGGGAAAGAACCTTGAACTCATTGGCACAGGTGGAAATTTTCTAAACAGAACTCCAATGGCACATGCTCTGAGATCAATAGCCTTCCCATTTACTTCCATGTTACAGAATGCCAAATTATCTCTGTTCTACACACCCATTGATGCATAAAGATCTAATGGTGTGAGATGCCATATTTCAAGACATGGCTGATATTTTGTTTAATTTTGTCCCTTTTTATCTCTATATCTAATACAAATTATCCTAGTGTAATTGCATGAATAGGGACCACAAAAGAACTTATAAATAATATGCTGAAATGAAGTAGTAAGGATACTTTTACTTCTTTTCTGCCTGTGCAATAAATTCAGGAATCTAAACAAGATTAGTCTAAGACACTTTTATTCTTTAGGCTTACTTGAAAATAATTATAAGAAAAAGAGTGCTCAAATGGGTACATAAACACTTTAAAAGATCAACAATGCTTACATGTGTGATTCACTTTAAAATATACCAAGCATTTTCCTAAAATTCTATTGTGAGTTATTTAGAATTTGTCTACACTCTATATGTAAATATTATTCATAAAGAGCTTACTACTTATATCTGATTACCAGAAACTAATATATTCTTTATAATGATAGGAATATTCTACCATGAAGGAGAGTCTGTGCAAATCCTGAAAGTATCAGATGTTCCTGCCAAAAATATTAAAATACCACTTAACTGTGCTAAAATGATTGATGAATAGTTCCATGGTTATAAACTTTTCATTTATGTTTTTATCATTTTATTGATGCTTGATCAATAGGTTCCACATTTCCCAGTGTTTGCAACATAATCATGTGTCTAAATGCATAGATTTTTATCAGTAAAACCAGACAGTATTAAAAATAAAACAAAGATCTTTGTCATTGGTATGTGAATGTGTTGCATGACTACTTCTTGATTCTGAAATTCTTAAGTCTACTCTGAGCCTCTACAAGATGCTCTTCTAATAAATACTTAAAAAGTGTTTTTCTATTTTTTTGTTTTAAAAATATGCAGCCTATTTCATGCTATATCTAACCTCTCAACCCAAGCAGCAGACCTCCAACTCCTTTCAACATGCTCTATTCCATAACTAGAGAGTTATTATCATGTTGAATGAGGTAACACATACCCAGATAGACAAGCTCCATAAGTTTTCACTCATCGGGGACTTCTAGCTCTAAGTATTTGGATATAAATGTAGTCCTTTGCCCTCACCAAGAAAACTTTGTGTAACAATTGGAGATCAATACAGAAAACCAAAACAACTCAAAATGTAGGTTTACTTGGGACATATTCTAGTTGATGTCTACATAAAACAATTCCCATACATAGACTCTAAGATCAACATCTCAATAGTAAGAGTCAGAGGTTTAGGGACTTTTCTTTGTAGTTGTCTCCTAGTAATGTCAGAGCACTTTCCTCATAAACTCTCAGCAGTGCAATTGCCTAAACTTGAACTAAACAAGAAAAACAACAATAGCATGTCAAAGTTTGTGGAAGATAAGTCAATGAGTCCTAACTCTACACAAATTACTATAGGCAACTGAGAAAGGTTCAGAATGAGAGAAATTGTTTTCTTCATAGAAGATCATAAAAATTGGTTATATCTAAATATGTATTTATTCCTAAGAATGAATATATATATATATATATATATATTCATGTGACAAAAGTGAATGAAAAAAGTCATCATAAATTTGAAAGAGAGCAAGGAAAGATTCTTTGGGGGTGTAAAGAGAAGGGAGAAATAATATATTATTATAATCTTAAAAGTGAAAGAAAAAAGACAAATATTATAGCAAGTACATTAAAATCTAAACAAGAAAACAAGCATTCAATTGTGAAAGAGAGATTACAAAATTGAATAGGCAATTCTCAAGAGAAAATATATACATGGTTTACCATTATTTAAAAAAATGCTACTCACTATTAGTAACTACTAGGTAGGTATAAATTAAAACTACTTTGAGATTTTTTTGAGATTTTTATGTTAACTTAGTCAGTAGTTAAGATAAGAATATAGCACACAACAAATGCTTATGGGAATGGAGGCAATGGAGAAACCAAATGCAGTGTAGGTGGAAGTGCAAACTTATGCAGTCACTGTAGATACTATGTGTTGGTTCCTTACACATATATGACACAGCTATACCACTCCAGGACATCGACCTGAAGGATTCAATTTCCCTCTACAGAGAAATATCCTCATCCAAATGCATAAAAATTAAGATAGGGAAACAGCCTAGATGTAAAAAGTAAAAATAAAAATGTGGTAACTATATATAATGTGATTTTTTTTCAACTGTGAAGAAAAAAATAAATTACAGAATTTTCAAGTAAACGGCTAGAGATGGAGAATTTGATAGTGAATGAGGAATCCAAGACACAAAAAAGTAAATATATATGGATCTTAGTGTTGGACCTTTAGATCTGTGTATTTAGCTGGAAGTATTATAGAATGTTAGAAAATAAAAAGGAACATTTATGGAGATGGAGAATAAAAATATGTATCTGAAGAAATGGGAAGAGAGGATAGAAAAAGATGGTGCTATAAATGGAAAAGTTGAGGAAGGAAAACAGCTCATTATAGAAATGCTTACTTTGCAAACAGTATCTTATGTACTCAATACTAATGAAAAGTTCAGGGCACAAGAATGATGTTGGATACTCATCTTGCTGCTAAGAAAGTGAAGACAAGTGAATAGCTGCACTTCCACATCTAGAAAATCTAGCCTAATTGTTTCATTCTAGGCCAATGACAAAGCATATCTGTACAGAGAGTATAGCCCCACCCATCAAGCACACCTATGTATATTCAAATGGATGTGTACATAGAAGCATACCTCACAGCTGCACATTCTATAAAATTTTAGACTGACACTCATAAATAAAATTTGGATGTTATAAATTGACCCATATTTGCATTTCCAAAGACTTTTAAGAAACATATTAGTCTTTTGAGTATTTTATAAGCCAATGTCATAGAGTATAAAGTTTTGTTTTACAGGAGAATGCCAAAATAGTCTTCATATATAGTGCTTCAAACAGAATATATATTTATATATAATATATTTCTTATTATGCTGTAAAAACTACAGTTAAAACATGTGTGCAGGCCTTTCAAAACCTTAATTGTAATCTATAGTATAATAAATATATCACTAAGAAAAAAAAATAAATGTGTTTAATTGTATTCACCTTGGCTCGTTCAATGTGAGGCTTTCTCTGTTCACTCCAACCTCTCCTTTTTGTGTCCTCTTTTATATTTCTAATAACCAAGTCTAACTTGCATTGCCCATATATTCATGGTTGTTGGATATGGATAGCTGTCTCTCCTTGCCAATGAAGCATGCAAAGAACAGCTTTATCCTTTATTGTGTCTCTCCTGTGTCCATATACTACTCTGGAATGCTGAAGAATAAGCCATCTAAGAGTGATAAAACTGAAAGGTGCAAAGGCCTTTGGTTCATTGCATTTCTAAAACTGAATCTATTCAATTCCAAGTGTGACTTGCCTCTAGATATTCTGTCTATATTAGGCCAAAATGACCTAAATGACCCAGGCCTACCATTTATTTGGTCAGATAATTACCTTAGTGTTTGGAAATGTGTTGGAAGAAAGTCATTTGGATTTGGATTTTTTTTTTTTAATCATATCTAGCTGTCATGTAGATAAGGTCTATATTCAAGTGCCTGCATTGTCACACAAACCTTTTCCTAAGATGCCATTTACACAGCCCCTTATCCCTCACTGGTTCCTTCTTAGTAAACTATTTTGTTTTCTTAATCACTTCTGTGGTTCTGCAACTCTTTATTAATGTTGCTTTAGCACATTGCTGATTATGTTTCTTCATTATTTTTAATAGAGCCAGAATCTGCATGTAGTTCATATATAAAACTAGTTGTCTTAGGAACAAAGTGGACCTGTATAAAGACTAGAAACAGGATAGTTAATGCAGCCTGGTTGTTTGAGTGCTTGCCCAGCATGTACAAAGCCCTGGCTTTACTACAAAAACTGGGTGTATGGAACATGTGCAGGAACTTACTTGTAATTCCAGTTCAGGAGGTTTAAGTGGAGAATTAGAAATTCAGTCATCCTTGGCTACATTGTAAGTAGTGGACAGACTGATGATAAGAAGTATCATCTCTACCAATCAATCAATAAAAATTAAAAAGAAAAAATAAACAAAAAATGGATCAGAGCAGAAAAATTTTTAGAGTTTTAATTTCAACTCTGTAAATAAAATAACATTTTGAAAAATGAGAAGCATAACCTAGAGCCAAATACCTGCCTTGCCTTGGTCTGGAGTCCTGAGCAAGAGATGTTTGGGAACAATAAAAGAAACATCTCTAAGTCAAATGATGTACAAGCTTACAGCCTTGTAGTTGACTCAAGATGGCTCTCTAGATAGCTCTCTGTAGATAGCTCTTGATGCTACAGTCTGCTTGAGATAAAGTTCTGCTCAAGAGAGCTCTCTGCTTGATACATCTCTCTTCTCATTACAGCTCTCTTCTTGAAGCAAATCTAAAAGATCTCTTAATCACTCATGGGTTTTCTACACAAAGTCGGAAAATCTACTATAAAAACATTCTTAGATTTTCCTGAAAAAATAAAAAAAAAGTGCTGTGTTCACTCTTCAAGCAGTTCTCTCTTCATAGCTCTGTTTTACAGAACAAAGCTTAGTCTTTTATTTACGTATCAATTCAGTCATTTTCTGCAGGTTCACTTTTGAGTACCCCATGAATTAGTATTTTGTCACCTTAGTCCTTTGATTTTTAGAAAAACACACTTTTTTTTAACTTGCCTAATGAATTTAGATCTTTCTGCCTTTGTAAGGACAGACAAAGAGCTAGCTGCATGTGATACAGCTTTGAGATCACCACTTCTGCCATGCTTAGGCCTAAACTAGCTCTGTACCAGGCTGACCTTGAACTCAAGAATCTGCTTGCCTTTGTAATGTGACTTTGTTGCTCACTGGAATGTCATGAACATGTTTCACTTGTGTAAGAGGCAGCCTTGGAGATGGAGGCATTACCAGTCTTCTTGCCACTTGTCTTTGTTTTACTCCGTTCATCTTGATTGATGCTTTGTTCCTTGTTCTTCTCTTTGACTCCCTGGGGATCAAATGCCCTTCTAGCCGTATGCTAGGCAAATGTTCTTCCACTGAGCTACACACCTAGTCTTGCTGCTTATTTACCTTTAATGAGAAGACATAAAAACACCGATGATTTATTAGTAGTCCTTACTATAATGTGGAACAAAGTTCTTCAAACTTACCTTCTCAGGAGTCAAGAACATTCACTGATGGGTAAGATGGGTGCTATGCTCTGTTGGGTGTTCCGTTACTCTGTACAACCCCAAGTACTTCTCAAATTCTAATAAGCAAGCCTTAGCTTGGGTGAATGATGCTGTGTATGCAGCCCAGCTTCTCTGAGTTTAGTGTCAGGCCCAGCAATGTTTCTCTGGTGATAACCACTACCTCTGATTCCTACAGTCATTCTGTCCTCTCTTTTATATCTCTCATTTTGTGGAGCAAGAAGCCAATTCTAGATGTATACAAAATACCAATAGTTAAATCAAAATAAGTACATCTTATCACCACTGACTATGTCTTAATAAGCAATCTAGTTTATGTATTCCTCATCTGTCTATTTGATATTCTAAAATACAAATCTCCTGACATTTTCCCACACTAAACTATAATTTGTTTTTTCCTTACATTTCTCAATAATAACTGTGCCTTTTTTGTTATTAGAGATTATATTCCTGAAATTATCAAAGATTTATCTTTTCTTGAAAAACAAATGGCTTTTCCTGTGTATATTATGTATACAATATATGGAAACTACTAAGCTTGCATGACTTGACTAGAGACACATACTACCATCCTTTGCTCTATAATTTGAAAATTCCCAATATGTCTTAGTGATTTGTTCTCTGTCATTTCTGACTCTCTACACCAGAATCAGTACAATGTTAATGGGTCAAGACTTTTCATCTCCTGAGTTTTCAATTTATGTCACATTAGCTAATTTCCTGTTGCTATGACAAGTTATTTGACAGAAGTAATTTACAGAAGGAAGGACTTACTTGGGCTCACAGTTTGAGTGTACAGTCCATCACTGAAAATTAGTGTGGCAGCCGTGAGACTAAGATGGTCTAGAAGTCTATAGTCTCGAAGCAGAGAAAGAGGAATCTGGTACGTACCCAGCTTCCTCATTTGTTTTCAGTCCAGTTCCCGAGCTACAGTAATATTGCCACACACATTCATCACAGGTTTTCTCATAGCACTTAACTCAATGTAGGTATCTGTCATAGACATCACTAAAGGATTGTTTCTGGTGATTCTATATCCTGACAACTGATAATAAATTTTATGTTACCTGAATTAATCTTCTGAACACAGTACCTCAAAACCCAAATCTCACTCCCATGGCCTGGTTTCAATAGACCATGACCAAACACAAAACTGCCTTCTCTTAGGTGTTTTCCTTCAGGAAGATATTACCGCCTATCTAAATACTATGTTCATAATTTTTCTATAATTTAGTTACTACTACTTGGCATAACTAATCTGCTAGTCATAAGTATTCATCAAAGCAGTGAACCCATTGGTCTTCACACTGCTGGAAAAATTAGAATTCCTTTTGGTCCATGACTCCTAGATATTTATTCATACTCACATTATTGGCTAGGGCTGAGTTGGTGAGAATGCATAATTTTCATGAAGAAAAATTCCAGGTAGTTGCTTGACATGTCCTTTCAAGGAGGTGATGAAGTTAAATCCTGTAATTTGGCCATCAGGCTATGTGACTATCCCAAGGGGGACAGAGTTGGGGGGTCACAAGTAGATGTGCACCATGATATGCAGGTAGGTTTGAATACATCTTGACATCATTCTCCCTCCAGGCCCACAGACCCTATCATGTGGCTCACTTTGCACCCCAAGCTATTATTATTAATGTAAACTAACACTACAGGTGGTACCTAGAACATAACTTGGTTCTGGCTGGGGAGATGGCTTAGTCAGTAAAGTACTTGCTACACAAGCATGAAGAGTTAAGTTCAGTAGGTCAAAGCATATGTAGCATTCCACCTTAGTACATGTCTGTAACTTCAGGGTTGGGGTCCGGTGAGGCAGAAAGGGCAGTCGCTGGAGTCTACTGTATAGTCGTTTATACAGACTGCTGAGCTCTCCATTCACTGAAAGACCTTGTCTCAAAAGTAAGGTCGAGTAATGGCAAAATGTAACCAGTATCGACCCCTGACCTCCACAATCACAAGCAGCTGTATACGTATGTGCACACACTTATACATACCTTACCCCTTCATACACACACGCACAGAGAGAGAGAGAGAGAGAGAGACAGAGAGACAGAGAGACAGAGAGACAGAGAGACAGAGAGACAGAGAGACAGAGAGACAGAGAGACAGAGAGAGACAGAGACAGACAGAGAGGGAGAAACTGAGAGACTTATTACCTTATAAACACTGTAATAGCATAATTAATACTATATGTAGCAATTACAATTCTTATGGGAATCAAATGTATTATCAATAGACATTTTCTTTAATTTTATGTATATCGGTCACTAGTAAAACTGGTAATACAATACTAGAAATATGAACAGAAGATGAGTGATACAGTGTTTGGAAAGTAATACCACGTTCATGACAAAATCTGACATGAATCAACCAGCTAGAAAAGGAAAGTCTTCAAGCACCTCTGAAGAGAAAATGGTTTTGTGAATAATTTTTGTTAATTGCTTCAAACATCCATTTTTCCCGTCAAATGACTCATTCCTATTTTTTCAAATGAATAACTAAAAGAAAGGGCCTAAGAATAACCATTAAAGAAGGAAGTCTTCTTGTGCACATTATCTATAATTTTAATATGCTTAGTAGCGAACATTTCAGCATGAAATTTTCATCAGCTAAGGAATAGTTTGATTATACTAATTTGGACTTAATATATTTCTTACTATGAAAGTTAGTAACATGGCACCAACTACAAGTATGTAATTAAATTAATTAAATTTATAATAGATATATCCAAAATCAATGAATATTCAGTGACCCACATTAGGTTAATTTAAGTCTCTGAATGTGAGCTTCTACATATACTTTCTTACCTTGTGTGCGATCCTGATGAAAGAAAGCAACATAAGGAAGGGTTTTTAAGGGTTGTATTAGTAAAGTTTCTTTTTTTAGGAATACAAGAGAGTGCTACAAAGAGAAAGAGAAACACAGAGAGATAGAGAATGACAAAGGAAGTAGAAAGAGAAAAATACAAAGACAGAGAAAGACAGAGAGACAGAGAGAATATATTTTGTGGTCTTGCTCCTGGTCTTGTAAGTTTAACAATGACTACCTCCAACTGGAAAAGCCAGGGATCTTGAAATCCTTCAGTTCACATAGAGGCTGAAGTTTCAGTTGTTCATCAGTCAGTGTTGGAATCCCAAAGGATTATGTAGTAACAGCAGTAAAGGAATAGCTTAGCAGCAGAATAGATCAACTTTTCAACAAGAGAAGTTTCTTGCTTGCTTGCTTGCTTGTTTGCTTTCACTCTTGAGGTTTTAAAATAATCAGGTTTGGGTATCAGAGTAATTGTGGCTTCATAGAATGAGTTGGGTAGAGTTCCCTCTACTTCTATTTTGTGGAATAGTTTGTGCAGAACTGGGATTATATCTTCTTTGAAGGTCTGGTAGAACTCTGCACTAAACCCATCTGGTCCTGGGCTTTGTTTGACTGGGAGACTATTAATGACTGCTTCTATTTCTTTAGAGGATATGGGACTGTTTAGATCGTTAACTTGATCCTGATTTAACTTTGATACCTGGTATCTGTCTAGAAATTTGTCCATTTCGTCCAGGTTTTCCAGTATTGTTGAGTATAGCCTTTTGTAGAGAGATCTGATTGTGTTTTGGATTTCTTCAGGATCTGTTGTTATGTCTCCCTTTTCATTTCTGATTTTGTTAATTAGGATGTTCTCCCTGTCCCCTCTAGTGAGTCTAGCTAAGGGTTTTTCTATCTTGTTGATTTTCTCAAAGAACTAACTCCTTATTTGGTTAATTCTTTGAATAGTTCTTCTTGTTTCTACTTGGTTGATTTCACCCCTGGGTTTGATTATTTCCTGCTGTCTACTCCTCTTAGGTGAATTTGCTTCCTTTTTTCTAGAGCATTTAGAAGTGTTGTCAAGCTGCTAGTGTGTGTTCTCTCCCATTTCTTCTTGGAGGCACTCAGAGCTATGAGTTTCCCTCTTAGAAATGCTTTCATTGTGTCCCATAGGTTTGGGCATGTTGTGGCTTCATTTTCATTAAACTCTAAAAAGTCTTTAATTTCTTTCTTTATTCCTTCCTTGACCAAGGTATCATTGAGAGGAGTGTTGTTCAGTTTCCACGTGAATGTTGGCTTTCCATTATTTATGTTGTTATCGAAGATACCTAAACCACAGACAGATCCAACAAAGATAGAGAACTTCAGACCAATTTCCCTTATGAATATCGATGCAAAAATCCTCAATAAAATTCTTGAGACCCGAATGCAAGAACACATTAAAGCAATCATCCATCCTGACCAAGTAGGTTTTATTCCAGGGATGCAGGGATGGTTTAATATACGAAAATCCATCAATGTAATCCATTATATAAACAAACTCAAAGACAAAAACCACATGATCATCTCATTAGATTCGGAAAAAGCATTTGACAAGATCCAACACCCATTCATGATAAAAGTCTTGGAAAGATCAGGATTTCAAGGCCCATACCTAAACATGATAAAAGCAATCTACAGCAAACCAGTAACCAACATCAAAGTAAATGGTGAGAAGCTTGAAGCAATCCCACTAAAATCAGGGACTAGACAAGGCTGCCCACTTTCTCCGTACCTCTTCAACATAGTACTTGAAGTATTAGCCAGAGCAATTTGACAACAAAAGGAGATCAAGGGGATACAAATTGGAAAAGAGGAAGTCAAAATATACTTTTTGCAGATGATATGATAGTATATATAAGTGACCCTAAAAATTCCACCAGAGAACTCCTAAACCTGATAAACAGCTTCGGTGAAGTAGCTGGATATAAAATTAACTCAAACAAGTCAATGGCCTTTCTCTACACGAAGAATAAACAGTCTGAGAAAGAAATTAGGGAAACAACACCCTTCTCATAGTCACAAATAATATAAAACATCTTGGCGTGACTCTAACTAAGGAAGTGAAAGATCTATATGATAAAAGCTTCAAGTCCCTGAAGGAAGAAATTAAAGAAGATCTCAGAAGATGGAAAGATCTCCCATGCTCATGGATTGGCAGGATCAACATTGTAAAAAATGGCTATCTTGCCAAAAGCAATCTACAGATTCAATGCAATCCCCATCAAAATTCCAACTCAATTCTTCAACGAATTAGAAAGAGCAATCTGCAAATTCATCTGGAATAACAAAGAACTTAGGATAGCAAAAGCTCTTCTCAAGGATAAAAGAACCTCTGGTGGAATCACCATGCCTGACCTAAAGCTTTATTACAGAGCAATTGTTATAAAAACTGCATGGTACTGGTATAGTGACAGACAAGTAGACCAATGGAATAGAATTGAAGACACAGAAATGAACCCACACACCTATGGTCACTTGATCTTCGAAAAGGGAGCTAAAACCATCCAGTAGAAGAAAGACAGCATTTTCAACAAATGGTGCTGGCACAACTGGTTGTTATCATGTAGAAGAATGTGAATCGACCCATTCCTCTCCTCTTGTACTAAGGTCAAATCTAAGTGGATCAAGGAACTTCACATAAAATCAGAGACACTGAAACTTATAGAGGAGAAAGTGGGGAAAAGTCTCAAAGATATGGGCACAGGGAAAAAAATTCTTGAATAGAACAGCAATGGCTTGTGCTGTAAGATCAAGGATTGACAAATGGGACCTCATGAAACTGCAAAGCTTCTGCAAGGCAAAAGTCCATCAATAAGACAAAAGGTCCACCAACAGATTGGGAAAGGATCTTTACCTATCTTAAATCAGATAGGGGACTAATATCCAATATATATAAAGAACTCAAGAGAGTGGACTCCAGAAAATCAAATAACCCCCTTAAAAGATGGGGCTCAGAACTGAACAAAGAATTCTCACCCGAGGAATACCGAAAGGCTGAGAAACACCTGAAAAAATGTTCAACATCCTTAATCATCAGAGAAATGCAAATCAAAACAACCCTGAGATTCCATCTCACACCAGTCAGAATGGCTAAGATCAAAAATTCAGGTGACAGCAGATGCTGGCGAGGATGTGGAGAAAGAGGAACACTCCTCCATTGTTGGTGGGATTGCAAGCTTGTACAACCACTCTGGAAATCAGTCTGGCGGTTCTTCAGAAAATTGGCCATAATACTACCAGAGGATCCCAAAATACCTCTCCTGGGCATATATCCAGAAGATGTCCCAACCGGTAAGAAGGACACATACTCTACTATGTTCATAGCAGTCTTATTTATAATAGCCAGAAGCTGGAAAGAACCCAGATGCCCCTCAACAGAGGAATGGATACAAAAAATGTGGTACATTTACACAATGGAGTACTGCTCAGCTATTAAAAAGAATGAATTTACAAAATTCCTAGGCAAATGGTTGAACCTGGAGGGCATCATCTTGAGTGAAGTAACCCAATTCCAATCCCAAAGAACTCAAATGAAATGTACTCACTGGTAAGTGGATATTAGCCCAGAAACTTAGTATAGCGAGATATAAGGGACAAGATGCAAAACACATGAAACTAAAGAAGAACGAAGACCAAAGTGTGGACACTTTGCTCCTTCTTAGAATTGGAAACAATCACCCATGAAAGGAGTTACAGAGACAAAGTTTGGAGCTGAGACAAAAGGATGGACTATCTAGAGACTGCCATATCCAGGATCCATCTCATAATTAGCCTCCAAATGATGACACCATTGCATATACTAGCAAGCCTTTATTGCAAGGACCGTGATATAGCTGTCCCTTGTGAGACTAGGCCAGGGCCTAGCAAACACAGAAGTGGATGCTCACAGTCAACTATTGGATGGATCACAGGGCCCCCAATGGAGGATCTAGAGAAAGTATCCAAGGAGCTAAAGAGATCTGCAACCCTATCGGTGAACAACATTATGAACTAACCAGTACCCCAGAGCTCTTGACTCTAGCTGCATATGTATCAAAAGATGGCCTAGTTGGCCATCACTGGAAAGAGAGGCCCTGCCGGGCCTGGTGGCGCACGCCTTTAATCCCAGCACTTCGGAGGCAGAGGCAGGAGGATCTCTGATTTCGAGGCCATCCTGGTCTACAGAGTGAGTTCCAGGACAGCCAAAGCTACACAGGGAAACCCTGTCTCGAAAAAAAAAATAGCCCTGGGAAAGAGAGGCCCTTTGGTCAGGCAAACTTTATATGCCCCAGTACAGGGGAATGCCAGGGCCAAAAAATGGGAATGGGTGGGTAGGGGAGTGGGGAGGAAGGGTGGGGGGGACTTTTGGGATAGCATTGGAAAAGTAATTGAGGAAAATATATAATAAAAAAAGTTAAAAAAAATCAGGTTTGTGTTACTCATGACCATTGATCAGAATTCTCATATCTAAAACATGGTCCTAATAATTAGCTGAGTGAATGTCTCTCAAGTAATATGAAGAAGAGTTTAATGGTAACCATAGCATATGACTTTGCAACCTGGATTAAAAAAAAAAAGTGATGGTGTTGTTTGATACAATTGCAATGCTAAGAAACGAATTCCAAATACATGTTGTGGCAGAATATAAATGTGTTTGATTTATAGCATGGAATAAGTTATCAGAATTTCCTGTTGATCACTCCACTATAGAAAGAAAAATGCATTTAGTCCTTCCAAAGCCTTCTAAAATAGGATGCATGCATTATCTGTGCAGTGAATGGCCAGTAATCGGAGATGAAAACCTGTTTTCTGAGCAGGTGTTATGTGGTATGAGAATGGATGATATTTATATATGCCTTCCAAATAAATAAACACAGACCTCATTACTTATTCTAAAACTCTCATAAACAGTATCTCTCCTAAACTAGAGAGATATCAGGTTGGAGAGTTGGATCACTGTGTGTATGCCATTGATACTAAACTTGCTGACCTACATTGCATTTTTGAATGATGGAAAGACAGAAAATTTTTTTCCAACCTCTCCTCAACCCTCCACATGCATGCATGCTCCACATAAATAAATAAGTATGAAAAGATATAAATGATCTAGTTCTTTACATGTAACTTCTCTTCCCCTTCCCACGACGTCAGAACATGGCAGAATGCAGAACTCTTATAGTCTTATTTGAGTCCTCTGTTTTGCTCTAAACCCATTCTGGTAAGGCTGTTTAGAAAATAGTTACTTCATCAATTCCCAGAGCAAATAGCCTCCCAGTATTTGGAATAGAGTCTTGTTGAGCAGGTGTTAATATGTTTGATTTAAATGAGTATAACTGCAAGCAGGTTTTATAAGCTGTTAAACTTCTTTGATAAAATAACCTTCACAGTAACAGCAGCAGTGATTGATCCAAACAGGTTAAGAATTAATATGCTTTATGCAAACTGCAAGGTGTATAAAAATAAAAAGAGAAGGAGCTGTTAACTATTGGTTTCCAGAATTTGGCAACTAAGGTGATTAACTATTGACAAGATGAAAGCATATAAGGAAAAATAAGAATAGAAAAATAGCCTCAAAATTTAATTTAAGGGGCTGGAAAGATGACTCAGTCGTTAACAGAACTGACTGCTTTTACAGAGGTCTGGTGCTCAATTTTCAAGTACCACATGGTGGCTCACTAAGATCTGTAATGGGATCCTATGCCCTGTTCTTGTTTGTCTGAAAAACAGTTACAATGTTTTAATATACATAGAATAAATAAATAATTTTTAAAAACTTAATTTTATGCTGAGAAAACTTACGGAAAGCTAACCCGTTCAAATTATGACCCGTGACTCCCATTAAATCGTGTAAACGACTGTAAGATAGTTAAAATAAGTAATGCTAAACTTGTTGGAAAAGAAAACTGAGGTACAGACAATTATGATCAGATTTAGTTAAAGAAGGGACAATGTCAGAATCATTAGAGTGATTGTAATTCCAGCTGTGCACCTAAGTGAGAGATTGAGACAAGAGAATATCGACAAACATTGCAGGTCTAGAATACGCAGTGAAGAAGAGAAGAGATTGTGTTCAACAAGATGGAAGGAGAGAACTGGCACCTGGAATTAGCATTTGACCCCAACATGAATGCTTTGGCAGGCATGCAACTCACAAATAAACATACATACAGAGAGCACAAGCGAGCGAGAGAGAGAGAGAGAGAGAGAGAGACAGAGACAGAGACAGAGACAGAGACAGAGAGACAGAGATACAGAGAGACAGAGAGAGACAGAGAGACAGACAGAGAGACAGAGAAACAGAGAGACTAAATGAAGTAAATAAATCTCTTTCGCCTATCTCTGTGCTGCTTCCCAGTCGTGTGATAAGATACTAATGACTTAGCAGATCTGGAGTCTTCATTGTTTGTTGATGTGCATGGGCTGATCTCTACCTTGTTCTTCATTGGATATATAGTCTAACATGACATTAACAATCCCATTTCTCTTATTTGCTCTTGATTTTAAATAACTATTGATATAACTTTAATAACATAGGAAGGTCAGTGGCTGAGTATATGACTTAGTCTATATCTCATTCCCAGCACCAAAAAAAAAAAAAAAAAAAAAAAAAAAAAAAAACTACCCATGATGGTGAATGTTTCTAAGCTCAAATCTGTAGAAGCAGTATCATAGACAAGTGTATCCATAAGGCTCTTTGGTCTGATTAATTAGCCAAATTGGAAAATTTAGGTTCAGAAAGAGATTCTGTTTCAAAAAGATAAGAAGCAATTGATAAAAATATTGAGTGTGAACTTCCATGTACACATGTACACAACCAACCAACTATATATACACACATTCGTATATATATATATATATATATATATATATATATATATATAGAGAGAGAGAGAGAGAGAGAGAGAGAGAGAGAGACAGAGAGAGAGAGAGAGAGAGAGAGAGAGAGAGAGAGAGAGAGAGAGAGAGAGAGAGAGAAGCTTTTTCTGGATTTGTATATCACACAATGGCAATTTGAATGCCAGTATATCCTCCTTCCACATCTAGATTATTGGCAAAGTGTGTCAGAGTTAAACAAGAACTTATTGAGTCAGATTTATAGTAAAAAAACAACAGCTAAATCACAGCAGAAGAAGCTGAGAACATGGTAATTACTTAGTGACTGATGCTGGGTACCTGAACAATAGAAACAATGCAGTAATGGCTGTCCCTCACCAAGGCAGAGGTATAGAGCTGACAACCCCTATATACACTAGGCTGGATCCCTCTGAGGTTTGGGTCTGGAAGTCAGGAACTTATCTATAGAATTACCTATCTCCACCTGCAACTGCAACGGGTAGAGGTGAGGGGGTGGGGAGCTGGAAATGCTGTCAGAAAAGGAAGCAGCAGCAGCAGCAGCAACAACAGGATAAGTTAGAGACCACAGAACATAGGAACAGAGAAATTCTCTTTTTATCTGAACAAGGTAATACTGCCCACAATTTCGGGGGTCCTTCCCACATAAAAGACAATCAAAGCACTTCTCTAAGTAAGGCTCCCTACACAACTGATTCATTTGTGGCAAGTCGACATTGAAGCCAAACTTCATAAAAACTTCCGATTACTTGAGGTTACTAGCCAGAATACTTTATACTCACTGGAGATTCTAAAGAGTGTTCATTAAGAGTCAAATCACTTTTGTCAACATGGTCTCCACAAAAATGAAAACAAATTCAAATAGAAGAAAAATGAATTTCTGTGAATTGTCAGGTTATTTGGATATAAGTAAACTTCTACTTTTCTTCTCTACAGTTGGAAGAATCTCTACCTGAGTTGAAAAGAATTGAAGAAATATTTCCTGATCACAACAATAACATCAATTTATAATTTCATAAAAGATTATTAAACTTGTTTTATGACTGCGCAGATGTCACACTTGCTATAAACATTCTTCTTGTATAAGAGTGTACCAGGATTTCTGTTTGGCCGATGTTTCCTTAGGTTTTTATTTTAACCATGTCAAAGTTTGATTTAATTAAATTTTGGTGCAATGTGTGACTGGTAGCCAAATTACAATCTATGGCAATGGGGCTATAGTGTTGTCATTTCCCTTGCTAGACCTTGGGAATCTGTTTTTAGCATTTATTTTCTTAGACACTTGTTTGAAGTGGCTAAATCACTGGCTGCAGATAATGTGCCAAAAATAGAGATAAAGAATTACTATATTTACATAGTTTAGCAGATATAGAAGACAATTATGACAGTGAGGAGTTCTCAGCTTTTGTATCATCACCCCTTTGGGAAGCAGTTGTCACACTCAGGTGGCAGAGACAGGTGGAACTCTGTGAGTTGGAGACCAGTCTGATCTACAGAGAAATTTCCACAACATCCAAGACTACAAAAAGAAACACTGTCTTGAAAATATTCAAATAAACACATGGAAATTAAAGTAAACCAAGGAGGATTTTGTTTGAGATAGCCAGTGTTGTCCCATCGTTTTCACATAAGAACACACATCCATATATACTCAAACATAGAAATTCACCTGTAAACACACATACATAAGTACAGAAAGAAACTGAATGCAGAATGGTTGGACTGCAAATAATATTGAAGCTATATGTAGAATATCAGCTCATTTGTGTCCCTTGTCACATATCAGTGCCAAAGGAAATAAGGAAATGCATATATGGTAATACTGATTTTTTACTCTACAGGGTGAGAAGGGGTTTGCACATCCTCTCTGAACTTGGTGATAGTAAACCTTAACATTAATAATATAACTGAGGTCAGATGAACCCTCTTATCCTTGTTAATCTCTTCAAAACTGACACACATGTTTGATCAACACTTACCTTAGCAAGTGGTAAACAGCTAAACTTGCCAAGAATATCAAGGTACAGCACAAATGATAGATATAAAATGTGTTTAATCTACATTATGTATATTTTAACTGCGACAATGATCAATAAATACCAACCACAAATAAATCAAGGTAAGAATGGGGAAATCTTGAGCTAAATATTATAGGGAAGAGAAGAAAAACTAATGTCTTTTGAATAATTGTTCTAATGGAGATATTATGCCAAGCACTTGAGAGATAACTATGTATGTTCTATTTACTATCAATCACCCTTGTATCTACTATTCTCAGATACAGAAAATAGCTGCTTCATTACAAGTCAGTGGATTACAAAATCATTGTTAACTCTGAGCAAGTCCTATGAGTTTCACCCTCCTCAGTTAACTTAATTAGGCAGAAATTTAAAAAAATGTTTGACATATTTCATGAGAGATCTAATTAAGAGATCCGTTCTTAGTGTAATCTGAGTTAGCATTCTTACAATGATCTTCTGAGCCCAGAGATGAGATCAAAACAGAAGAAAATGATCTATAAAAAGCCACAGTTCCTGGAACATGACCTTGTGGTAAAATATTCTAAACAAGCTGGTAAAGTATCAAATCAAAACATAATTCTCATGATTGTAATAATTTAATCGGTGACATTTTAAATGTTCAGTAGTATGAGATAGAACTCATTACATCATTCTGCATTTCATATGTTTCAAAGCACAGTCAAGATTCTCCTTTCAATACCATAACATGAAATTTCTTTATATTCTATTTTTTGATAGGTAAATTCATAGACAATGTGTGTGGAGAAAATTTAAGCTAAAGCTTTAGGTTTCCCCTTGCAACTTCTCTAAAACTATACGTATATCTCAGTATGGACTCCGGTTATCTAATATGGCAAATCTTATCTTTTTTTTGTAAAGCTATAAACTTTAATAACATCTATTTGCTTTAGAACTCAACAAGTCTGAGGAGAGTTCGAATTAGGTCTTCTTTGAAGGTTTGATAAAACTATGCACTAAACCCATCTGGTTCTGGGCATTTTTGGTTGGGAGATTATTGATGGTTGCTTCTATTTTTTTAGGGGAAATGGGACTGTTTAGATCTTTAATATGATCCTGATTTACCTTTGGTACCTGGTACCCTTCTAGGAAGATGTTCATTTCATCCAGGTTTCCCAGTTTTCTTGAGTATAGTCTTTTGTAGTAGGATCTGATGATGTTTTGGATTTCCTAAGGTTCTGTTGTTATATCTCCCTTTTCATTTCTGATTTTGTTAATTAGAATACTGTCCCTGTGCCCTCTAGTTAGTCTGGATAAGGGTTTATCTATCATGTTGATTTTTCTCAAAGAACCAGCTCCTGGTTTGATTGATTCTTTGAATAGTCGTTTTTGTTTCCACTTGGTTGATTTCGCCCCTGAGTTTGATTATTTCTTGCTGTCTACTCTTCTTGGGTAAATTTGCTTCCTTTAGTTCTAGAGCTTCTAGGTGTGCTGTCAGGCTGCTGGTGCTCCCTCTAGTTTCTTTTTGGAGGCACTCAGGGCTGTAAGTTTTCCTCTTAGGACTGTCTTCATTGTGTCCCATAAGTTTGGGTATGTTGTGGTTTCAGTTTCAATAAACTCTAAATAAAGTCTTTAATTTCTTTCTTTATTTCTTCCTTGACCAAGACATCATTGAGTAGAGTGTTGTTTAGTTTCCACGTGAATGCTGGCTTTCTATTATTTATGCTGTTATTAAAGATTAGCTTTAGTCTGTGGTGATCTGATAGGATGCATAGGAAAATTTCAATATTTTTGTATCTGTTGAGTCCTAATCTGTGACTAATTAAATGATAAATCTTGGAGGAGGTATCATGTGGTACTGAGAAGAAGGTATATCTTTTTGTTTTAGGATAAATGTTCAGTAGATATCTACTAAATCCATTTGTTTCATAAATTCTGTTAGTGTCCATGTGTTCTCAAACCAAGAGTAGACGGCAGGAAATAATCAAACTCAGGGGCGAAATCAACCAAGTGGAAACAAACAAACAAACAAACAAAAAACAAGTGAAAACTATTCAAAGAATCAATCAAACCAGGAGCTGGTTCTTTGAGAAAAATCAACATGATAGATAAACCCTTATCCAGACTAACTAGAGGGCACAGGGACAGTATTCTAATTAACAAAATCAGAAATGAAAAAGGAGACATAACAACAGAACCTGAGGAAATCCAAAACATCATCAGATCCTACTACAAAAGGCTATCCTCAAGAAAACTGGGAAACCTGGATGAAATGGACATCTTCCTAGACAGGAACCAGGTACCAAAGGAAAATCAGGATCATATTAAAGATCTAAACAGTCCCATTTCCCCTAAAAATAGAAGCAATCATCAATAATCTCCCAACCAAAAATGCCCAGAACCAGATGGGTTTAGTGCATAGTTTTATCAAACCTTCAAAGAAGACCTAATTCGAACTCTCCTCAGACTTGTTGAGTTCTAAAGCAAATAGATGTTATTAAAGTTTATAGCTTTACAAACTCTACCACAAAATAGGAATAGAAGATACTCTACGCACCAAATGCAAGGGCAGACACATTCATTAAAGACACTTTAGTAAAGCTCAAAGCACACATTGCACCTCACACAATAATAGTGGGAGACTTCAACACACCACTTTCTTCAATGAACAGATCGTGGAAACAGAAACTAAACAAGGACACAGTGAAACTAACAGAAGTTATGAAACAAATGGACCTGACAGATATCTACAGAACATTTTATCCTAAAACAAAAGGATATACCTTCTTCTCAGCACCTCACTGGACATTCTCCAAAATTGACCATATAATTGGTCACAAAACAGGCCTCAACAGATACAAAAATATTGAAATTGTCCCATGTATCCTATCAGACCACCATGGCCTAAGACTGATCTTCAATAACAACATAAATAATGGAAAGCCAACATTCACGTGGAAACTGAACAACACTCTTCTCAATGATACCTTGGTCAAGGAAGGAATAAAGAAAGAAATTAAAGACTTTTTAGAGTTTAATGAAAATGAAGCCACAACGTACCCAAACCTATGGGACACAATGAAAGCATTTCTAAGAGGGAAACTCATAGCTCTGAGTGCCTCCAAGAAGAAACGGGAGAGAGCACATACTAGCAGCTTGACAACACATCTAAAAGCCCTAGAAAAAAAGGAAGCAAATTCACCCAAGAGGAGTAGACGGCAAGAAATAATCAAGCTCAGGGGTGAAATCAACCAAGTGGAAACAAGAAGAACTATTCAAAGAATTAACCAAACAAGGAGTTGGTTCTTTGAGAAAATCAACAAAATAGATAAACCCTTAGCTAGACTCACTAAAGGGCACAGGGACAAAATCCTAATTAACAAAATCAGAAATGAAAAGGGAGACATAACAACAGATCCTGAAGAAATCCAAAACACCATCAGATCCTTCTACAAAAGGCTATATTCAACAAAACTGGAAAACCTGGACGAAATGGACAAATTTCTGGACAGATACCAGGTACCAAAGTTGAATCACGATCAAGTTGACCATCTAAACAGTCCCATATCACCTAAAGAAATAGAAGCAGTTATTAATAGTCTCCCAACCAAAAAAAGCCCAGGACCAGACGGGTTTAGTGCAGAGTTCTATCAGACCTTCAAAGAAGATCTAATTCCAGTTCTGCACAAACTATTTCACAAGATAGAAGTAGAAGGAACTCTACCCAACTCATTTTATGAAGCCACTATTACTCTGATACCTATACCACAGAAAGACCCAAAAGATAGAGAACTTCAGACCAATTTCTCTTATGAATATCGATGCAAAAATCCTCAATAAAATTCTCGCTAACCGAATCCAAGAACACATTAAAGCAATCATCCATCCTGACCAAGTAGGTTTTATTCCAGGGATGCAGGGATGGTTTAATATACGAAAATCCATCAATGTAATCCATTATATAAACAAACTCAAAGACAAAAACCACATGTTCATCTCATTAGATGCAGAAAAAGCATTTGACAAGATCCAACACCCATTCATGATAAAAGTTTTGGAAAGATCAGGAATTCAAGGCCCATACCTAAACATGATAAAAGCAATATACAGCAAACCAGTAGCCAACATCAAAGTAAATGGAGAGAAGCTGGAAGCAATCCCACTAAAATCAGGGACTAGACAAGGCTGCCCACTTTCTCCCTACCTTTTCAACATAGTACTTGAAGTATTAGCCAGAGCAATTCGACAACAAAAGGAGATCAAGGGGATACAAATTGGAAAAGAGGAAGTCAAAATATCACTTTTTGCAGATAATATGATAGTATATATAAGTGACCCTAAAAATTCCACCAGAGAACTCCTAAACCTGATAAACAGCTTCGGTGAAGTAGCTGGATATAAAATAAACTCAAACAAGTCAATGGCCTTTCTCTATACAAAGAATAAACAGGCTGAGAAAGAAATTAGGGAAACAACACCCTTCTCAATAGCCACAAATAATATAAAATATCTCGGCGTGACTCTAACTAAGGAAGTGAAAGATCTGTATGATAAAAACTTCAAATCTCTGAAGAAAGAAATTAAAGAAGATCTCAGAAGATGGAAAGATCTCCCATGCTCATGGATTGGCAGGATCAACATTGTAAAAATGGCTATCTTGCCAAAAGCAATCTACAGATTCAATGCAATCCCCATCAAAATTCCAACTCAATTCTTCAAGGAATTGGAAGGAGAAATTTGCAAATTCGTCTGGAATAGCAAAAAACCTAGGATAGCAAAAAGTCTTCTCAAGGATAAAAGAACTTCTTGTGGAATCACCATGCCAGACCTAAAGCTTTACTACAGAGCAATTGTGATAAAAACTGCATGGTACTGGTATAGAGACAGACAAGTAGACCAATGGAATAGAATTGAAGACACAGAAATGAACCCACACACATATGGTCACTTGATCTTCGACAAGGGAACTAAAACCATCCAGTGGAAGAAAGACAGCATTTTCAACAATTTGTGCTGGCACAACTGGTTGTTATCATGTAGAAGAATGGGAATCGATCCATACTTATCTACTTATACTAAGGTCAAATCTAAGTGGATCAAGGAACTTCACATAAAACCAGAGACACTGAAACTCATAGAGGAGAAAGTGGGGAAAAGCCTTGAAGATATGGGCATAGGAGAAAAATTCCTGAACAGAACAGCAATGGCTTGTGCTGTAAGATCAAGAATTGACAAATGGGACCTAATGAAACTCCAAAGTTTCAGCAAGGCAAAAGACACCGTCAATAAGACAAAAAGACCACCAACAGATTGGGAAAGGATCTTTACCTATCCTAAATCAGATAGGGGACTAATATCCAACATATACAAAGAACTCAAGAAGGTGGACTTCAGAAAATCCAATAACCCCATTAAAAAATGGGGCTCAGAACTGAACAAAGAATTCTCACCTGAGGAATACCAAATGGCAGAGAAGCACCTGAAAAAATGTTCAACATTCTTAATCATCAGGGAAATGCAAATCAAAACAACACTGAGATTCCACCTCACACCAGTCAGCATGGCTAAGATCAAAAATTCAGGTGACAGCAGATGCTGGCGTGGATGTGGAGAAAGAGGAACACTCCTCCATTGTTGCTGGGATTGCAGGCTTGTACAACCAGTCTGGAAATCAGTCTGGTGGTTCCTCAGAAAATTGGACATTTTACTACTGGAGGATCCAGCAATACCTCTCCCGGGCATATATCCAGAAGATGCCCCAACTGGTAAGAAGGACACATGCTCCACTATGTGCATAGCAGCCTTATTTATAATAGCCAGAAACTGGAAAGAACCCAGATGCCCCTCAACAGAGGAATGGATACAGAAAATGTGGTACATCTACACAATGGAGTACTACTCAGCTATTAAAAAGAATGAATTTATGAAATTCCTAGGCAAATGGATGGACCTGGAGGGCATCATTCTGAGTGAGGTAACACATTCACAAAGGAACTCACACAAAATGTCCTCACTGATAAGTGGATATTAGCCCCAAACCTAGGATACCCAAGATATAAGATACAATTTGCTAAACACATGAAACTCAAGAAGAATGAAGACTGAAGTGTGGACACTATGCCCCTCCTTAGAATTGGGAACAAAAAAACCCATGGAAGGAGTTACAAAGACAAAGTTTGGAGCTGAGATGAAAGGATGGACCATGTAGAGACTGCCATATCCAGGGATCCACCCCATAATCAGCATCCAAAAGCTGACACCATTGCATATAATAGCAAGATTTTATCGAAAGGACCCAGATGAAGCTGTCTCTTGTGAGACTATGCCGGGGCCTAGGAAACACAGAAGTGGATGCTCACAGTCAGCTAATGGATGGATCACAGGACTCCCAATGGAGGAGCTAGAGAAAGTACCCAAGGAGCTAAAGGGATCTGCAACCCTATAGGTGGAACAACATTATGAACTAACCAGTACCCCGGAGCTCTTGACTCTAGCTGCATATTTATCAAAGGATGGCCTAGTAGGCCATTACTGGAAAGAGAGGCCCATTGGACACGCAAACTTTATATGCCCCAGTACAGGGGAACGCCAGGGCCAAAAAGGGGGAGTGGGTGGGTAGGGGAGTGGGGGTGGGTGGGTATGGGGGACTTTTGGTATAGCATTGGAAATGTAAATGAGCTAAATACCTAATAAAAAATGGAAAAAAAAGAAGATACTCTACCCAATTGATTCTATGAAGCCACAATTACTCTGATACCTAAACCACACAAAGATTCAACACAGAAAGAGAAGTTCAGACCAATTTCTCTTATGAACATCAATGCAAAAATACTCAATAAAATCCTCACAAACTGAATTCAAGAACACATCAAAATGATTATCCATCATAACCAAGTGGGTTTAATCCCAGGGATATAAGATTGGTTTAATGTGTCGAAATACATCAAAGTAATTCACTATATAAACAAACTCAAAGACAAAAACCACATGATCATCTCATTAGATGCTGAGAAAGCATTCGACAAGATCCAACACCCATTCATTTTTCTTCCTACCTGTTCAATATAGTACTTGAAATCCTAGCAAGAGCAATTCAACAACAAAAGGAGATGAAGGGGATACAAATTGGAAAGGGAGAAGTCAAAATGTCACTAATTGCAAATGATATGATAGTATGTATAAGTGATCCTAAAAATTCCACCAGAGAACCCCTAAGCCTGATAAACAGCTTCAGTGCAGTAGCTGGATGTAAAATTAACTCAAAAAAAAAAAAATCAATGGCCTTTCTGTACACAAAGGTTATACAGGCTGAGAAAGAAATTAGGGAAACAACACCCTTAACAATAGTCACAAATAATATAAAATACCTTGGTGTGACTCTATCTAGGGTAGTGAAAGATCTGTATGATAAGAACTTCAAGTCTCTGAAGAAAGAAATTGTAGAAGATCTCAGAAGATGGAAAGATTTCCCATGCTTATGGATTGGCAGGATTAATACAGTCAAAATGGCTATCCTGTTGAAAGCAATCTATAGATTCTATGCAATCCTCATCAAAATTC
>OW971678.1:97805684-97835684 GCA_921997135.2 Mus spretus | reverse complement strand
TCTTTACTTCAGTCTCTGCTCCAGTCTTTGTACCTGTACTTCCTTTAGACAGGAGCAATCCTCGCTTAAAATTTTTGAGAAGGGTGAGTGGCCCCATTCCTCAACCAGAGCTATGCCTAACCTCTAGATATGGTCTCTACTGGATCTCTCTCCCCTTTGTTGGATATTTCAGCTAATGTCATTCTGTTAGGTTCTGGGAGCCTCTTGCCTTCCTGGCTTCTGGGACATTCTGTTGGCTACCACTAATTTCACATCCCACATTGCTACATATTTCTTCAATTTCCTGACCCTCTGTATATCTCCCCTGTCTCCTCCCACACCTGATCCTACCCCACTTTTTCCCCTCCTCTCTTCCTCCCAAGTCCCTCCCACATTCTACCTCCTGCAATTATTTTTCCCCATTCTGAGTAGGACAGAAGCATCCATATTTTGATATTCCTTCTTCATGAGCTTCATGAGGCCTGTGAATTGAATCATGGGTATTCTGAGCTATTTTCTTAATAGCCACTTATCAGTGAGTACCTACTGTGTATGTTATTTTATGACTGAGTTACTTCACTCAGGATAATATTTTCTAGTTCCATCTATTTGCCAGCAAATTTCTTGAAGTCATTGTTTATAATAGCTGAGTAGTACTCCATTGTGTAAAGGTACTACATTTTCTGTATCTATTCCTCTCTTGAGGGACACCTAGGTTGTTTTCAACTTCTGGCTATTATTAAATAAGGATGCTACGAACATCATAGCATATGAGTCCTTTTTATATGTTTGAGCATCCTTATGAGTCCTCAGGTAGTACTATGGCCAATTTTCTTAGGGACTTGCAGACTGATTTCCAGAGTAGGTGTGCCAGTCTGCAATTCTCCAAGCATCTCTTGTCACCTGAGTTTTTGATCTTATCCAGTCTGACTGAGATGAGGTGGAATGTCTGGCTCATTTTCAATTACATTTCCCTGGTGAATATGGATGTTGAACATTTCTTTAAGTGTTTCTGTGCTATTGGAAACTCCTCAGTTGAGAATTCTTTGTTTAGCTATATGCCACATTTCAATTGATTCTCTGTAGTCTAACTTCTTGAGTTGTATGTATGTATGTATGTATGTATGTATGTATGTATATATATATATATATATATATATATATATATATATATATATATATATATATATATGATATTAGCCTTCTATCAACATAGGATTGATAAAGATCTTTTTCCAATTTGTAGGTTGCCATTTTGTCCTGATGACAGTGCTATTTTCCTTACAGAAGCTTTTCAATTTTATGAGATCCCGTTTGTCTATAGTTGACCTTAGAATCTGGGACATAATAGTTATTTTCAGCAAAATTTCCATGGTGCAGATTTGTTTGAAGCTCTTTCTCAATTCTCTTCTAATAGATTAAGTGTATCTGCATTTATATGGAGGTCTTTGATCCACTTGGACTTGAGCTTTCTACAAGGAGATAAGAGTGGGTCAATTTGCAATCTTCTACATGCCAACTGGCACTTAAGCCAGCACCATTTGTTGAAAATGCTGGATAATTTTAGCTTCTTTGTCAAAAATCAAGTGAACATTGTTGTATGGGTGCATTTCTTGGTCTTCAACTATATTCCATTGATCTAACTGTTGGTCTCTGTACCAACACCAGATTGCTTTTATGAGAATTGTTCTGTAGTACATGATAAGTTCAGGGATGTTGATTCCCCCAGATGTTCTCTCATTGTTGTGAATACTTTTTGCTATCCTGTTTTTTTTTATTTTTTTATAATTGAGTTTGAGAATTGCTCTTTTTAAAGTGCACTGAATCTGTAGATTTTTTTTTTGTAAGATAGCCATTTTAATTATATTAACTCTGTCAATCCATGAGCATGGGAGATTTTTCTAACTTCTGAGGTCTTCTTCAATTACTTTTTTTTTCTTTTTTTCGTTATTTTTCCTTTCTTTTCTTTTTCTTTCTTTCTTTTTTCTTTTTCTTTTTTCTTTTCTTTTCTTTTTTTTTTGAGGTATGAAGTTCTTATTGTACAGAACTTTCACTTGCTTTGTTATAGGCACATCAAGATATTTTGTATTATTTGTGATTATTGTGAAGGGTGTCATTCCCCTAGTTTCTCAATATATAGAAATCAACCAATGAAATCTACTACATAAACAAGCTAGGAGAATAAAAACACATGATCATCTCATTAGATGCTGAAAAAGCATTTGACAAAATTCAATACCTCTTCATGTTAAAGGTCTTAAAAAGAAGAGGCATCACCCTCCGGCCAGAGGACAGGTGTCTGCCTGGCTCGGGAGCCCTTTGCCTCATGAGCGACAGGAGCCATCTTGGTTCCAGGACTCTGCCGAAATTAGGAAGTTAGTCTACACAGGTGAGAGTGTTCATCACAGAAGCTGACAGCTTCTGTGACCTGCCAAAGCAACACAGCTTCTGGGAAGGGTCCTGTTTTGGGCCTTCATCTTCGGCCAGGAGGAGGTCCAAACGCCAGATATCTGTGCACCTTCCCTGTAAGAGGAGAGCTTGCCAGCAGAGAGTGCTCTGACCACTGAAACTCAGAGGAGAGAGCCTGTCTCCCAGGTCTGCTGATAGAGGGTAACAGAATCACCAGAAAAACAATCTCTAAACAGAGACAACTATAACAACTAACTCCAGAGATTATCATATGGTGAAAGGTAAATGTAAGAATCTTACTAACAGAAACCAAGACCACTCACCAACATCAGAACCCAGTACTCCCACTTCACCCAGTCCAGGGCACCCCAACACACCCGAAAAGCTAGACCTGAATTTAAAAGCATATCTCATGATGATGGTAGAGGACATCAAGAAGGACTTTAATAACGCACTTAAAAAAATACAGGAGAACACTGCTAAACAGGTAGAAGACATTAAAGAGGAAGCACAAAAATCCCTTAAAGAATTGCAGGAAAACACAACCAAACAGGTGATGGAATTGAATAAAACTATCCAAGACCTAAAAAGGGAAGTAGACACAATAAAGAAAACCCAAAGTGAGACAACACTGGAGATATAAACACTAGGAAAGAAATCTGGAACCATAGATGTGAGCATCAGCAACAGAATACAAGACATGGGAGAGAGAAGCTCAGGTGCAGAAGATTCCATAGAGAACATCGGTGCAACAATCAAAGAAAATGGAAAATCCAAAAAGATCCTAACTCAAAATATCCAGGAAATCCAGGACACAATGAGAATACCAAACCTACAGATAATAGGAGTGGATGAGAATATTTTCAACTCAAAGGACCAGCAAATATCTCCAACAAAATTATAGAAGAAAACTTCCCAAATCTAAAGAAAGAGATGCCAATGAACATACAAGAAGCCTACAGAACTCCAAATAGACTGGACCAGAAAAGAAATTCCTCCCTGACACATAATAATCACAACAACAAATGCACTAAATAAAGATATAATACTAAAAGCAGTAAGGGAAAAAGGTCAAGTAATATATAAAGGTAAGCCTATCAGAATTACACCAAATTTTTGACCAGAGACTATGAAAGCCAGAAGAGCCTGGACAGATGTTATACAGACACTAAGAGAACACAAATGCCAGCCCAGGCTACTATACACAGCCAAACTCTCAATTACCATAGATGGAGAAACCAAAGTATTCCACAACAAAACCAAATTCACACATTATCTTTCCACGAATCCAGCCCTTCAAAGGATAATAACAGAAAAAAACCAATACAAGGACAGGAACCATGCCCTAGAAAAAACAAGAAGGTAATCCCTCAACAAATCTAAAAGAAGACAGCCACAAAAACAGAATGCCAACTTTAACAACAAAAGTAACAGAAAGCAACAATTACTTTTCCTTAATATCTCTTAATATCAATGAACTCAACTCCCCAATAAAAAGACATAGACTAACAAACTGGCTACACAAAAAAGACCCAACATTTTGCTGCTTACAGTAAACTCATCTCAGAGAAAAAGATAGACACTACTTCAGAATAAAAGGCTGGAAAAAATTTTCCAAGCAAATGGTATGAAGAAACAAGCTGGAGTAGCCATTCTAATATCTAATGAGATTGACTTCCAACTCAAAGTAATCAAAAAAGACAAGGAGGGGCACTTCATACTCATCAAAGGTAAAATTCTCTAAAAGGAACTCTCAATTCTGAAAATCTATGCTCCAAATACAAGGGCAGCAACATTCATTAAAGAAACTTTAGTAAAGCTCAAAGCACATATTGCACCTCACACAATAATAGTGGGAGACTTCAACACACCACTTTCACCAATGGACAGATCATGGAAACAGAAACTAAACATGGACCCAGTGAAACTAACAGAAGTTATGAAACAAATGGACTTAACAGATATCTACAGAACATTTTATCTTGAAACAAAAGGATATACCTTTTTCTCAGCACCTCATGGTACCTTCTCCAAAATTGACCACATAATTGGTCACAAAACAAGCCTCAACAGATACAAAAATATTGAAATTGTCCCATGCATCCTATCAGATCACCATGGTCTAAGGCTGTTCTTCAATAACAAAAAAATAATAGAAAGCCAACATTCTCGTGGAAACAGAACAACACTTTTCTCAATGATACCTTGGTCAAGGAAGGAATAAAGAAAGAAATTAAAGACTTTTTAGAGTTCAATGAAAATGAAGCCACAACATAACCAAACTTATGGGACACAATGAAAACATTTCTAAGAGGAAAACTCATAGCTCTGAGTGCCTCCTAAAAGAAACTAGAGAGAGCACACCTTAGCAGCTTGACAACACACCTACAAGCTCTAGAAGAAAAGGAAGAAAATTCACCCAAGAGGAGTAGAAGGCAGGAAATAATCAAACTCAGGGGTGAAATCAACCAAGTGGAAACAAGAAGAACTATTCTAAGAATCAACCAAACGAGGAGCTGGTTCTTTGAGAAAATCAACAAGATAGACAAACCCTTATTCAGACTCACTAGAGGGCACAGGGACAGCATCCTAATTAATAAAATAAGAAATGAAATGGGAGACATAACAACACATCCTGAAGAAATCCAAAACACCATCACATCCTTCTACAAAAGGCTATACTCAACAAAACTGGAGAAGCTGGATGAAATGGAGAAGTTTCTAGACAGATACCAGGTACCAAAGTTGAATCAAGATCAGGTTAATGATCTAAACAGACCTGTATCCCCCAAAGAAACAGAAGCAGTCATTAATACTCTCCCAATCAAAAAAAGCCCAGGACCACATGGGTTTAGTGCAGATTTCTATCAGACCTTCAAAGAAGATCTACTCCCAGTACTTCGCAAACTATTCCAGAAAATAGAAACAGAAGGTACTCTACCCAACTCATTCTATGAAGCCACAATTACTCTGATACCTAAACCACAAAAAGACCTCACAAAGAGAGAACTTCAGACAAATATTTCTTATGAATATTGATGCAAAAATCCTAAATAAAGTTCTTGCTAACCGAATCCAAGAACACATCAAAACAATCATCCATCCTGACCAAGTAGGTTTCATCCCAGGGATGCAGGGATTGTTAAATATATGGAAATCCATCAAGGTAATCCAGTATATAAACAAACTCAAAGACAAAAACCACATGATCATCTCCTTAGATGCTGAGAAATCATTTGACAAATTCCAACACCTATTCATGATAAAAGTCTTGGAAAGATCAGGAATTCAAGGCCCATACCTAACCATGATAAAAGCAATCTACAGCAAAGCAGTAGCCAATATCAAAGTAAATGGTGAGAAGCTTGAAGAATCCCACTAAAATCAGGGACTAGACAAGTCTGTCCACTCTCTTCCTACCTATTGAACATTGTACTTGAAGTCCTAGCCAAAGCATTTAGACAACAAAAGGAGATCAAGGGGATACAAATTGGAAAGGAAGAAGTCAAAATATCACTTTTTCAGATGATATGATAGTATATATAAGTGACCTTAAAAATTCCATGAGAGAACTCCTAAGCCTGATAAACAGCTTCAATGAAGTAGCTGGATATAAAATTAACTCAAACAAGTCCATGGCATTTCTGTACACAAAGGATAAACTCCTGAGAAGGAAATTAAGGAAACAACACCCTTCTCAATAGTCACAAATAATATAAAATACCTTGTCATGACTCTAACTAAGGAAGTAAAAGATCTGTATGATAAGAACTTCATGTCTCTGAAGAAAGAAATTAAAGAAGATCTCAGAAGATGGAAATATCTGCCATGCTCATGGATTGGCAGGATCAATATAGTAAAAATGGCTATCTTGCCAAAAGCAATCTACCGATTCAATGCAATTCCATCAAATTTCCAACCTAATTCTTCAACGAATTGGAAAGGGCAATCGGAAGATTCATCTGGAATAACAAAAAACCTAGGATAGTAAAAACTCTTCTCAAGGATAAAAGAACCTCTGGTGGTGTCACCATGCCTGACCTAAAGCTGTACTACAGAGCAATTGTGATAAAAACTGCATGGTACTTGTATAGTGACAGACAAGTAGACCAATGGAACAGAATTGAAGACCCAGAGATGAACCCACACACCTATGGTTACTTGATCTTTGACAAGGGAGCTAAAACCATCTAGTGGAAAAAAGACAGCATTTTCAACAAATGGTGCTGGCACAACTGGCCTTTATCATGTAGAAGAATGCGAATTGATCCATTTCTATCTTCTTGTACTAAGGTCAAATCTAAGTGGATCAAGAAACACATAAAATCAGAGACACTGAAACTTATAGAGGAGAAATTAGGGAAAAGCAATGAAGATATGGGTACAGGGGATTAATTTCTGAATAGAATAGTAATGTCTTGTGCTGTAAGATCAAGAAATGACAAATGGGACCTCATAAAACTGCAAAGCTTCTGTAAGAAGAAGACACCATCAGTAAGACAAAAACACCATCAACAGATTGGGAAAGGATCTTTACCTATCACAAATCAGATAGGGGACTAATATCCAATATATATATAAAGAACTCAAGAAGGTGGACTCCATAAAATCAAATAACCCCATTAAAAAATGGGGCTCAGAACTGAACAAAGAATTCTCACCTGAGGAATACCGAATGGCAGAGAAGCACCTGAAAAAATGTTCAACATCCTTAATCATCAGGGAAATGCAAATCAAAACAACCCTGAGATTCCACCTCACACCAGTGAAAATGGCTAAGATCAAAATTTCAGGTGACAGCAGATGCTGGTGTGGATGTGGAGAAAGAGGAACACTCCTCCATTGTTGGTGGGATTGCAAGCTTGTACAACCAGTCTGGAAATCAGTCTGGCGGTTCCTCAGAAAATTGAAAATAGTACTACCTGAGGATCCCACAATACCTCTCCTGGGCATATATCCAGAAGATGTCCCAACCTGTAAGAAGGACACATTTTCCACTATGTTCATAACAGCCTTATTTATAATAGCCAGAAGCTGGAAAGAACCCAGATGCCCCTCAACAGAGGAATGGATACAGAAAACGTGGTACATTTACATAATGGAGTACTACTCAGCTATTAAAAAGAATGAATTTATGAAATTCCTAGGCAAATGGATGAACCTGGAGGGCATCATCCTGAGTGAGATAACCCAATCACAAAGGATCTCACACAATATGTACTCACTGATAAGTGGATATTAGCCCAGATACTTAGGATACCCAAGATATAAGATACAATTTGTGAAACTCATGAAACTCAAGAAGAACGAAGACCAAAGTGTGGACACTTTGCCTCTTCTTAGATTTGGGATCAAAACACCCATGGAAGGAGTTACATAGACAAAATTTGGAGCAATGACTAAAGGATGGACCATCCAGCAATTGCCATATCCAGGGATCCATCCCATGATCAGCTTCCAAATGTTGACTCCATTGCATACACTAGGAAGATTTTGCTGAAAGGACCCAGATATAGCTGCCTCTTGTGAGACTATGCCGGGGCCTAGCAAACACAGAAGTGGATGCTCACAGTCAGCTATTGAATGGATCACAGGGCCCCCAATGGAGGAGTTAGAGAAAGCACCCACGGAACTAAATGGAAATGCAACCCTATAGGTGGAACAACATTATGAACTAACCAGTACCCCAGAGCTCTTGTCTCTAGCAGCATATGTATTAAAAGATGGCCTAGTAGGTCATCACTGGAAAGAGAGGCCCATTGAACTTGCAAAGTTTATATGCCCCAGTACAGGGGAACGCCAGGGCCAAAAAGGGGTGTGGGTGAGCAGGGGAGTGGGGGGTCTGTATGAGGGACTTTTGGGATAGCATTGGAAATGTAAATGAGGAAAATACCTAATTTTAAAAAAAAGAAAAAAAATTCCTACCTAAAAAAACAAAACAACAACAACAACAACAATAAAAAAAAACCCACAGGCATTCAAGGCTCATACCTACACAGTAAAAGCAATATACAGCAAACCAGTAGCCAGCAGTAAACTAAATGGGCAGAAATTTGAAGCAATCCCACTCAAATCAGGGACTAGACAAAACTTCCACTTTCTCCCTATCTATTCAATATAGTACTTGAAGTTCTATCCAGAGTAAATAAACAACAAAAGGAGTTCAAAAGGATACAAACTGCAATGAAAGAAGTCAAAATATCACTATTTGCAGGTGATATGGTAGTTTACTTAAGTGAACCCAAAAATTCCACTAGAGAACTCCTTCAACTAATAACTTTAGCCAAGTATCTAGATATAAAATCAACTCAAACAAATCAGTAGACTTCCTCTATTCAAATCATAAATGGCCTGAGAAAAAATGCAACTTTTATAAGGATAACATTAAATTTGGCCTGGCTTAGAGGTTCAGAAGTTAAGTCAATTATCACCAAGGCAGGTTCTTGGCAGCATGTAGGAGATCATGGTGTAGGATGGAGCTGAGAACTGTATATCTTGTTCTGAAAGTAAATAAAGAAAGACTGGCTTCTGGGTATATTTTGCCCATAGAGATACACTTCTTCCAAGAAGACCAAACCTCCAAATAGTGCTATTATGTAGGCCAAGATTATTCAATCTACTACCCTGGCCACCATTGGCTTGTTTGAATACATGAGTCTATGGGGGGCTTACCTAGACAAAGCATAGTAAAAATAAAATACATTTAGTATAAATTCCAAAGTCCCTAAAGTTTATAGTAGTCTCAAAAATGTTAAAAGTTCAGAGGTCAAAGTCTCTTCTGAGATTGATCCAATCACTGAACTCTAATCCCCACAGCAAGGCAGGAAATCAGCTGGGTATCTCCAAACTCTGCATCTTCATGTCTGATGTCAGTCAAAGCCTTCTTTAGATCTCCAACTCCTTTTTCATCTTGGTTGACTGCAAGAAATCTCTTTCTCTGGGTTGGTTCCACTTCCTGTTAGCAACTTTCCTCAGCAGTTATCCCATGGCTCTGGCATCCTTAACATCTTGGGGTCACCAACATAATTCAGCTTCATAGCTTCTTGTTCCAGTGTCACAGATCCACACATGAAAATTCTGGGATCCTGCAAAGAACTCTGTCACTTCTCCAGCTGTGCCCTCTGTAACAATCTAAGCTCTCTTGGGATTCACCCATGGCACTGGCATCTCCTGTATACTGGAATCTTTCACTGAAAGTAGGCTTCACCCAGAGCTTCTTATAGGTGCTCATCATGGTACCAAGACTTCAGTACTGGGCCATCAAGTGCAACTAAATCTATATGTTAGCCAGTGGCCTTCCCTGGCCTTTTACAGTGCCATACCTCCACTATTCTCCATGACATCTACATACCTTCAAGACCAGTACCATCTAGGTGATTATTATACATTACCAAGTCTAACTGCAGCATGAGAAAGAACTTTGTTTCTCTCTGGAACATAACTTTTTTTTTTCCATCAGAAACACTTCCCAGAAGATTTCATCTCAGTAATGCTATTCTCTTCTCTATAATCACTAAGTTAATGACTTCAATGAACCGTATCCCTAAACAGTAATGCCTTCTATTCTTGACTGTAAATCCAAAGCTATATGGCTAAAACTCCTGAGTTCTGCTGCTTGCTCTGATGGGAACATGCCCTCCCTTATTCTATTGCCATCTTTCTATTATTGCCTAAGATTGGTTGTCCTGGAACTTGCTCTGTAGATGGACCTTGAACTCAAAGATCAGCATGGTCCTTTTTCGTGAATGTCGAGATTTAAGGTATGTATGACCTTTCCTCAGCCTTAGTTTTTTATGGTCACTATGCTTCAAGATCTTCATGTTAATACCCAGGTTAGTAAACTCTGTCTTACAGCTTCAAGATCTGGATCAAAAGTATGCCCTCCATTTCTGGATTATAGTTAACTCTAGATAAATTCTAGTTAACTACGAGGAATATCCACAACAATCTACCCTCTGTCAACATGACACAAATCAAATCTCATATACACCTGAATCAATAACCAGGTTTTAAATCTACCTAATGTGATATAATAAACTATCATACAATCACAAATTCATGGTAAATTTGAGATTTTACAGGATAAAATATTTCAACCTCTTTCCAACTTTTTGTCTCTTTCAATCTGAAACAGAAGAAAATTAAACAGGGAAACATCTTACACCAGGATTCAGCTGAATTATTTCATTTCCTAATCCATTACAATAGATTTCATTATTTATGCATCAATAAATCTTGTTAAATGTCTATGCCAAATTCCTTTCAAATGGAAGAATGTATTCCTTTCTAATAATACTTGGTAATAATTAAACTCTAATGGAAAATTTCTTTCCCAGTATTTCCCACAGACTTATGCTAGGTTTATTCAGAAGCATTATGGTAACTTTAGAAAGAAACAGCAAATATTGAACAGTAAACCGAAATGTCTGAAGCCAAGATAACATTTGGTGTGGTTTGGCAAAATAAAAGCCATCTGATGGCTTCTGACATTCTCATTCTGTGTTGGATGCTTTTATTAACACTGCTTCCTACTGACCACACTGATTTCCCTGCTAAATGACATGCCTCTGTCTATGGTCCCAAAGACACCAAGCTGAGTCTGTACCTAGACACACTGTCTTGTTATTCATATGGCTCAATTTTTGAGCTAAGCATTCTTCTCCAGGGAGCAGGTTTTCAGAAAAAACAATGAGACATTTACAGAGCAATTTCCACAAACACAAGATAAGATTGTGGAACAATTTTGCAGTAGCATCAGAACCCAAAATAATGTCACATGAAAAGAAACTTCATGGTCACTCTGTGTGTTCTAACTGCATTTTAAGAATCATGATAGGTATCTTGGTTAATATCTACATTTGCATTTTTTAAAATGATTGAATAGGTTCATTCTGTTTGGCACCAGCCCCATGCCAGCTTGGTACAAACTCAGCAGATGGCCCTTGGAGGACTCTCCACACCACAGGCTCCCTCACACACTGAGGATCTTGGGATCACTGGTGAGTGGAAGGCAACATCAGTTCCAAAACAACCAGGAGTGTCCTGTGCAAGCAGGAACAGGGACAAAGGAAACCAACCTGACCAGTAGCTGGGGTTCTTTCTGGTTGGCATCAGCCCTTGCAACATCTTGGTTGCTAACTCAGAGGAGGATCCCACAGTCCCCAGAGGACTCTATACTCCGAAGGTGCCCTGGCACAACCAGGATCTTAGGATCACTAAGGAAACTTGGCATTCAGAGAGGGATCTTGTATCTGGTGTCTCTCAGAGACCAGTCTGAACAGGAGAGCACACGAGCTGCAGAAGCAGCAGAGCTTCTTGAACAGGGTCCCTTAGTGCCTTCATTTTCAGACAGGGGGTAGATCTGAGCTCCAGAACTCTGTGCACCTTCCCTACAAGAGGAGAGCTTGTCTTCAGAGAGTACTCTGACCACAGGGACTCAGGAGAGAGTTGGACTCCCAGGACTGCTGACAGAGACTAAGAGAATCACAGGAAACAAGCTACAGCCAGAGACAGCTAGACTATCTAACACCAGAAATTGCCAGATGGCCAAAAGCAAATGTAAGAATCTTATTACAGAAGGCAAGACAAGTTAGCATCATCAGAACCGAATATGCTAACCACAGTGAGTCCTGGTTAACCCAACACACCTGAAACGCAAGATTGTGATTTAAAATCATATCTCATGATGCTGGTAGAGGATGTTAAGAAGTGTATTGATAACTCACTTAAAGAAATATAGGAGAACACTGCTAAACAGGTAGAAGACCTTAAAGAGGAAGCACAAAAATCCCTCAAAGAATTACAGGAAAACACTGCTAAACAGGTAGAAGTCATTAAAGAAGAAATGCAAAAATCCCATAAAGAATTACAGGAAAACACAACCAAATCGGTGATGGAATTGAACAAAACCACACAAGAATGGAGATAGAACCAATAAAAACAAAAACAAAAACAAAAACAAAAACAAAAACAAAGGGAGACAACTCTAGAGATAGAAACCATGGGAAAGAAATCGGGAACCATAGATGTGAACATCAGCAATATAATACAAGAGATGGAAGAGAGAATCTCAGATGAAGAAGATTCCATAGAAAACATGGACACAACAATCAAAGAAAGTGCAAAATGCAAAAAGATCCTAACTCAAAGCATCCAGGAAATCCAGGACACAATGAGAAGACCAAACCCAAGGTTTAGAAGTATAGATGAGAATGAAGATTTTCAACTTAAAGGGCCAATAAATATCTTCAACAAAATAATAGAATAAAACTTCCCTAACTTAAAGAAAGAGATGCCCATGGCCATACAACAAGCCTACACAACTCCAAATAGACTGGAAAAAAAAAATCTCTCCCGACACATAAAAATCAGAACAACAAGTACACTAAATATAGAATATTAAAAGCAGTAAGGGAAAAAGGTAAAGGGACATATAAAGGCAGACCTATTAGAGGTACCCCAGACTTCTCAGCAGAGACTATGAAAGCCAGAATGGACAGATATTATACAGACCGTAAGAGAACACAAATGCCAGCCCAGGCTACTATACCCAGCAAAACTCTCATTTACCTTAGATGGAGAAAACAAAGTATTCCATGACAAAACCAAATTTATACAATATATTTCCCCCAAATCCAGCCCTTTAAAGGGAAAACTCTAAAACAAGGAGGAAAATTATGCCCAAGAAAAAGCAAGAAATGTTGTTCAGTTTCCAAGTGAAAATTGGCTTTCTACTATTTATGTTGTTATTAAAGATTTTCACTTGGAAACTGAACAACATTGTACTCAATGATAACTTGGTCAAGGAAGTAATAAAGAAAGAGATTAAAGACTTTTTAGAATTTAATGAAAATGAAGCCACAACATAACCAAACTTATGGGGAATAATGAAAGCATTCCTAAGAGGAAAACTCACAGCTCTGAGTGCTGCCAAAAAGAAACTAGAGAGAGCATATATTAGCAGATTGACACCATACCTAAAAGAGCTAAAACAAAAGGAAACAAATTCACTCAAGAGGAGTAGACAGCAGGAAATAATCTAACTTAGGGTTGAAATCAACCAAGTGGAAACAAAAGAACTATTCAAAGAATCAACCAATCTGGTTCTTTGAGAAAATCAACAAGATAGATAAACCCTTATCCAGATTAACTAGAGGGCACAGGGGCACTATTCTAATTAACAAAATCAGAAATGAAAAAGGAGTCATAACAAGAGATCCTGAGGAAATCCAAAACACCATCAGATCCTACTACAAAAGTCTATACTCAACAAAACTGGACAAACTGGATGATGTGGACAAATGTCTCAACAGATACCAGGTACCAAAGTTAAATCAGGATCAGATTAATGATCAAAACAGTCCCATATCCCCTAAAGAAGTAGAAGCAGTCATTAATAGTCTCCCAAACTAAAAAAAAAAAAAAAAAAAAGCCAGAAGCAGAGTCAGACCTTCAAAGGAGACCTAATTCCAACTCTCCTCAAACTATTCCACAAAATAGAAACAAAAGGTACTCTACCCAATTCATTCAACAAAGCCACAATTACTCTGATGCCTAAGCCACATAAACACCCAACAAAGAAAGAGAACTTCAGACCAATTTCCCTTATGAATATCAATGCAAAAATATTCAATAAAATTCTCCCAAACCAAATCCAAGAACATATCAAAATGATCATCCAACATGACCAAGAAGGCTTCATTCCAGGGATGCAGGGATCACTTAATATGTGGAAATCCATCAACATAATCCACTATATAAACACACTTAAAGACAAAAACCACATGATCAACTTATTAAATGCTGAGAAAGCATTTGACAAAATCCAACACCCATTCCTGAAAAAAGTCATGGAAAGATCAGGAATTCAAGGCCCATACCTAACATAATAAAAGCAATCTACAGCAAACCAGTAGCCAACATCAAACTAAATCGAGAGAAACTTGAAGCAATCCCACTAAAATCAGGGACTAAACAAGGCTGCCCACTTTCTCTCTACCTATTCAATATAGTACTGGAAATCCTAGCCAGAACAATTAAACAACAGAGGAGATCAAGGGGATACAAACTGGAAAGTAAGAATTCAAAATATCACTATTTGCAGATGATATGATGTGATATAAAAGAAATTTGGGAAACACCCTTCACAGTAGTCACAAATAATATAAAATATTCCTTGTGACTCTAACTAAGGAAGTAAAAGACATGTATGATAAGAAATTCAAGTCTCTGAAGAAAAAAAGTTGAAGGAGGTCTTCGAATATGGAAAGATCTCCCATGCTCATGGATTGGCAGGATTAATATTGTAAAAATGGCTATCTTGCCAAAAGCAACCTACAGATTCAGTGAAATATCCATCAAAATTACAACTCAATTCTTCACAGAGTTGGAAAGGGCAATTTGCAAAATCATCTGGAATACCAGATATCCTACGACAGCAAAAACTATTCTCTACAATGAAAGAACCTCTGGTGGAATCACCAGTCCTGACCTCAAGTTGTACTATAGAGCAATTGCAATAAAAACTGCATGGTACTGGTACAATGACAAAAAGGTAGACCAATGGAACAGAATTGAAGACCCAGAAATGAATCCACACACAAATGTTTACTTGATCTTTGACAACAGAGCTAAAACCATCCAGTGAAAAAAGACAGCATCTTCAACAAATTGTGCTGGGTCAACTGAAGGTTATCATGTAGAAGAATGTGAATTGATCAATTCTTACCTCCTTGAAAAAAGCTCAAGTCTAAGTGGATCAAAGAACTCCAAATAAAACCAGAGACACAAAAACTTATAAAGGAGAAAGTAGGGGAAAGCCTCAAAGATATGGGCACAGGGGGAAAAAAATCCTAAACAGAACAGCAATTGCTTGTGCTGTAAGGTCAAGCATTGACAAATGGTACCTCATAAAATTGCAAAGCTTCAGTAAGGCAAAAGACAGTGCCTATAAGACAAAAAGGCCAATAAGAGATTAGGAAAGGATTTTTACCAATCCTAAATCTAATAGGGGGCTAATATCCAATATATACAAAGAGTTCAAGAAGCTGGACTCCAGAAATTCAAATAACCCCATTACAAAATGGGTACAGAGCTAAACAAAGAATTCTCAACTGAGGAATACCAAAGGGCTGAGAAGCACTTGAAAAAATCTTCAACATCCTTAATCATCAGGGAAATAAATCCTAAAACAACCCTGAGATTCCATCTCACATCAGTCAGAATAGCTAAGATCAAAAATTCAGGTGACAGCAGATGCTGGTAAGGAGGTGGAGAAAGAGGAACACTCCTCCGTTGCTGGTGGGATTACAAGCTGGTCAACTACTCTGAATATCAGTCTGGTGTTTCCTTAGAAAGTAGGACATAGTACTATAGAAGGATCCAGCAGTCCCTCTCTTTGTCATATACCCAGAAGATGTTCCAACTTGTAATAGGGACACATTCTCCACTGTGTTCATAGCAGCCTTATTTATAATAGCCAGAAGCTAGAAAGACCCCAGATGTCCCTCAACAGAGGAATGGATACAGAAATGTGGTACATTCACATAATAGAGTACTACTCAGCTATTAAAAACAATTTAACTTATGCAGGGCATGGTGGCACACACCTTCAATCCCAGCACTAGGGAGGCAGAGGCAGGCAGATTTCTGAGTTCAAGGCCATCCTGGTCTACAAAGTGAGTTCCAGGACATCCAGGGCTACACAGAGAAATCCTGTCTTGAAAAAACAAAAACAAAAACCAAAACCAAAACAAAATAAACCAAAACAAAAACAAAAACAAAACACCCCAAACAAACAAACAAAAATAAAAGCACACAAACAAACAAACAATTTATGAAATTTTTAGGCAAATGGATGGATCTGGAGGAAATCACCATAAGTGATGTAACCCAATCACAAATGAACTCACATGGTATGCACTCACTGAGAAGCAGGTATTAGCCCTGGAAGTTAGACTACCCAAGATACAAATTTCAAAACACATGAAACTCAAGAAGAAGGAAGATCAAAGTGTGGATACTTCATCCCTCCTTAGAATGGGGAACAAAATACCCATGTAAGGAGTTACAGAGACAAAGTTTGGAGATGAGGCAGGTGGAACGATCATCGAGAGACTGCCCTACCCAGGGTTCCATCCCATAAACAGCCACTAAACCCAGACACCATTACATATGCCAGCAAGATTTTGCTGAAAGGACCCTGATTGCTGTCTCTTGTGGGCTATGCTAGTGCCTGGCAAACACAGAATTGGATGCTCACAGTCATCTATTGGATGGAACACAAGGTCCCCAGTGGAGGAGCTAAAGAAAGTACCTAAGGAGCTTAAGGGGCCTGTAAACCTATAGGAGGAACAACAATATGAAATAACCAGTACGTCTCTTGCTGCATATGTCGCAGAAGATGGTCTATTTGGCCATCATTGGGAGGAGAGGCCCTTGGTCTTGCGAAGATTATATGTCCCAGTACAGGGGAATGCCAGGACCAGGAAGCAGGAGTGGGTAGTTTGGGCATCAGGGCAGGTGGATGGTACAGGGGACTTTCGAGACAGCATTTTAAATGTAAATGAAGAAAATATCTAATAAAAAATAGTTTTTTTAAATAAATAAGAAGGGGCAAACAATAACTTATTCATTTATATATTCATTTAAACTTCATTTCAAACCAACAGATATTTTTACGCAGGGTAAGATTTGACTTTTTCAAGCAATGACAGCCTAAACTCTAACCATATCTACTGAATAAATCTCTAATCCTGTCACTAAACACAACCCCAGCTAGAGCTCTCAGTGTTCTCTTGGCACTCTTTGTCTTAATTACTTTTGTAGTGTTGTGATAAAACACCAAGACCAAGGCAAATTATAATAGAAAGCATTTATTTTGGGGATTATGTTTTAAGGTAGTTTGAATCTATGATGGTGAAGCAAAAGTTGAGAGCTTACATCTTCATCCACAAACTGTAGGCAGTGAGTGGAACACTGAAGATGGCTCAAGTCTTTTGAAATCTCAAGGTCTATACATAGTGACAGGTCACTTCCAATAAGGCCACATCCTCTAACCCTGCCTGAAATATTTATCTACTGGGAACCAGGTATTCAAATATATGAGCCTATGATGGCATAATCATTCAAATTACCACAATCGGTATATTTTAAATGATGTAGAGTAAACTGATTAAACCAGGAGTCTGGTACTAGTATTCTTTTAATTGTATGTGTATGTTAATCAAATAAGGAAATATATCTGGAAGAAGCAACTTTAATAGCTCTCATATCTTGATAATCTTACCTATACAAGAATAGTAAAACTGGTAAGTTCAATTCTCTTAAAGCAGTCTAGCTATCAAGACAGAAAATTTAATCTGCCAAATCAAAATCCTAAATATTCTGGTCTGAAATATTTCCAGGGAAAATGTGGGGTTTGATTAAATTCATATTCAATAAAAGAAATGGATATAAAATGAAAATGATTGAACAGTAAAAGAAAGATGGTATTCAGAATATCATATAAGGTACATAATTAATATGAGATATTAGCTATATTTATAATCAAGATAGAAAATTATACAAACCTAGTTTCAAATTCCTCAAAAAAGGCAATTGTTTCACATGGGGAAAACAATAAAAAAGTCATATTACTTTTCAGTTACATATATGTAAATATCTCTGACAGATTTAAAGAAACATACACAATTTACATAAATTTATTTCATCAAATGTAAAGAATACTTTTACCTGGAAAATAATTTTGCATGAGTTTCTTCACTTGACTTTGTGGCACCTGCTAACTTAGAGAATCAGAGATTGAATGGATCCCTAATCCTTTCCTGATTAAGATCTTTGATGTATGCATTTAATTTTAGGATGCCCATCTCTGACTGTCTTTTCCTAATAAAAGAAGCAGTGACTAGCCATCAATCCATACTGAAGGGTCTTACATCATTAAATCATGTGATGATTTATGTGCCTCAATTAGGACCTGAATATTTTGGCACAGAGTTTGCAGCAGATATCTTGTTTCAGATATTATCATCGATGAGCTGCCATTAGAGCAAAGCTACTTATAAGGGAAGAAAAAACAATTATGCAGTGTTAGTTTCTAGCTACTCCACTTTATGCTTCATGTGATTCGGGCTTCCCAGCCAGGGAATCTGTGGATGCAGAAAAAAAAAAAAAAAAGACACACACATTAACTTATTTTTAATATGCTGCCTAGCTCAATGGCTTGTGCACTTCTTATCCTCTCTCTGCTTAAATAGGCCCAATTGGGGAAATGGCAAGTGGCCTCTTACATGAAATATAACATGGCTGGTTGGCTTTCCTGCATCTCCTATGTCCGTCCATATTCCACCACTTCCTCATAATTTCTCCTTCTTTTCCCCACCCTTGATTTCTAGCCCAGGCAATTCTAGGGGACACACCCCTTATCACATTGCACAGCCATTGGCTGCTGTCATATTCATTGACTGATCAAAAACAAACTGGGAACAATGATCTTTAACATTTAAACAAAGATTCTTGATTAAATCAAAGTATTACAACCAGTCTCCAACACCTCACCTTTTCTGTCGAAACAACCAAACAGTTATGTAGATCACAGAGTATGATTATACAATTAGCATCCAGTCCATTATATTTGTCATTATATTTGTCAGTTTGTTTGTTAGTTAGTCTACTATCACTCCTAACTTAAAGAATTTACTAAACTGATCTATATCTGAATTATGTTTTGAATTTTGCCTGTAACACCATCAGAAAACTGTTCTTTCAAGCTTATTTAATATCTCTCAATGCTGAACAATTTGTTTATTTATGAGGCTATAATTCATTTTCAAACCTTTAAGAAATCCCAGAATGAATGAAATATTACCTTAATATAAAGGAAGCACCAAACAAAGCTTCTAAACCTTAAGGAATTGTAGAGACAGCCAACCGCTTGGACAGCGCCTATTCCTTAGAACACTAGAGCATCTGTCTTCAGCCTCTTGGCCGAGAATCATCTGACAGACCTTGAAATGGACCAGAAACTATGAAGAACTAATTTGTTCTATATTGACAGAAATAAACTGTCAACTACTCTTCACTTAGTATTCTTTCCTGGACAGTACTTTTTGTCTGTGGATGGATAGGGCAATTTCTGCCCTGTGGCTACCTTGCTACAGCAAGCAAACTTGCCTGCAGGCAAAATGCTCAATTCTTTTTTGAAGTAGAATGGGAAGCTGTCAGAAGAAGACATGTCACATTGTCAAATGATTCTTAATACTAAAATAACACTAAATGTCAGATCTTGTAGATTTCTAATGTTTTTGGAGACTATATATGTAAAGTATATTTGAACTGTTAAATCTTAGCTACCATTAGCCATTTCAATTTGAGTAAATTGGAAATGCTTTATTATGATTAAATTAGAATCTAACGTAACCATGAGTTTACTATTTGGTCCTTAACTTATGTTACTTAATTATCTTAAACAGTTTGTAATAGCAGTTATTAGAAGGACTGGGTCAAAGTCATATATTCTTAAATGAATTGCATAAGCACAATACTATCTAAGAGTAATAAAAATTAATTTCAAATTTTGAACTAATATAGAGATTTATGCCAAAGTATGATTATGGCTACACAATGCTTTCTCCAAGAATAAAATTTACTAATCCACCACATCTATTTCCTCCATGTTTGAAACTATGTCCATTTCCAAATTATACTATAAAATGACAGCATATCCCTAATTTGTAAATTAACCATAACCAGACACCCAAATCCAAGGAATGATTTGATCATCTCAGTTAAGCATGGCCTTATTTAACTTAATTAATAGGTGGGGAGGGGAGGGTGGAGACTGTACTGTCAGAAGGGCAAGCCCTTCACAGCCTCCCACCCTAAAAAAGCCAATTGGCCTTGTACTACGGAGCTGGTCATACCCCTCCTCCCTCCTTCAGGTAATCCTTACTCTTAATCAAGAAAATATTTCTTTTTAATCAATAGTAACAATTATAGAAAACAGCACCCTATTCAAAAATGCAATTCTTGAGCCCAGTCCTTACAAATACATCTTCAAACATTCCCACACCTATTGCTTAGGAAACATTGCAGAAGAGCAGAAAGGTAGTAAGAGTCAAACTGATGAAGAATGACACCAATGAACATTCTGAGCTCCATGTGGAAATGTCTAAAATGTTTCAAAGGACTACTAGCAAGTAAGAAAAGCAAGGAGCAGGAAACATTTCCTCAATGGAAGAGCATATCAATTGGTTGTTCAGTGCCAAAATGTCATTCCTGAAAACATACAGACAAGTAACATCATATATATTTCATCCATTATATTTAAGAAAATCTTAACTATTTGCATATATATATATATATTATATATATATGTGTGTGTGTGTGTGTGTGTGTGTGTGTGTGTGTAAGCAATAACAGTGGAATAAGAATTCCTGTAGTTTAAGAATTGGGAGTGGTATTTGCAAGAATTTGGAGAGATGAAAGGGAAAAGGAAAATATAATCTCAAAAAGAAAGATAAACAAATGAAAGAAAAATAGAGAATGATGACCAAGCCATGGAGAGCATGCCTGTAAACAATATTATGTAATGTTCACTGTATCTGTTCCTGTCTCCAAATTGCTAGCCTGCCTGAGTTTCTGCACTGGTTTTTCTTGATGATGTATAAGCCAAAGAAATCTTTTCTCCCCTGGTTACTTTTAGCTATGGGGTTTTATCAAAGCATTAGAAAAGCCTGAATGATACTATACACATAAATACACGCACGCACGCACACACACACACACACACACACACACACACACACACACACACAAACACACACATAATTACACATAAAATTTATTTTAGTTGAGTTAGTGAGGAAAATACTATCAGTTCAAGCAGATGCTATTGGCTGATTAAGGTCCTTAATAGGGAGACTGTTGAGTTTAATTTACCTAAATATTATGCTCATCACTTTCTGTCTTATTATATATTAGCCCAGATACATAAAATCTTGGTTACAAAACTTACTCAGAGGATAACACTAATTTTAATACCATTTTGTGTTTTTGTTATTATACTAAGACTGTTTTATGTATTTCCAAAAGTCTGAAGGAGTTGTCTGTGGAAAAGTTAGAGGGTAACTTGCAGTAATCAGTTCCTTCCACCCACCATATGGAATATACAAATCAAACTGAGGTCATTAGGATAGGGGGCAAGTTTCTTTACATACTGAAACATCTTATAAACCAATATATAACACTGCTAATTGAATGTCATACAGTATTTCTCAGGATTGAACATCTTTAATTCTGAAAAACTGCTTTAGATGAAGCACTGCCATAACTACAAATTTGCCATCATAAAAAATTTCTTTTTTTTTTTTTTCCATTTTTTATTAGGTATTTAGCTCATTTACATTTGCAATGCTATACCAAAAGTCCCCCATAGCCACCCACCCCCACTCCCCTACCCACCCACTCCCCTTTTATGGCCCTGGCATTCCCCTGTACTGGGGCATATAAAGTTTGCGTGTCCAATGGGCCTCTCTTTCCAGTGATGGCCGACTAGGCCATCTTTTGATGCATATGCAGCTAGAGTCAAGAGCTCCGGGGTACTGGTTAGTTCATAATGTTGTTCCACCTATAGGGTTGCAGATCCCTTTAGCTTCTTTGGTACTTTCTCTAGCTCCTTCATTGGGGGCCATGTGATCCATCCAATAGCCGACTGTGAGCATCCACTTCTATGTTTGCTAGGCCCAAGCATACTCTGACAAGAGACAGCTATATCAGGGTCCTTTCAGCATAATCTTGCTACTGTATGCAATGGTGTCAGCATTTGGAAGCTGATTATGGGATGGATCCCCGGATATGGTAGTGTTTACATGGTCCATCCTTTTATCTCAGCTCCAAACTTTGTCTCTGTAACTCCTTCCAAGGGTGTTTTGTTCCCACTTCTAAGGAGGGGCATAGTGTTCACACTTCAGTCTTCATTTTTCTTGGGTTTCATGTGTTTAGGAAACTGTATCTTATATCTTGGGTATCTTAGGTTTTGGGCTAATATCCACTTATCAGTGAGTACATATTGTTTGAGTTCCTTTGTGAATGTGTTACCTCACTCAGGATGATGCCCTCCAGGTCCATCCATTTGGTTAGGAATTTCACAAATTCATTCTTTTTAATAGCTGAGTAGTACTCCATTGTGTAGATGTACCACATTTTCTGTATCCATTCCTCTGTTGAGGGGCATCTGGGTTCCTTCCAGCTTCTGGCTATTATAAATAAGGCTGCTATGAACATAGTGGAGCATGTGTCCTTCTTGCCAGTTGGGGCACCTTCTGGATATATGCCCAGGAGAGGTATTGCTGGATCCTCCGGTAGTACTATATCCAGTTTTCTGAGGAATCGCCAGACTGATTTCCAGAGTGGTTGTACAAGCCTGCAATCCCACCAACAATGGAGGAGTGTTCCTCTTTCTCCACATCCACGCCAGCATCTGCTGTCACCTGAATTTTTTATCTTAGCCATTCTGACTGGTGTGAGGTGGAATCTCAGGGTTGTTTTGATTTGCATTTCCCTGATGATTAAGGATGTTGAACATTTTTTCAGGTGCTTCTCTGCCATTCGGTATTCCTCAGGTGAGAATTCTTTGTTCAGTTCTGAGCCCCATTTTTTAATGGGGTTATTTGATTTTCTGAAGTCCACCTTCTTGAGTTCTTTATATATGTTGGATATTAGTCCCCTATCTGATTTAGGATAGGTAAAGATCCTTTCCCAATCTGTTGGTGGTCTTTTTGTCTTATTGACGGTGTCTTTTGCCTTGCAGAAACTTTGGAGTTTCATTAGGTCCCATTTGTCAATTCTCGATCTTACAGCACAAGCCATTGCTGTTCTGTTCAGGAATTTTTCCCCTGTACCCATATCTTCAAGGCTTTTCCCCACTTTCTCCTCTATAAGTTTCAGTGTCTCTGGTTTTATGTGAAGTTCCTTGATCCACTTAGATTTGACCTTAGTACAAGGAGATAAGTATGGATCGATTCGCATTCTTCTACATGATAACAACCAGTTGTGCCAACACCAATTGTTGAAAATGCTGTCTTTCTTCCACTGGATGGTTTTAGCTCCCTTGTCGAAGATCAAGTGACCATAGGTGTGTGGGTTCATTTCTGGGTCTTCAATTCTATTCCATTGGTCTACTTGTCTGTCTCTATACCAGTACCATGCAGTTTTTATCACAATTGCCCTGTAGTAAAGCTTTAGGTCAGGCATGGTGATTCCACCAGAGGTTCTTTTATCCTTGAGAAGAGTTTTTGCTATCCTAGGTTTTTTGTTATTCCAGATGAATTTGCAAATTGCTCCTTCTAATTCGTTGAAGAATTGAGTTGGAATTTTGATGGGGATTGCATTGAATCTGTAGATTGCTTTTGGCAAGATAGCCATTTTTACAATGTTGATCCTGCCAATCCATGAGCATGGGAGATCTTTCCATCTTCTGAGATCTTCTTTAATTTCTTTCTTCAGAGACTTGAAGTTTTTATCATACAGATCTTTCACTTCCTTAGTTAGAGTCACGCCGAGATATTTTATATTATTTGTGACTATTGAGAAGGGTGTTGTTTCCCTAATTTCTTTCTCAGCCTGTTTATTCTTTGTGTAGAGGAAGGCCATTGACTTGTTTGAGTTAATTTTATATCCAGCTACTTCACCGAAGCTGTTTATCAGGTTTAGGAGTTCTCTGGTGGAATTTTTAGGGTCACTTATATATACTATCATATCATCTGCAAAAAGTGATATTTTGACTTCCTCTTTTCCAATTTGTATCCCCTTGATCTCCTTTTGTTGTCGAATTGCTCTGGCTAATACTTCAAGTACTATGTTGAAAAGGTAGGGAGAAAGTGGGCAACCTTGTCTAGTCCCTGATTTTAGTGGGATTGTTTCCAGCTTCTCTCCATTTACTTTGATGTTGGCTACTGGTTTGCTGTAGATTGCTTTTATTATGTTTAGGTATGGGCCTTGAATTCCTGATCTTTCCAAAACTTTTATCATGAATGGGTGTTGGATCTTGTCAAATGCTTTTTCTGCATCTAATGAGATGATCATGTGGTTTTTGTCTTTGAGTTTGTTTATATAATGGATTACATTGATGGATTTTCGTATATTAAACCATCCCTGCATCCCTGGAATAAAACCTACTTGATCAGGATGGATGATTGCTTTAATGTGTTCTTGGATTCGGTTAGCGAGAATTTTATTAAGGATTTTTGCATCGATATTCATAAGAGAAATTGGTCTGAAGTTCTCTATCTTTGTTGGATCTTTTTGTGGTTTGGGTATCAGAGTAATAGTGGCTCCATAAAATGAGTTGGGTAGAGTACCTTCTACTTCTATCTTGTGAAATAGTTTGTGCAGAACTGGAATTAGATCTTCTTTGAAGGTCTGATAGAACTCTGCACTAAACCCATCTGGTCCTGGGCTTTTTTTGGCTGGGAGACTATTAATAACTGCTTCTATTTCTTTAGGGGATATGGGACTGTTTAGAAGGTCAACTTGATCCTGATTCAACTTTGGTACCTGGTATCTGTCCAGAAATTTGTCCATTTCGTCCAGGTTTTCCAGTTTTGTTGAGTATAAGCTTTTGTAGAAGGATCTGATGGTGTTTTGGATTTCTTCAGGATCTGTTGTTATGTCTCCCTTTTCATTTCTGATTTTGTTGATTAGGATTTTGTCCCTTTGCCCTCTAGTGAGTCTAGCTAAGGGTTTATCTATCTTGTTGATTTTCTCAAAGAACCAACTCCTCGTTTGGTTAATTCTTTGAATAGTTCTTCTTGTTTCCACTTGGTTAATTTCACCCCTGAGTTTGATTATTTCCTGCCGTCTACTCCTCTTGGGTGAATTTGCTTCCTTTTTTTCTAGAGCTTTTAGATGTGTTGTCAAGCTGCTAGTATGTGCTCTCTCCCGTTTCTTCTTGGAGGCACTTAGAGCTATGAGTTTCCCTCTTAGAAATGCTTTCATTGTGTCCCAAAGGTTTGGGTACGTTGTGGCTTCATTTTCATTAAACTCTAAAAAGTCTTTAATTTCTTTCTTTATTCCTTCCTTGACCAAGGTATCATTGAGAAGAGTGTTGTTCAGTTTCCACGTGAATGTTGGCTTTCCATTATTAATGTTGTTATTGAAGATCAGTCTTAGGCCATGGTGGTCTGATAGGATACATGGGACAATTTCAATATTTTTGTATCTGTTGAGGCCTATTTTGTGACCAATTATATGGTCAATTTTGGAGAAGGTCCCGTGAGGTGCTGAGAAGAAGGTATATCCTTTTGTTTTAGGATAAAATATTCTGTAGATATCTGTCAGGTCCATTTGTTTCATAACTTCTGTTAGTTTCACTGTGTCCCTGTTTAGTTTCTGTTTCCACGATCTGTCCATTGATGAAAGTGGTGTGTTGAAGTCTCCCACTATTATTGTGTGAGGTGCAATGTGTGCTTTGAGCTTTACTAAAGTGTCTTTAATGAATGTGGCTGCCCTTGCATTTGGAGGATAGATATTCAGAATTGAGAGTTCCTCTTGGAGGATTTTACCTTTGATGAGTATGAAGTGTCCCTCCTTGTCTTTTTTGATAACTTTGGGTTGGAAGTCAATTTTATCCGATATTAGAATGGCTACTCCAGCCTGTTTCTTCAGACCATTTGCTTGGAAAATTGTTTTCCAGCCTTTCACTCTGAGGTAGTGTCTGTCTTTTTCCCTGAGATGGGTTTCCTGTAAGCAGCAGAATGTTGGGTCCTGTTTGCGAACCAGTCTGTTAGTCTATGTCTTTTTATTGGGGAATTGAGTCCATTGATATTAAGAGATATTAAAGAAAGGTAATTGTTGCTTCCTGTTATTTTTGTTGCATAAAAAATTTCTAATTCCCTTAGATTTTGAAATCTTTTAAGATTAAGTATTCAGTCAGAAGGTCTAGGAGGAGAGAGAAAGAAAGAGAGAGAGAGAGAGACAGAGAGAGAGAGAGAGAGAGACAGGGAGAGAGAGAGAGAGAGAGAGAGAGAGAGAGAGAGAGAGAGAGAGAGAGAGAGAGAGAGAGAGAGAGAGAGAGAAGAAAAAGAAAAGGAGAGAACATTTAGAGTCCTAAGAGTGTTGACTTTAAGTTTCCTTTCTTTTTCTTTTTCTTTTTTTTTTTAAACCTTTCTTATTAGATATTCTCTTCAAGTATCAGGCCATGTTGTTTAAGAAGTTTAAATTTGGAGGCTATCTGTTAAATTTTCCTGGTACCTATGTCCCTAAACATGGACCTTGTCCCTAAACAAGGTCACCTTGGACAAGGATAAATACAGAGAGAACATTTTAAGAAGGAGAAAGGCTGAGACAGAAAGTGAGTAAGAACACTAGGAATATTTAGAAGCTCAGTGTCTCCTGCTCTTAAGATCTGTGACCCTTTAAGATTATTTACATAGTCTGCAGTCCTGATTATGTCCCTCTCTCCTTTTTCTGTATCCCTTATCTTGGTATGTCTTTTCATCTGAAGTTGATATTCATATGCTAATCTTGGTGTCTCTCTTAATACCTATACTCTTCTGCCTCTTGGTAGAAGAATATTCATGCATTTGCTGCATTTAATATATCATTTCTTTTTAATTAATCTGTTCTTTCATATGTTTAAACATATATTTTCTCTCTGGATCTTTGAAAATGAACCAAGAAATTGAATTACTATGGTTCAACTCATCACATCACAGAGTAATCAATAATCTCTACTGATAATAAGAGTTCTCATGCTGAGGGACTGCAAGAGCTAGAGAATTGCTCATAAATATCAACTTACATTATTTTTCCTCACATTCATTTTTGCTACTTTTTCTAAGTGCCTGTGTGTGTGTGTGTGTGTGTGTGTGTGTGTGTGTGTGTGTGTGTGTGTGTGTGAATTCCATGTGTATTAAAGTGCTCAAGAGTCCAGGAAAGAATATTGGATTCCTTGGAACTGGCATACTTCCTGCTGTTGAATAATTCTGTCTCAAAAACCAAGATAGAATGGAGTCTTCTGGCCTTCAAACACATGCAAATACCACTCTCTCTCTCTCTCTCTCTCTCTCTCTCTCTCTCTCTCTCTCTCTCTCTCTCTCACACACACACACACACACACACACACACAAACACACACACAAACACACAGACACTCACAAATACACACACACACACAGAGGAACTAGGATAAGATGTCAAGAAAGCAAAACAAAATCCACAGATGTTTGAACTCATTGTAAAAAACAGGCTTATATTTGTACATTATTTGCACATATCTGCTGCTGCAACCTAAATCTGGGTTACTTACACTACCTAAGAGGGTGTCAATACTACAAAAACAACTGTTATTCTACATTGTTCAGGACAAAAGAATAGTCTGTGCAAGTATATACTCAGTACAGATGGAAGATTTCTTATAATGTTTTTTACTCACGTTTTGATGAAGAGCGTCAGTGTCCTGTGCCTACCTACTGTAGCATTCTTCATGAATGCAGATATAATCGAAATACTTTTGGTGTGCAGACACACACATAAATGTTATACACAGACACATTTGCCTACAATCACAAAAACCAGAATTGTACCTATGCTTACAAACCTAGTTGCACAACATTTTTAAAAATATTCCAAAGAAGTTTTCACTGTCAAAATCAGTGCTTAGAAAAAAAATTCTTTGGATTACTTGCTAAAAACTGAAATGAATTATTTGAATCTTGTCTTTTCAGCAGTTTATCCTAAATTAATGTATGGAGTACATATAGAATATACCAATGAATTATACACAAAAATGGGTTTCATCCTTAACATGGAGAATGTTCTTGAGACCAGGAAGTAGATTGGAAATGCCCTCCGTCCCAAATAGGAAAAATGAGACAAAGTTGTTTATATGGCATCTAAATAAGAATTAACTTATTTCAGACACTGAAAACATAATGATTTCACCTTCTGACCCACCTAGTTTTTCATCTAAATGTTCCCTTAACCTTCTGTGGTAAATGTGTGTCCTAAGAAGTATGGTTACTAATTTGAATCCTTTAAGTATATTGTCATCTCTAAGTGTGGTAATAAGGGTAGTACTCTCATGATGGCAGCTATACCCTTACTCCCAATATAGCCTGACAAGACTTCAACTATCTTAAATTATAACCCTTGTAATTTCTTTTGAGCAATCCTTGTCTGTCTTCTGTTTATAGACACTTAGCCAATGCTAAATAATCAAAGAGGAGATTAGAATGGCATGTGGAGTTTGAATCTGAACACTAGAATTAAGTTTATGCCTCAGTGTTTGATATACTCTGTCTCGGTTGAAGACACTTTGATGCAAATATATATATATATATATACACACACACGTGCACCCCCCCACATATATATATATATATATATATATATATATATATATATATATATATATATATATATATATATATTTCCTTCAGACCAAATTTACAGAAATTCATTTTTTTCCTTATAACTGGTTAGGTCTGGGCTATGATTAATAAATTCCCATAACAAATTTGGTCTAATAGTTATTTTCTTAAGCTTCTTAGTACTTATTGACAGTCTTTATAATCTGGGAACAGTATTGTGGCACATATATATTTTTTTAATGTTTTGTTTATTTATTGTTAAATCTAATCTTTAGTGTAGAACAAAGTACTCCTCAATCTTTCCATACATGTAATTCACTTTCTTTTATTTTAAATTAATTTTACTTATTTACATTCTTACCATTGTCCCCTATCTGTTCCCCCCACACAAAACAGTTCCTCACCCACTTCCCCCTCCCCATTGTGTCCAAGAGGGTGGTTCCTCTTCCCCTGTAATCCTTATTCCTTAGCTAGTGCCTCAAGTCTCTTGAGGATTAAGTGTATCTTCTCTGACTGACACCAGAACAGGCAGAACTCTGCTATATACGTGCTGCTGGTCTTGGGCTGCCTGGGTATGCTTCTGGTTGGTGGTTCACTCTCTGTGAGCTCCATATGTTCCTATTTAGTTGGACTGGTGGTAGTCCTATGGGGGTTGCCGTCCCCTTCAGCTTCTTCAGTTCTTCCCCTAATTCAACTGCAGGAGTCCCTGGCGTCTGTTCAATCGTTGAGTTTTAAGTATCTGCATCAGTCTCAGTCATCTGCTGGTAGGATCTCTCAGAGGACAGCCATGCCAGGCTCTTGTATGTAGCACATCATAGTAGCATCAATAATAACGTTAGGCCTTAGTGCCCTCTACAACCCATAATATTGATCCCAAGTTGGGCCCCTCAATAGAAAGCCTTTTCTTCAATCTGTTCTGTTTTTGTTCCTGAAGTTCTTTTAGACAGGCACAATTCTGGGTCAAAATTATTGATTGTGTGTTAGTAACCCCTTCCCTATACTTGAGGTCCTGTCTATCTACTGGAAGTGGGCACTTTGAGTACCCTATGGACATTCTGGCTAAGGGCACACACATAGAATGCTCAGAGTCTCTCACCTTCTAGGCCACTGGTACTTTCTAAAGATTCTCCCCATTTCCTACCCCCCAAAGTTGATTATTTCTTTTAATTCTCCTGTCCCTCTGGGCCTCTCTCCTGCCCACCCCTTACCCCATACCTGATCCTGTTCCTGTATTCCCCTCCTC